>CM020620.1:27456081-27563729 GCA_009829735.1 Pyropia yezoensis
TTGCTTGGCCAGCCAAGGTGGGCCCTCCCCGCCTTGCTGTCCCTCCTTATCAACCCTCCTCACACGCTCACGCAACCCCTCAAAACACTCAGAAAATGAACCCTCAAACAAACCAATCATATCACTCCACATGCAAAGAACTCAAAGCGTAGAAATCCGTCTGGCTCCCGTGCAAAAATCCCAAGAAACAAATACCAGCAGCATTACCCTGCTCTAGTATGTCGGAAGTCCTAGTCGAATTTCCGTCCAGAAGTCAGAAGTTTCACCATCGTGGGTCGGGTGAATTTCGACTTCCGGTCAGGTCCACTTGACCCGAATCTTCAAAGTATTGGTACCGAATTCCGGCCCAATCTCCCACATTTCCCCCTTCTCAAAAGTCCAGCCGTCCCGGTGGACGTCCAATCAGCGGCGAGTCGCAGTGACCGGAGAGGAGGATGCAATTCCCGAGTTGAGATGCAAAGTACGGTGCATCGCTGGCGTCTAGCGTGCACCAGGGTTACGCCGGGGTTGCACTCGCGTCCGGCGGGGGCCCTCCGGGAGAGGCAGTCCCTCTCCGTGGGGTGCGCTCTCTGCCCTGACACTGGGTAGAGGAGCCCCCTCCACGCGAAACAGGTGTGGGGAAAGTCGTCCCCCACCTGGTCAGGGTGCTCCACGGGTGGACTCACGTGTGGGTGAGCCCCCCTAATCTGGGTGTCGGCGTACCTCCGCCACACCCCCTGCCCCTCAACTGGAGGAGTAGGGCGTCGACGTTCTCACTCGGAACGTCGACCTGCACCTGCCCCTTCAGTTGGGGTACGGTTGCTCTCGGGGGTCGGGTTGTGTCCCCCCCTTCAGCTCGATCCACCCCAGCTGGCTCTCTGCGGGGTTTCCTCACTCCTTCCCCCCTTTCTAGTCAGGGTTGAGGGGTGTGCGCACCCCGAGTTGGGGGTGTTGCACTCGGTCGCCGGCGGTGGGACTCGGCCGCCGGTGCGGGGTCTTCTCTCCCCTTCGTGTGTGCGGGCGGGTGTGTGCCTTCCCGCCGCTGCTCCCTCGCGTCGGCGGGTCTGTCTCTTCCCGCCGTGCGGTTGGTGTCGTTGGTTGGGGTGGTGTCTTCCCCCTTCCGCCCCTGTGTCGGGCGTCTTCGTTGTCGGTGGGGGCGTGGGTTGTGTTCCCCCCCCTTTGTCCTCGTTGGCGGGGTTGTGTCTTCCCCGCGCTGCCCCTTGTGTCGGGCTTCTTCGTTGTCGGTGGGGGGTGTGGGTCGTGTCCCCCCCCTTGCTCTACCTCACCGAGTCGGTCAAGGTTGGTTGTCGTCGGAGGGGGAGCGGGTCGTGTCCCCCCCCGTGCTCAACCTCACCGAGTCGGTCAAGGTTGGTCGCGTGATGGCGGGTGAGCCGAGTCGGCCTTTGTCCCCGTCTCCGACGTCTCTGTCGGACAAGCGACGGACGGGAGAGGAGGCCCTCGGGACTGAGGAGTCTCTCAGCCGGGGGTCGGCCATGGAGACGACTCGTCCCGGGCGAGGGTCGGAGGCGGCCGCCTCAGCCGTCCCGCCCCATCACCTCCTACTGCCCCCTCGGCCGTGGTCCCACCGGGGGATGGGTCTTCCAACCCGGTGGCGGAAGGGGATGTGACTCCCATCCCCCGCCTTCCTGAGTCACGGCTGCTACTCCCGCCGCGGCCCCGTCCTCCTATGGGGCCCGAGCCTGGGCGCCTCCCAAGTCAGTCGGGGAGCTTCCCGACTGCAAGCTCAAGGATGTCTACTTGATCATCCCCGAGCCACGGCGGACCGACGTATGGTACCGCCGGACTCGTCGGTACCCCAACCAGGTGACTCTACCTGATGGGGTGGTCTGCGACCTACCAGCGCTACTCTGCCTGGCGGACGCGCCTGAAGTCCAGGCGTTGTCAACCTCCCTCGCCTTGGGGTCGGGCGACAAGGAGATCGACGACACCACGCGGTTGTGTCTACCGAGTGGTGTGCCCTTCCCCGTCCCCTACCTGGGCGGAGAGGACGCCCACGCCCAACACGGCGTGGGTGCGAGAGGAGTTCCGACTCCGGGGCTCCTCGGGCTTCCTCATCCACGGGTCGCGGGTGGAGTTCACCCACGTACCTCTGGAGGAGCGTGAGCACCAGTACCCTTTTCTCCCAGGGTGGTGGGAGACAGTGGAGGTACCTTGTGGGTTTCCGGCTCGGATCCCCCTCCTCGTTGCCTACTTTGGCTCCGTGCTACGCTCCAGCTCGGAGGGTAACCGGGTCTTCGCCTACCTCGCCACGCACTGGGTGGTCGTGGTGACTCGGGGCTGGTAATCCGATGTAGTCCATCGGGGTTACCTGTGGCACCTCCCACCGGCTCTGGTGGAGGGTATGGAAACCCTTGGCTTCCACTGGTTAGCCTTGGGCGCGGGGGACCTGGCTCCGTTCCTCCTTAAGGGTATGGTCACCCTGCACAATCGACTCGATTGGGCGCAGCTGGAACCCTTCCTCCGCCGCAACAAGCGTCCAGAGCCGGGGTGGAGAGTGAGCCACCCCGAAAGTTCGTCCATGTCACCCATACTCTGGTGCAGGGACAGCTGTTCTTGCGTGAGGGGTTGGGGGACTCTTCCCTTCCCTACGCAGAGGGGGTTACTCCCTCTACGTCGCCCCCTGGCTCTGGGTGGGCGACATCATCGGCGACGACTCGTCGTGGTGCTCATCGAGGAGCCCCTCGAAGCCGCGGGCGAGCTGTGCCGACGACTTCCCCGCGGGTCGCGAACTCCCGACCTCGGGGGGTGTGGAGCCGACTCAGGCTCCACCCTTCCAGTTCCTCGAGCCCTTCCCCGACGTGGCGTTGGGTTCGCTACGGGTCCGAACTCCGGTACCCAATGCCGAATTGCGCGTGGCGTTGGCGAGATGCTTCCCAACTTGGGAGCCATCATGTATGACGCCACGGTGGAGGCCTCACTCGTGGCCTCCCTTGACACGTTGGCTTGGGTCACCCGGCGTGTCAGTCACTTCCTCGCGTCGGGCGACTCAGCCACGGCGCGACAGTCATTGGCAGCTGAGGTCACTCCGCCTCGCGGTTGGACACGAGTTTGTCCAACGGCTGCTGTCGACTCAGCAGCAGCTTCCGCCGTCACGGAGGGAGTACCTCCGGACATCTATCTTACGACGGGGATGGGTCCGCGAGTCGGCGGGCCCCTCCCAGTGCTTCCACTCCGGGGCCCTCCCGAGTGGGTTACGCCCCTCCGCTACCGGCCTACGACCCTGGGGGTTCGTGGTCGGGCGGTCCCTATAGTGGTGGGGGTGGCCATATGGAACGCTAGAGTCAGCGGTCGAACGACTTGTTCTTTCCTTGGTGAGAAGAGTGGTGGGTATTCTTCTCGTTTTGTATTGTGCCATAGTCGGCTTTGGTTAGTAGAGAATCTTTGAAGAACCATGGTATGTGTTTGTACTCATGGTTGGCTTGCCGCTCTGCTCTGACTTGGAGCAGGGACTTCATCCCCCGACGTACGAGTGCTACGTCGGCGTATAGATATGCCCCACAGTCTGGCAGTATCTACGGACCTTCTCTACTGGTAGGTCCTCTACAAACTCCCATGTGTCGGAAGTTGGTCCATACCCGAACCACCTGACTCGGAGCATGAGTCGCCCCGACTCATCATATCCGTGCCCGACAACTTGTCGAACACCGCCTCCAATGGCTTATTGGAAGAGGTCGGCAAGGATGGGACTTTCCATGCTTGCAAAGCCCTTTCCCAAGCGGGATCTCCCTCTGGGGGTTCGGGTGCGCGAGTCGCGTGATTCCCATTTATTGTCCGGATACCATCATCACTCTCGATGGTTAACCGACGTCCATCCGTTTTAAGGATGTGATATGGTCCCAGAGTCTTGAAGACCAATTTCCCTCCCTTATTGTCGTGGGAGTTAACATAAATCCAATCTCCAACTCGGAGCGGATCGCGACGATGTCTGACTCGGACATCGAAGTACCTCTTGTAACGGGCTTGGGCCTTCTCCATAGTAGCCCGGACAAGGGGTATCATCTCCTCCAGTCTCTGGAGTAGGGAGGCTTTCGCCTGACTCGGTGTTTGAGTCGAAGTCTCACCCTCAGTCTGGGTGAGACGCTCCACAGCTACTGACGGAAGTCGTCGGGGGCAGACGAAGGCAAACGGTGCCTCTCCCGTACTACTGTGTACCTGGAGTTGTATGCTGTCACGAGTAGTGACGCATAACGAGCCCATGTGACTACATGGTCATGGACATAGTGACGCAACTGGCGCACTAGAGTCCTGTTGAATCGTTCCACCTGCCCATTAGTCTGGGGATGGTAAGGGTGGCGAAGTTCGTCTGCACCCCTAACATCTTCATGACTCCCTGATACAGGACGGACGCAAACTGTGGTCCGTTATCCGAAAGGATAGAGTCGGGGATGCCATAACTGGCAACCCAGACGTCGAGTAACTCACTCAGAAACGTCCACGGCTGTGATATCCTTGAGTGGGGATACCCGTGTGAGCTTAGTGAAGCGATCACACATCACCAGAAGGTACTCATATCCTTCAGGTGTTCGTGGTAGTGGACCGAGTAAGTCCACTGCTATCGCTGCAAACGGCTCTGTTGCAGGAAAGAGTCTCATGGAAGAAGTCTGCCGGGACTCCATGAGTCTATTCTTTGCGCAAGTCGCGCATGCGGCTACATATCCGTACACATCAGCCACGAGTGATGGCCAATAGTACTTCTTACGTAGGGTCTGATACATCCTCGTAGACCCTGGGTGTCCACCCAACGGTGAGGAGTGCTCCCGTTGGAGGATACTCTTGCGTAACTCCTTGGGGACGACGACTTGCTTGTCCCCCTGGGTATATCCCTTACGGCAGAGTATGCCGTTGTCATTCAGGAAGAACCGAGTCGGTTGAGCCTGGTCGAGCTCCTTCCTGAGTCGTCGACAAAGTTTGTCGCTCTCCTGTGCCTGGACAAACTCATCCAAAGACACGGGTAATAATTTGGCCATGCCAGGCATCCTCGGGTCGAGGACAGTTCCGGAGCGAGTGGTCACTGCCACATGAGGAGTTCCTCAGGGATAGGGGAAGTGTCTTTCCCATCCGTCGGTATGCGAGACAACGCGTCCGCAACCGCATGCTTCGGGCCTGGCCGATATTCAACATCATAATCGAACTCAGCGAGGCAGAGTCGCCATCGATTGAGTCGGTTATTCGTACAGGCTGTAGTGGTGAGTATCCACTTCAAAGCCTTGTGGTCACATCGAATGAGGAACTTCCTTCCTTCGATGTATGGCCGTAGCATGGAGACTGCCCATACCACGCCAAGACCCTCTACCTCCGTCACAGAATAGTTCTTCTGGGCGGGTGAGAGTCCCTTACTGAAATAGCCAACGGGTAAATACTCCCCCGAAGGCTGTTGTTGGAGTAAGCAACAACCGAGTTGGTCGTAACTTGCGTCCACATCAACGATGTAGTGAGCCCCCGGTCTCGGGATCGCTAACACCGGTGGGTTGCAGAGGAGCTCTCGCAACCTATCAAACGCTTCTTGCTCCGGGGTTTGGGAGCATCCAAGCGCTTGGGCATCTTGGAACTTACCAAGTGGTTCAACGGTGCAGACACTTTGGCATAGTTCGCCACAAAGCGTCTGTATACGTTACACATACCCAGGAAGCTCCTGAGTTGTGTCTGCGTCTGGGGGAACTTCGCCCGACGGATGGCCATGAGGTTCTTCTCATTGACCAGAATGCGACCTGGCCGGACTATATGGCCGAGGTACTCCACCTCATTACTAAAGAGGTGACACTTCGTAGGTTTGAGTGTTACTCCTGCTTCACCCAACAGGGTAAACACTCTGTCCAAGTGGGACAAGTGTTCTTCGGCAGTCCCGGAGAACACAATGATATCGTCCAGATACACCAGGGCGATCTGCCACTTGACTCCGGCAAGTATCAAGTCGATAGCACGCTGGAAAGTCGCAGGTGCATTGCAAAGCCCAAAAGGGAGCCGTGTACACTGATAAACTCCACAGTGACACGTGAAGGTGGTCAAGTGTCTGTCCTCCTTGCGGATGGGTATCTGCCAGTACCCCGCGTTGCAGTCCAACGTGGAAAAGTACTGTGCCTCACCGAGTGAGTCAAGGCAATCGTCCATACGGGGTAAGGGGTAACTATCCCTTACCGTCCGCTCGTTTAGCTTACGATAATCGATGCAGAACCGCATCGTGCCGTCTGACTTGGGCACCAAGACTATGGGACTGGCCCACTCACTTGAGCAAGGCTCAATGACACCCATGTCTTGCATCCGTTGGACCTGCTCTCGGGTGAGTTCCCGTGAGTCTGGTCCCATACGGTAGGGACTCAGGCGAACTGGCCTAGCCCCTGGCTTCAACACGATTCTGTGTTCGGTGGCCTTGATGAGCCCAAGGTCACCATTCCACAACTTGTGATGCTTCTGGATTAACTCATCCAGTCGTCCATGTAAACACTCCGGGATGTTCTCCCGATGTACCGTCGGCGACTTAGCCGTCGATGAACTCGATTGGTCGGCAGAGCCTGCCATTCCAATATCCTCCCATTGCTGTTGAGTCACAGCAACGACATTCCCCTCAAAGGTAGAGATCGACGCAATCTTCATGCCTCCGGGAAGTCGTCGAGGTTCCTCCGACGTGTTGAGGACCTCCACCCACCAGGTTTGGTCATCCCCACAAGTCATGGGGCCCCAAGCAACTTGCACTTGGTGAGTATAATAGACTCGGTCCACGGGGGAAACAAGTCCATTCCCTCGAAACCGTGTGCGTACTCGCACAAAGGTCCTTGATCGGGGCGGGACTACCGTACCCTTACATACTCGTACATGGGTCGTAGAGCCTCCACCCTTGGGAGAGTTTTCCCTAGGTTGATGAGTCGTAGGGGAAACAGTCCTCCCTTTACGCAATATGGGGACAGTCTCTCCATTACGCATTCGGATTATCCCTTCCGGTCCACAGACGGCCGGGACATGGAGGTCCAGATAGTCAGTTCCCAGGAGTACGGGGACTGACATATTGGAGACTACTCCAAAGTTCACCTGCGTCTGGTAGAACCCAATGCAAACAGTCAATGCAATAGACCCAACAATGGGGAGGAGTCCCCCATTGACATCAAACATACGCCACTCGGGTGAGCCGGCGGGGCTCACATCTGTCCCCTCTGGCAATAAGTCTTGCCTAATGAGAGAGGCAGCAGAGCCTGTGTCGACTATGACACGAGAGGTAAACTCATATCCATCCTGCAGCCAGAGTCGAGCTGCGACCTGGTAGTTACTCCCTACCAGCACTGACACAATCCGACTCGGGTCGTGCTTCTGAGGAGGGGCCTTGTCCCTAGGTCTCACCCCTCGAGGTCGAGTCAGGACCTTCACTCTCCCATGGGTCGGTGAGCGTGAAGCAACCCGCTTCATTACCGCTGGAGCCTTTGGGTCAGTCTTAGTCCCAGCGGCTAGGCGTTTCCCTCATCCGACTCGGATGATGGAGTATCCTTGCCACTTGAGCTGGGGGAAGAGGTTTCCCCCTTCTCAAGCGTGGACTCATCCTCTGACTTAGGTTGAGTCATGGCCGTCACACGTGTGGTGTGTGGCCGGGTATCCGAATCAGTCCTCGGAATACCGAGCTTCCCAATACGAGCCAACAGGGCTCTCAAACGAACGTCCAGAGTGGGGCATTGGGCTGCCCAGTGTCCCGACTTGGAACACTGCCAACACGGCCGATCACTCATCGACGCCGATGGCCCCGCTTTTCCCTGTGACTTATCAGGGATGGCGGCCACCATACCTTCCGTCTCTCGAGTTGAGGACGAAGGTACTGCAGGGTACGTCCGCGTGTAGGAAGGCATCCTTGCAGTTCTGCGGAAGCGACTTGCTTCCATTCCCTTAACTTCTTTCTCTCGTTCCTTCCGCTGCTCAGACACGAGCCAGCGGTACTCATCACCCTTAGTCTGGGCGATGCGTGCCAACTCCGCCAGAGTCATGGTCGGAGTATTACGCTCTCGCACAGTCGCTCGAGCTGCTCGGTGGACACCCTCCACAAAGCGTCCCTTAATGACTCCTTGGGGATATAGGAATCCACAGAGGACGTTCAGCTGACGGAGTCGTTCAGCGAACTCCCGTTCCTCTTCACCCTTACTCTGGGTGGCGCGGTTGAACTCTTCAACCTGCACAGCCAAGGAAGCCTCGTCTGCGTGAAGACGAAGGATCCAATTAACCAACTCCAGGTAGGAGGTCACCTCACCCGGATTCCCACCATGCCGACTTGGCATGACGTTCATCACCTCGGAGCGGAGTGGCTCCTTGGTGAAGTCCTGAAGCATGAAAAACGCTTCAGCTTCAGAGACATCATTGTCATCGCAGGCTTTTGCGAACTTCCGCAAAAACTGGAAGACCTTCAGGGGTGGAGTCCCGTCCCATTCTGAACGGACCCCGAAGGATTGCGCAACGTGTTTCTTGCGCCGGCCCAGGGTACGGGCCTGGCTATTTGAGTAGGTCAACGACTTGTTGACCAACCCATATGTCTCACAGTCGAAGACATCCTTGAACAATGGATTATTCACCACGATCTTTCCTGGGACGACTCTAGTCCCAAGACGGTCCGTGTGAGTCACACGACCATGTCGAGTAAGATCTTCTTCACCCGACTTGCCACTTGCAGAGGACTCAGACTCCGAGTCCACCTCACGACGGAGAGTACGTCGAATCTCCCGTCGCTTCTGACGCCTCGAGGCCTGCTCAGGCGGAGGGGTGCTCCCCTTCAACGCCTTCCCCACCTCCTCTCGCACGACTTGTGCGATGGCAGTCATCACCGAGTTATCCACGATACCGGATGATCCAGGTGGAGCTTGACTCGAGCTCCCACCCGGTCCTTCCGGCACCAGTCGTGGCGCGGACCCACCAACCCGGGGTACAGAACTCCCTGTCCCGTCACCTCTGCCGGTCGGCGGTCCCATGCCGAAGTGAGTGTCGTCACTCCCCGAAGAGGTTGCCGGAGCCTGACGCTGGCTCGGCGCTCCCACCGGAGAAGGGCGAACTCCGCCCGTCTCTTCCTGTGACGGCCTGGGAAGGAACCTGGCCGATCGCCGTCGGGGTCCAACCTCTGGACCCACCACATCCGCACTGCCCGGCCTGGGTGGTACTCCGCCCGTCGGGGGAGGACTACGCTCCCCCTCCCCAGGTACACTCGGCGCAATGGGGGGGTCTCCCTCACCAGCCATCTCCACAAGAGTCACGTGGAGTCAACCAAAACGACCAAACGGTGTCCAGAGTCGGGGATCGTCAGCTAGGGAGTTCCTAGAGCACGTTCCACCCCTCCACCTGCCTCAAGGAAGGCGGTGAGGTTTCCCGAAACTCCGGGTCTCCCACCAAGACTCACGGTGGCCAACCTCGTCGCCCAGCGAACGCTCGGAACGTAGGCGAGTCGATCGTGTCACCGGAAGTCTCGGTGCCGAAGGGGGAGAGGGGCCAACTTGGTCCCGTCTCCGGTCAAGGGAGGTACCAAAGTCGATATCCTCTCCCCCGCTGATCCACCAACTGTAGCAGTACTCCCAAGCACCAACCCCGAGTCAGGGAAGGAAGAGGAGTATTGCCGATATCCCAACTTGGGACACCGGAAGCAAGCACCTCCACACAGCCGAACACGGAACTTGCGTGTGGTGAGCGGGTCCACTCACCAAGGCACGAACAAGATGTGTCGGAGCCAGACGGTGTTTTCTTGCTTGGCCAGCCAAGGTGGGCCCTCCCCGCCTTGCTGTCCCTCCTTATCAACCCTCCTCACACGCTCACGCAACCCCTCAAAACACTCAGAAAATGAACCCTCAAACAAACCAATCATATCACTCCACATGCAAAGAACTCAAAGCGTAGAAATCCGTCTGGCTCCCGTGCAAAAATCCCAAGAAACAAATACCAGCAGCATTACCCTGCTCTAGTATGTCGGAAGTCCTAGTCGAATTTCCGTCCAGAAGTCAGAAGTTTCACCATCGTGGGTCGGGTGAATTTCGACTTCCGGTCAGGTCCACTTGACCCGAATCTTCAAAGTATTGGTACCGAATTCCGGCCCAATCTCCCACATGCCCCCCCCACCTACTCCCACACCCACCTATTCCCCCGCCCCCTCTCACTCCCCCTGCCCCCCACACCCACTCCCACACTCACCCCACACCCCCGCCTCCGTCGATGCTAAACGACGAGAACGCCGCCGTGGCGGCGGCATTGGCTGCGGCTCGTGTGGTGACACGCGCGACGGACGAGGACGATTACTACACTTTCGACGGCGGTGCAGACGACACGACAAGGACGGCGGCGGCGATGGCGGCAAGGATGGCGTTGGCGGCAAGGTTGGGCGCGGCACCCACGGCGGCGGCGGCAAGGGCGAGGGAGCCATCCACGGCGGCGGCGGCAAGGGCGAGGGAACCATCCACGGCGGCGGCGGCAAGGGCGGGGGAGACAGCTCCGGCGTCAACGGCAGGGGCGGGGGCGCCAACCACGGCGGCAACGGCAGGCGAGACGGCGGCTGGTGTGGCAGGCGAGTCGGACCGACCGCAAGCGCCTAACGCGACAGCTGCGGACGGTGTGGCGGGTGCGGCGGGAGCGGTGGGTGCCGCGGTTGCGGCGGGCGCGCCGGCTGCGGCCGGCGGCGACGAGGCACCAAGGCCCAACTCCCAGTCTACGGACGCCACGACAGCCGCCAACCCAGCCTCTGGGAGCAAGCGCACAAGGGACAAGGTGCGAAAGGTGTGGGGGTACTTTGAGCAAGGCACCAAGGACTACAGTCCCACATCTAGGACTAAGGAGGTGTTTTGCCTCTTCTGCGTGCGCGCCAAGAAGAGCAGGACACCCATCAACGGCAGGGCTGACGTGATGGCCACGCACCTGGCTACCAAGTGCAACTTTGCGACGCGTCGAGCAAGACTGGACGCGGCCGAGGACGACTCTTCTTCCCCGTCTCGCAAGCAACGTAAGCTCAACGCATCGGCATCAAGCGGCAGCGGGACAAGCACCGGCGGTCCCATGGATTCCCATCTGACGCGAGCGTGGACCCCCAGCATGACCAGGGAGTTCCAGGACGACCTTCTGGCCGCCCTCCTCTTCTCATCCATCCCGTTCAATGTGCTGGACGCTCCTGCCTGGCGCCACCTTTTTTCCAAGTGGATGCGCGGACTCAAGGCGCTTCCCGACCGCAAGACCATGCGTGGCCCCGTCCTGCGTCGTCTGCTGCAGGCGGTTATCGACGCCTTTATGAAGATCTACTTCAAGGGAGCCTACGTTACCATCTCCTTTGACGGGTGGAAGAGTCGGGCCGCCCGCAAGCTGCTGGGGCTGGTGTGCACCAACGTGGGCATGACTGACGGGGTGGTGTCATCGGACTTCCGCGGGACGGTCGACATCACTGGCGTCCCGGAGACGGCGGAGCTGGTGAAAGGCGCTGTGGAGGAGGAGGTGCAAAAGGCTGGGGCGGCGGGCGAGTTTGCCCTCCCGCAGCCCACCGGAGAGCGTCTGGCCACGTGCCCGTCGATGGTGGTGGGTCTGGTCAGTGACTCGGCGAGCTCGAATGTCCTGGCCAAGAAGATGCTCGCCTCTGCCAACGAGTCCCTGATCATCGTCGCCTGCTTCCCGCACCAGCTGAACCTCATGACGGGCGGCATCCTGAACCACGAGTCGTTGGCCCCCATCGTCGCTAAGATGGTCATGGTCGTCGGCTGGTTCAGGAACTCTACTAAGTTCATGGGCCTGCTTGAGGCCCTGATGGTGAAGCGCCTGGCGTTCGTGACCAAGGGGGAGACACGCTGGTACTCTCATTACGGCATGGCGCACCGGCTGCTGGAGCTGAAGCCGGCGCTCGACCTGTTCTCCACGAAGTACTGCGACGATGCGGCGCTGCTGGCTACCATGAATGGCGGCGCGGTCATTGACGAGC
The DNA here is from genome assembly GCA_009829735.1 of Pyropia yezoensis. Taxonomy (NCBI): domain Eukaryota; phylum Rhodophyta; class Bangiophyceae; order Bangiales; family Bangiaceae; genus Pyropia; species Pyropia yezoensis. The sequence continues at coordinate 27,467,981 of CM020620.1, forward strand.
TGCGTAGCCGCCGCTTTTGGTCCATGGTGCGTGTCCTGTGCAAGATGCTGCTGCCGATCGTCAAGGAGATTGGGATGGCCGAGCGCCGCAACGCCAACCTGGCGGACGTGGCCTCCTCATTTGGCCGCCTGCACGCCTACTTCCTCAAGCTTCGTTCGGAAACGGCAACGCTGGCGGCTGATGGGTCTGGCACCTTGGCCCCCCCGTTTGTGCTCGCTGCCGACCCTTCCGTACGCGCCATCATCCACCAGCTCAGCGGCGCGACCCTCAAGATCTTGCAGTGGCGCTTCACGCGATACTACAACGTCAGTGAGCTGGTGCTCGCGCACGTGCTGGACCCTGAGCGGGCTCTGACAGGCCTGTGTACGCAGCACGGGTGCTTTGCGGCTGTGGACAACGTGGTCGAGCACTTTGTGCGCTTGGCCGCGCGCTTCGGGACGCTGCAGGGTGAGCAGTCGGCGGCGGTCACGCGGAGGGCCATTGCGGCCTTGGTGAAGTATCTCGCTGACGGGCCCGACTCCCTCTTGTTGTTCAACCCCAACGGCACTACTGCCCGTATTCCCGCGGTGGTGATGTGGGCCATGTGCTCCGAGTTCAACGGAACGGCGCTCCAGCAGGTGGCGCAGCGGCTCCTGTCGGTGTGCTGCCACGCGGCGGAGATGGAGCGCGTATGGTCGGGGATGGGCCTTGCCAACACGCCGGCGCGCTCCCGGCTCGACGTGGCCCGCCTGACAAGCATGACTCGTGTGATGCTGCACCTGCGCGCGGAGCACGCCAAGGACAAGAGTGCAAGGGAGGCGTTTACGCCCGGCTGTCTGATGGAGGACGAGGAGGACATCGCCGTCGCTGACACGGACGGCGTACGTTCCAGCCATGCTCGTTCTCAGGCGCCCCCGGACGGCTCCACGCCTGAGGTGGCTCGCGTGAATGACTTTGACGAGCTGCGGGAGACGGGCCGGTCCCTGCGGGAAGAGCTGGACGAGGAGTTAGCTCTGTGCAGTCGGACGGGTCATCCTACGCCCGACGAGCTCGACGCCCAAGACGTTGACGGCGGTGGCGCGGAGCGGGAGTTCTCGGACGAGGTTGCAATGGCAAGGTACAGCGAGCTGCTGCGTCGCTGCGGCTCACAGGGGTCGACCGGTGGACCCGCAGTGCCGTCGCCCAGCGGCAGAGGCGTGCCAGGGGCGGCAAATGGCGTTGGAGACGCGCGGACGGCGGCGCCAGTTGTGCTGCTGTGCAAGGTCTTCGACTCCTCGTGGTACCTGCGAGACGCGATCAGCAAGTATGGAGTGGAGCTCGAGGCGTGATCCAATGTATAACAGTGGGTGTTTCAATGCATTGAAATTGAAATATAGGTGTGCTACTTTGTGCGTGACACGCTCTCAAAAGGGCGTGACTACGCCGTGATCGGGCGTGATCGGGCGTGATCGCACGTCACGCGCGGGTTTTGGGCGCGTGATACCCAAGCCTACCTCCCTAGCATACCCCACCGTCACGCGACGCAACGCGACCTATATACAGTACACCCACCTGGTGTGTGGTTCCGGGGTGTGACGGGGGGGAGGGGGGGGGGGGGTGCGGGGTGGGGGGGGCTCCAGGGGTTTTCCAGCCCTCCAGCCGCCCTTTTCTGCCGCCACACTGGAAAAACAAGGGGGTGCCGGTGGAGGGGGGGGGGCGGCTCCAACAGTCGTCGAGAAAAGGAGCCCCGCCGGTGGGATAGAAAAAGGGTCATGCCCCCCCCCCACCCACCCGCTTCTTTTGCTCGTGTGGCAATGGGGGCGGCCCAGCCACCGCGGGGCGGGGTGGTGGCCGCGCGGCACCAGACACGCAGACGCTGTCGCGTGCACCCGATTGGGCAGCGCCTCCAGCAACGCGGCGGCCCACCAGCCCCCCCCCCCCCCCCCCCCACCCCGGCACACCGCCCACGCCCCAGCCAGTTTGCCACACTGGGCACCACAAGCGCGGCCACCCGGCAGGACCACCCCACCCCACCCAACCCCCCCCCCCCTCCCCCCCCCCGGGCCTTTGGGGCGGGCAGCCAACCACCTCTCCCCCTCTGGCTGGCGCGTCTGCCCGGCCGCAGGGTCTCGTGCGAGTCCCACCCCCCCACCCCCCCCACCCCCTCTCTCTCTCTCTCTCGCTCACTCTCTCTCTCTCTCCTTCTTCCTCTCTGCAAGGCACACGCACGCTCACAGACGATGAGGGTTGGGGGAAAACGATCGGCCGCGGCGGGCGTTGGGTCGTCGTGAGGGACACAACACACCTCAACGACGACGTGAGCGCACGACCCCCCCCCTTCCCCCCCGCCGACGCCACAGCCCCCTTTGTATAGTGAAATAGCGAGTGCACGCGGCCCCTTCTGCCCTCCCTCTCCCCCCCCCACCGTCTCTCAGCCGCGGGGCGTGGTCTGCCGGGGGGTGAAGTCACGCGTTTGGCCCACGCCGGCACGCGAGCGCGGTGCTGCGCGCGGGGGGGGGGGGGGGGGGGGGGTTTGGTTTTGGGAGTGCCGGCGGGGGCGGCACACCCGCGCCACCCCCACCAGCCGAGCGCGCGCAGCTGGCGCGGAGCGACGAGTGTAGTGGAAATGGGGTTTCCCGTCCGTACGTGGGGCGGTGGCGGAGCGCCCGCGAGGGGCAGCGCCAAAAAAAAAAAAAAGGGATTGGAACATTACAGCAGCAGTGGGGAGCCACGCGCGGCCGCGGAGAAGAAAAACGCGCGCGGTCCTCTACAGACGCGCGCGCTGGCGCAAAAGAGGGTGAAGCGGGGTGGCAGGGGGGATTCCGTCCCCCCACCCCCTTCACCCCCCAGCCGGTAGGTAGGGTATGGGATGATGGATGGGGTCGATGGGTAGGGGGGGGGGGGAGGGGGGGGTTGGGAAGGAGGGGTGAGGGGGGATCCTGACCTGAACGGGTCTATGTACTGTAGATAGGGCGGGGGGAGGGTGGGAGGGGGGGGTGGTGGTGTGCGCAGACTCCCACCCGTTCCCGCGGCGCCTCCCAACGACGTGCGACAAAGGTGCGGCAAGGCGGGCAGCCATGGTGGCCAGATGGCCACCACGGCTAATGGCGCCGGTGGAGGAGGAGGAGGGGGGGGGGGGGGGGGGGGGGGGGGGGGGGGGGGGCGGCCGCCGCAGCAGCAAAAGACCAGAGGCACGTCGGCGTTGCCGCCGCCGACGGCGACGGCGCCCGCCCCCCCCCCCCCCTCTCTCTCCCGACGGCCACACTCGCGCAGCACATGGCGCTGCGAGACGCGGTGCCCGATTGGGCACACACACCCACCCACACCAGCCCCCACACACCCACACCCACCGGGGGGGGGGGGGGCCGCCCATGGGTCCACGACGGCACACCCCCCCCCCCCCCCCTTCCCGCCCTGCCTCTCTCCCTTCCCCCCCACACCCCCCCCCCCCCACCCTATCTACCCTACCCCCTCCACCACGTCCACCCCCCCCCCCCCCCCCCCCCCACGCTTCACGCTTCCCCGCCACCATTGTGCCGGCAGCGGCGGGTTCCGTCTACCTGCCTCCACCCACCCCCCGCCCCCCACCCCACCCCCCCCCACCACCCCCACCCCCCCCGGCCAACCAACCCTCCCCACCCCACGCCCCGTTTTGGCTATATACGTACCACACCGTCTCGGTCGGCGGTGACCACCCCCCCCCCCACCCACCCAGCCACGCCCCAACCCCACCGCCGTCAGGCACACACAGGCTGGGGCCACCACCGCCGCCGCCGCCGCCACCACCGCCGCCGCCACGCCAACCCCCTCCTCCTCCACCCCCCTCCCCGCGCGCGCCACTGTCGCGGGGTGGCAGTCACACCCCCACACCACACACGCCCGCTCCGGTTGCGGGGGGAGGGGGGCGGGGGGGGGGTGGTGGGAGGTGGGGTGTTGCCCTGTGCAGACGCCCCCGTGTGGCCCCCCCCCCCCCCCCCCCACCCACCGCCACCACTACCACCACCACCACCACCACCACCACCCCACCCCACCCCACCACACCCCACCCCACCCCACCCCACCCCCCACCCCACCCCACCCCGCCCCCTCCACTCGCCGGTCGGCCGCCCCCCCCCCCCCCTGCGGTGCGCGCCTTCCGCCCGCCCCCCCCCCCTACCCCCCCCCCCCGCCCACCCCCCCCCCCCCGCCCGCCCGCCCCACCCAGCCCCGGTGTGGCGGCGCTTCCCGCCCCCACCCACCCACCCACACCACCCACCCACCCACCACACCTCCTCCTCCCCCCCCCCCCCCGCGTCCCCCCCCCCACCCCACCCCCCCCCCCACGCCCGCGCGCGCCGGCGTGGCACCGCCGGGCGGCTGACCCGCGGGCGCCTCGCGCCGCCGCCGCTGCCGCGTCACGGCTCGTCGGCGCCCGCGGCGGGCCGCCCGCCGCGCCGCGACCGCCCGCCCGCCCGCCCGCCCGCCCGCCCGCCCGCGCACCCACCCGCCCGCGCACCCACCCGCCCGCCCGCCCGCCCGCCCGCCCGGCCAGCGGCGCGCGCGCGCGCGCGCGCGGGGGCGGCCGGCCGGCCGGTCGGCCGGCCGTGTCGGCCCGCCGGCGGCGGCGGCGGTCGCGGCGCGGCGGCGCGCGGCGGCCGGTTTGGCGGCCGCCCCCCTCCCCCCCCCCCCCCGCCCGCCACGCTCCCGCCGCCTCACCGCCGCCTCCCTCTCCCCTCCCCGCCGTGCCGCGGTGCGCCATTGTGTACCGGCTCCCAGTCCCCTTTGCCCACCCTCCCGCTTTCGGAAACTCCGCCCCCCCCCCCCCCCCCCCCCCCCCTCCCCCCTCGACTATCTCTCTTCACTCTTTCTCTCTCTCTCTCTCTCTCTCTCTCTCTCTCTCTCTCTTTCTCGCTTCTCTCTCTCGCCCTACCCCCCCCCCCCCCCCCCCCCTCCCCTCCTCCTCCTCCTCCTCCTTCCTCCTCCTCTGCTTGTTGCCGGTGGAGGGTGTGGGCGCGACTGGCGCGCGCGCTGCCTGCTCTCTCCCACCCACGCCGGTGCGTAGCGCCGAGGGAGGGAGGGAGGGAGGGAGGGAGGGAGGAGGAGGGGGTGGGTGGGTGGAGGGGTGGGGGGGGGGGGGGGGGGGGAAGTGGCAGTGGCGCGTGTGCCACGCCCACCCGCGTGCGCGCGCGGTGGCTGCTGCTGCTACCGCTGCTCCGCCAGCGGCTGCCGCCTCTGTGCCGCTGCCGCTGCGGCGGCTCCAGTCGGCTGCCGCTCCAGTCGGCTGCCGCCCCGCTGCCACTGCCTGCTGCTGCTGGCCTGCCGCCGCCTGCCGCTGCTGCCGTGCCGCGTCGCCGTCGGACGCTGCCGCTCCCCCACACCCCCAGAGCTCCACTAGGTACCTCCCCGCGCCCGCCCCCTTTGGGTCGACGGCCCCGGCTCGTTTGCGCCCGCGCCCGCGCGCGCGCGCGCCACGTGCGGCCGGCCGCGCGCAGGGGCGCGGCCGCGGCCGCGGCCGCGGCCGCTGCGCGCTGCGTGGGGTGGCCTCTGGCGGGTGGGGGGGGTTGTTTGGGGGGGTTGACGGGAGCGCACCCACCCAGTGGGGGGAGGGAGGGGGTTTGGGCGGCCGGCCGGCGTGGGCAGGCCAGGGCGGGTGCCCCTCTCTGCCGGCGCCCGCCGCGTGCGCCGCCACGACCGCGTGGCAGAGGCGCGTCGGCGCCCCGACGCGGCCCACCCCCCGCCGCCACCGCGCCACTGGGCGCTGCCGCAGCTGCCGCCGCCCGCTGCCACCGCCGCTACCCCGCGCCGCGCGTCGCGCCCCCCGTTTTTTGTTTTTTTTTCGCTCTCTCGCTTTTTTGTTGTCCCCTCTCTTCTGCTGCTGCAGCCGCCACTGCTGCTGCATCGGCTGCCTCTGCTGCCGCCGCCGCCGCCGCCGCCGCCGCCGCCGCCGCCGTCGCCGCCGCCACCGCAGCGGGCCTCTGTGGCGGTGTGTCTGCCATCGCGACGCGGCAGTCGGGGGCGGGGGTGCTGCGGTTCGTCACCCGCCGCTGCCGGCCCACCGCCGGGGCCTCCACCGCGGCCCCCACCGCGGCCTCCACCGCTGCCGCTGCCGTGACGTCGACGTTGCCGCCGTTTGCCGTCCCTGCACGGGAGGTGCGGTGTGGTGGAGGGTGGGGGGTGGTGGGTGGTGGGGGGGGGGAGCGGGAGGGGGGGGGGGGGGGGGAGGGGGGAGGGGGAGGAGGAGGCAGCACGAGTGAGAGGGGAGACGCGCACCGACGACCGCTGAGCGGGGTGGGCGGGCCACCCGCACCGCCCCGCTGGCGCCCATCATGGCAGCGGCGGTGGCCAACCCGGGGGGGGCGGGCGCCGCCCCACCGGCCGCGACCGGCGCCCCCGGGGCCGCCGCCGCCGCCGCCGCCGCCGCCGCCGCCGCCGCCGCCGCCACGTCGCCAGTAGCGGCAGGCGCCGCGACCGCCGCCCCTCCCCAGTCGCCCCGCCCGGTGGCGGGGCCGGCGGCGGGGGGCGGGGTGGCCGCCGCGGGCGGGCTGTCCGCCCCGCCACCCCACCAGCGGCACTGGCCCGGCTCCCCCGGTGGTGGGGCCGCCGCCGCCGCAGCCGCAGCCGCAGCCGCTGGCGGCGGCGGCGGCCTCTCCCCCGGCCGCCGGCGGCTGGCGCCTTCCTTGACGGCGGGAACCGGCGGCGGCGGGCGCTTTGCCGGGGGTGGCCACGCGAGCGTCTTTGGCGACGGCCCGGGCACCCGCTCCGTGCGGGGGCTGTCGCTGCACCCGCCCCACGGGGGGGGGGGTGGTGGTGGCGGCGGCGGCGGCGGCGGCGGCGGCGGCGGCGGCGGCATGTTGGGCGCCGCCGCCGTCGGGGGGGGGGGCGACGACAGCAGCTTTCGGCAACTCCCCACCGTGCATCGGGGTGACGTGGTGGGGCGGCTGGGCGCGGGGGGGGGTACCGCGGCGGCTGTCACGCCCACGAGTGTGGCGGAACATGCTGGGGGTGGAGCGGGGGGGGGCGGCGGCGGCGGCGGTCGCCGTCGCCTCTTTAGCCGGAAACCCCACGGCGGCCGGCGGCATGCGGCCGACGAGGACGTGCCCCCGCCCGTGGATGAAGGGCGCCGCCGCGCGGCCGCGGCGCTCGGCTTGGTCAGTGGCGGCGGCGGCGGCCCCGTCGCGTCGGGCGCCTTTGCAGCTCCCGACGCGATAGGCTCCCGCGCGTCGATGAGCGCCGACGCGGCCGGCGCCGGCGCCGGCGCCAGCGACGGCGGCGCTGGCTTGACGGGCGCCAAGGAGCGGGATAAGGAGCTCCCGCGGCCGGGCAGTGGGGCGGGAGGCGGCGGCGGCGGCGGGCTGTGGCGCAAGTTCCGCCGCTCCTTTGTGCCCCGCCGGCGGAGCCGCGCGTCATCGGCGGCGGGCGACTCGGCCGCGTCGTCGGCGGCAACCGCCGCCGGGGCGGGCGCCATGGGCGCCGACGCCACCGACGCGGGGGGGGTTGGCGGTGGCTATGGCGGCGCCGGCGGCCTCGGCGCCGCCAATGGCGGCGGCGACGCCTTTGCGCCGCCGGTAGGCTCGCGGGGGGCGTCACGGGCGCTGCCCAAGCGGGTCTTTTCGTCGCCCCCCAGCCTCGGCAAGCTCCCCCGCGTCGGCCGCCGCGCGGCGTTGCCAGATGAGGCGGACGCGGCAGACGCGGCGGCGGCCGCCGCGGCTGCGAGCGCGTCGGGGGCGGACGGCAGCTATGGCCGTGGGGGTGCGGGTGGCGGCGTCGGCGGCGGTGGCGCGGCCGCGGCGGCGGCCGCGGCGGCGGCAGCCGCCGACGGCAAGACGCGGCGCCAAAACCACCTCCACCGCCGCCTCGTGTCGCTGGGCAGCAACCACCGGTCGGAGCGGGCGCTGCACGATAACCCTGCCGGTGGTGGCGGCGGGGGTGGGGCGGCGGCCGACGGGCGGGGTGGGCGGGGGGCCGGGGGGCGCCGCCACGACCACCACCGCCACAACCACAGGGGGCGGGGGTCGGGGCGGGCGGCGGAGGAGGTACGGCGGTCCATTGGGGGGGACGCTGCAGGGGGGGTGGGGGGGGCGGCCGCCGGGGATGGCGGCGGCGGGGGGGGGGGTGGGGCGGGTCGCCACCTCCGCACCTCCCTCGTTTTCGGTGGCGGCCGCACCGTGTCGGGCGGCCGTCGCCGCGGGGGCTCCGCCGCCGCCTCTGCTGCCGTGGACAGCGCCGACGGTGGGGATGGGGATCTTGGCGGCCAGTCGGTGGGGGGCTCCCTCGCCTACCTGTCGGTGGGTGGCTGGGGCGCGGTGGCGGCCGCCCCCGAGACGACCGCCGCGGACTTTCGGGAGGTCCTCGACGCGGTCGCGGCGGGCCGGCGGCCGCTGTCGGCGCTCCTCGACGCCATGTACGATCTGTCGGAAAAGCTGCCCGCCGACGCCAAGGAGGCCCTTCTCGGCCACCTGTGCACGCCGTCGGTGGTGGGGGGCCTCCTCGACCACCTCACTACCGTGGACGTGGTGGCGGCCGCGTCGGGGGAGCCGCCGCCCAACACCCGACGCCACGGGGGGCGGCCGGGCGTTGCGCCGGGCGGAAGCAACCGCCCGTCGGCGGCGGTGCGGAGCCACCGGTACCCGTACGTGGTGACGCAGCTCCTGTCCAACGGGCCGATCCGCCTGCGGCGGTCGCTGTACGAGTGCCCGCCGCTGGTGGACCGCCTCCTCTCTTCGCTCCGCGACTGTGGGGGTGCTGCGGGCGGCGCCGCCGGTGCCGTCGACGCGGTTGTTGTGCGCTCTGTTACCGAGGTGGTCCTGTCGGTGCTGCGGGACTCGCCCGAGCAGGCGACCGACGCGGTCCTCCGCTCCCCCGCCGTCCTCCCCGTGCTCCTCTCCCACGTGGCGTATGCGAAGACGCCCGAGGTGATCCTCCACCTGCTGTCGTCGGTGCGGCTGCAGGCGGAGCTCAAGTTTGGGCCCATCAACAAGCGGATGGTGCCGGCGCTGGCCGCGGCGGGCGTCATGAACGCCCTTGTCCGCTCTTTTGTCGCTGCCGCGGCGGTGGTGCCTGTCGACGCGGCGTCGTCGGCGACGCTCGAAAACGTGTCGCGGGTGGTCGTTGGCATTGCTCTGCGGGTGCTTGTCACCCCGCGGATGCGGGTGGTGCGGCCGGGGAGTGGGGTGGGGGCGGCACCGGGGGAGGAGATCACCCCCATGCCGTTGCACCTGCTGGGCGGCCGCCGCAGTGGCGGCAGCCGTGGCAGTGGCGGCAGTGGCGGCAGCAGCGGCGATGGGGGTGGCGAGCCTGGGGGGACCACCCCAGGGGGGCCCCTGTCGGGTGGCGCAGCTGCCGCTACCGCCGCCGCCGGTGCCGCCGCCGCCGCCGCCGCTGGCAGCATTGTCACTGGCCGTCGCGGCAGTGGCCACAGCGGCCTGTCGCGGGTGGGCTCGTCTGCCGCGGCGGCGGCCTCGGCGGTGGTGGCAGCGAAAAAGGAGGATGCTGGTGCGGGCGACACCAGCAGCAACGGCTTTGCAGCAACGTTCAACGACGCCCTCGACGAGCTCGACGTCTTTCGGCGGCCCGCGCCGCTGCTGGCGCTCCTCGACGCGGGCCTCGACGCGGTGACCGTCGGCGGCGACCGCCGCGGCTACGCCCTCTCCACCGCCCTCACCGCCGCGCGTTACCTGTTTGTGACGGCCGTGACGGGCCAGGACAGCTCCGTGTCGGGCATCCGGGGCGTGCTGTCGGGCCTCCGCACGGAAGGCTATGAGGAGGCCCTCCGCTCGCGGGTGCCGGCGCTGACCGCCCTGCTGGCGGCACCCAAGGTGGACGCCCCCGTCGTGACGGCGTGGCAGCACGTGGGCGCCCCGCTGGGGGTGGCCCGCCTCAAAGCGCTCGAGCTGCTGCTAGTGCTCCTCCACTTTGGCGCCCCCGCGTCGGTCGAGGCGCTGGCCGCCGCGGGCCTAGCACCCGTCCTCCTCCGCCTGTTCACGCGGCTGCCCCTCAATTCGGTGGTGCTTGGCCTGGTCGCGTCGGCGGTGGAGGTGGCGTTCCGGGTCACCTGCCCCGCGCTGCGCATTGCGCTGCTGGGCGCGGACGTGGACCTGGTGCGCACCCTCCTGGCGCTGTGGCGCGCCGCCGACGCGGACGACGCGACGCGGGCGGCCACCCCCGTTGCCTGCCGCGGGCACCTGGCGCGGATGGCCACGGCGGTTGCCTACTACCTCGACGCCTCCCCGCCGTTTGACGATGCAGAAGCGGCGCGCGCGGCGGTCGGCCCCGCGGGGCTTGCCGACCTGGACGCGTTTGTGCGGGGGCCCCTCGCGGCGCACGCGGCGGCCGAGGCGGGCTACCTGGGGGGGGAGCCCCCGCCGGAACGGCCGGTCGGCTTTGAGGATGACCCGTACACGCAGTCGGGGGTGGTTTCCCTTGGGGCGATGGGGGGGGGGGGGGCGGTGGCGGTGGCGGCGGCGGGGGAGGAGGCTTGCCAGCCGCTGCCGACACGGGCGGCGGGCGCGTGGCGGGAATGGCGCCGGGCGGATGACGCGGGGGGGGCGGACCCGACCGGCGTTGGCCGCGCGACGCGGGTGACGCCGCGACGCAATGCATGGGGGGGGGGGAGGGTCATTCCAAACGTTGGGAGGGGTGTACCGTGGACGGAGGGGGGGGCAGGGGCGCTCTGTGGCGCTGCTTTCCGGTCCCCGCGTCGTTGGTCACTGCCGCGCTCCCACGCGCGTGCGCGGCAGGGCGGCCAGCGCCCGTTGGCGCGGGCGGTGCGGCCGTGGGCGGGCTGGCGCGCGGTCACCGGGTGGGGGCGGCTGGGCGCGCGGGCCGCCAGGTTGCGGCTGTCGCGCGGGGCCCCGCACACACACACCCTTGGCCGCCTGGCGCCGCGTTTGCTGCTGCTGCTATGTACAGTACAGGCGCCGCTGCGGCCCCGTTCTTCCCTCACCCTACCGCGGCCTCTGCTGCTGCTGCTGCTGCTGCTGCTGCTGCTGCCGTCGCCGTCGCCGCTGCGGTGTGTGTGTTGGTGGGGGGGGACGGCGCGGCCGCCCCGCGGCATGGACGGCCGCGACCGTCTGCCCCATTTGGTGGGGTGGCGGGTGGGACAGACAGCGTCGGCAAGTCCGCCCGTTGGGGGGGGAGGGGGCAAGGAGAGGTGGTCGGTGGGGCCGTGTCAGCGGCAGTCTGGCCGAGCGAAGCACTGTGCCTCTCGCCCCCATCTTCCCACCCCCTCCCCCTACCTCCCTCCCTCATCGTGCGCACGCTCTGGCGCGTGTCGCCTGGTGTCCCCTGGATGGGTCGCGACTGGGGCACGTTTGTGGAAGAGGGCAGAGGGTGAGAGGGAAGATGGGGGGGGGTGCCGCCAAGTGGGGAATGAGTACCGCTCGCGTAGGGTGGCTTGTGACGGAGGGGTGCGTGTGTAGGTGCGGAGGGGGGGGGGGGGGGGGAAGGGGGGAGGCGAATACGCCGACCTGCTTGACGGCCGCGCAGTGGGTGACGGGCGGCGAGAGCAGGTGGAGGCGGGGGGGGGGTGGATATGTGGCGGCGGGCCACCACCCGGCGCCACCGGCCATACCGCCCGTCCTCCTCGTTGCGGGGGGGGGGGGGGGTGGGACGTGACGGGTGGGCCCTGGGCGGCCAGCGGTGCGGCCGGCCTGCGCGCGGGCGGCCCGCCGCGCCCGACGCCGCCGCTGCCGCCGACGCGGCCGCTCCCCGGGCTGGCCCCGGTGGGCGGCGGCCGACGCCGCCCGCCGTCGCCCTTGCCCCCGCTGCTTCCCCCGCGGGGGCGGCTGCGTCGGCTGCCGCCGTCGGCCGCCGCAGCGGGCGTCCCGGTGGCGGCGGCTGCGGCCCCACCCGCGGGTGCGTGCGCGCCCAGCCCGGGGGGGGGGGGGGGGGGGACAGCTGGTGGTGGGGGTGGGGTGTTCTTTTTCTCTTTTTGTTTTTGTGGCCGCTGCTGTTTTTTCCCCTCGCTGTTGCGCTGCCGTCTTGCAAAGTGGCGGCCGTCGTATGGAGCGGGGGCGGGAGGGGTGAGGTGTACATACTGTACTGTACTGTACAGTATACCCCCACGACGGCCCGCCGGCTAGGAGGCACCAGGTGCGTTCGGGCGCGCGCCTCCCCGGTTTTCCACCCCTCTCTTCCTCCCGCCACCCCGCGGCGGGGGCCGTCTTGGCCCACGCCGCGCCGCCGTCTGCCCCGAGACTGTGATGTGTCCTCCCTCAGCCCCGCTCCTTTTTTTTTCTCTTTTTTTTTTTTTTTTGACGCCCGTGCCTCCACGCACGCCCTCCCGCCCGCGCCCCCCCGCGCGCCGTCACGGGCAGAGGCCGGAGCGGGCGTGGGGGGAGGTGCGGGGGGGGGGGGATCCGACGGGTGGTGGGGGCAGTGGCGCCCCCGGCCCCGTGGGCGGGGAGCAACGCTGGTCGTGCAGCGCCGGCGGCAGCGTCGGGCGGCGGGGTCGTGGGCGGGCGCCCCGGCGGTGGTGGCCGCGGTCCCCTCTTTTCATTCCGCCCCCGCCACCCTGCAGCCGCCGTTGCGCTGTCTTCTTGTTCCCCCCCCCCCCCCCTCCTTGCGGCTCGCCCCGCGGCCAGCCCCCCTCCCCGACGACGCCTGTGCCAGCGCCAGGGCGGTGGGTCGGGGGGGAGGGCCACGCTTCCTACGCAGTACCCGTGGCGGTGGGGTCCCGCGGCACGGGGCACGGCCCCCCCAAGCCCACAGCCCAGTGGCGAGACGAGGTGCAGTCAAAAAGGCGGGTTATGTTTAGGGGAAGTAAAGGGCGGGGGACAGAGAAAGAAAAAGGAACTGGGCGGGTCGGGCTTCCCGCCCCCCCATCTCTACCACCCCGTCCGCCACGCCGCACGCCATGCCGTGGCGTGCCCAACGTAGGTAGTACGGTGCCGCCGTCTGCTAGCGCCACCGAATGCTTGTCGAGGCGAAAAGAGGGATAAGGGGCGGGGGGAGTGGCAGGGGGATGTGGGGCGAAGGCGGGGCGGTGAGAAGCGCAGACGCCGTGGGGGACAAGGAGGAGGGGGGGGTGGCGTGAAGGAAAAAAAGCAACGGGGCTGGAGGGGGGGCGGGCGGTGAGCCTGGGTGGGGTAGCGGGCCACCCCGCCGTGACCCCCCGCCTACGCCCCCGCTTCGCGGGTGACGCGGAGGGTGCTGAGCATGGCCCCCCCCCGGGAGGCTGCCACCCGCACAACCACCGCCCCTCCCGCGGGGACGGCCACCCCCCCCTCCGGGGGGGTGGCCACCGTCACGGGGCCCACCGCGTCGCCCGCGGCGGCCCAGACGTCCAGGCCCGACGCGAGTCGGACGGCGGGCGCGGCGGGCGCCTCGTCGTCGTCACCCGCACCCGCCCCCGCCCCCGCCCCCGCACCGGCGGCGGCGGCGGCGGCGGTGATGGTCAGCCGCCGCGCGCCCCGGCGGGTGTGGTACAGCTCCACCGCCGTGGCGGCCACGGCGTAAACCCCCGCGGCGGGGACGGGCACGGCCAGTATCAGGTCCACCCCGGGGGGGGCGTAGCGGAGGGTGGCCAAGACGGGGGGGAGGCCCGCCGCCGCCGCCGCGGCGCGGGGGCCCCACGGCCGCGACGGCGGCACGGCGCGCACCGCCGCGTCGGCCGCATAGACGATGGTCCCGTCGGCGGCGTGGCGGCCGTCGCCCACCGTCGCGGGGCCCCCACAGTTGATGGCGGCCGTCCACGGACGGCGGCGGTCGGCGGCAGCGGCGGCGGCAGCAGCATCGGCGGCGGCGGCGCCGCCGCCGTCCGTGTCGAGGCTGGCCACCGCCGCCAGCGACGGGCCCGCGGGTGCCGCCGCCGCGGCGGCCGCCGTGACGGGTGCCGCCGTGCGGGGGCCCACGTGCACCAGCCGGAGGGCAGACAGGAAGGGGCGGTCCACCGTGCCCGTGATGACCACCGTGACGCTGCGGTCGGCGGCGAGCGGCGGCGCCCCCGCCGGCGGGAGGGTGAGGACGAGGCGGCGGCGGGCGCCGCCGGCGGCGGCGACCACGTCCACCCCCGCCGCGACGGTCACCGCCGCCCCCCCGTCGACGGCCACCGCCACGTCCATCCGGCGGGCGGCGGGGGCGGCCCAATAGTGTTCCACCCACGTTAGCGCCAGGCGGTAGGCACCGCCGCGCGCCGCCCCCGCCCCCGCGTGCAGGGGGAGGGTGTAGACGAGCGGGCCCGCGGGGGCGTAGCGGAGGCGGTTGGTGACGGGCGCGCCGGCGGGGGGGGGGCCCCAGGGGGTGCTCCCCGCCGAGTAGTAGGCGTCGGCCGCCCAGCCGCCCGCGGCGGCGGCGCCCCCACAGTTGATGGCATAGACGGTGGTGGGCGCCGCCGTCGGGGTGGGGACCGCCGCCGCAGACGGCGTCGGGGTGGGTGCCGCCGGCGGCAGCGACGCTGTCGGTGCCGCCGTTGGCGCCGCCGTCGGCGACGCTGTCGGTGCCGCCGTCGGCGGCGGCGACGCTGTCGGTGCCACCGTTGGCGCCGCCGTCGGCGACGCTGTCGGTGCCGCCGTCGGCGGCGGCGACGCTGTCGGTGCCGCCGTTGGCACCGCCGCGTCTGCGTCGGTCCACACCTGGACGGAGGGCACCAGCTCCTTGATCCAGTCTACATAGTGCGACACGCGGGTGTACACTGGGGGGGGGATGCGAGAAAAAGGAAAACAGGCGCGCGGGGGGCGGAGGGGAGGGGGGGGGGATGCAGTGCATGCAGAAAAGGCCGGCACAGAGGGGAGGGGGCGGCGTCACGACCGTCAGCAGAGCGCACTGGCAGCACGCGCACACAGTCCCTGGCGGTGTGAGAGCACAACGGCACAGGCCAACAGCGGCGGCACGGTCGTGCGCACACAAAGCCGCCGTCCCCCCCCCCCCCCCCCCCCCCCTCACCCGCCAACGACGGGCGCAACAGCCACGTTGCGTGCGAGCGTTGGCGCCGCCCACCCCCAGAAAGAGAGGTGCCACACCCCCGACGCTCCCCCACCCCCCCCACCCCCCCCGTCCCTCTTCCCTGTCAAAACGTACCACCCGGCAGGCCCCGCCGCGCGCAGCCCGTGCCAAACGACACAATCCCCACCTGCACCACCCCCCCCCCCCCCGGGGCGGGCACGTACAGCGGCCCGCCGCTGTCCCCCTGGCACGCGTCACACCCCCCCGCCCCCCCCGCACACAGCTGCGCGGCGTCGACGAGGTCGCCCAGGTGGGCGAGCGCCCGCCCGCACGGCCCCCCCGCCACCACCGCCACGTCCACCGACCGGAGGGTGGGGACGGCGGGGGGGGCAAAAAAGTACTCGCGGAGGGAGCCGTACCCGGTCACGGTCGCCGCCGCGCCCACCGCGGGGACGGCCGGCCGCCCATTGAGCCGCACCGCCGTCGCCGGGATGGGGCCGCCCGCAGCGGCGGCGGCGGGCGTGGCGGGCGTGGCGGGCGTGCCTGCCGCCGCCGCCGCTGCCGTTGCCGTCGGGGGGGCTCCAAAGACGTCGGCAGCCGCCACGGCAGCAGCCGCGGCGGGCATGGCGGGCGTGCCTGCCGCCGCCGCCGCTGCCGTTGCCGTCGGGGGGGCTCCAAAGACGTCGGCAGCCGCCACGGCAGCAGCCGCGGCGTCTGCCGCAGCGTCGCCGTCCCCATTGGCGGCACCTGCCGTTGCCGGCGCCGGCGCCGCCGTCGGCGGCGCGGCCACCGCCCCCTCTGCTGGGGCGGCCAAAAACAAGACGGCCACGTCCGCCATGAGCGTGTCGTCGTTAAAGTCGGGGTGCACCACCACCCGCACCACCCGCCGCGGGGGCGCCACCCCCGCCACCCCCCCCCCACCCGCACCACGTCGGGTGGTCCCGCCGCTGCGCGCACGCAGTGGGCGGCGGTCAGGACGGCCACCCCCCCCCCCCCTGCCCCCTCCCCCTCCCCCTCCCCTTCCCCCTTCCTATCGCCCGCCCGCGTGCCCGCGGGGGCGCCGCCGCCGTCGTCGCCGACGGCGCCGAGGAGGGTGCCCCCACAAAAGGGCGCGTCGGGGCGGGCGGTGTGGTAGAGGGCGGCGGCGCCGTCGGCCAGCGCCGGCGACCGCTCGTCAAGGCCGCCCACAATGCGGGGCCCCCGCCCGAGGGGGGGCGCCTCGTCGGCCGCGGTGGCGCCGCCGCCCTTGCCGCCGCTGCCGCCGCTGAGGCTGCTGCCGCTGCCGCTGCCGCTGGCGCCGCTGAGGCTGCTGCCGCTGCCGCTGCCGCTGCCGCGCCGCCACTCGCCGCGGCCATTGACTTTGGCGACGGCGGCGGGGGGTGGGGCCAAGGCGGCGGCGGCAGCGGCGGCGGCGGCCACCGCCGCCACCCCCCCCGGCAGGCGCGGGCAGGGCGACGGGATGGCCTCAAAGATGAGCTCCCCGGCCTCGATGCACGCGCGCCCGCCGCCGCCGCCGCCGCCGCCGCCGCCGCCACCTCCCGCCGCACCAGCAGCCGCGTCCGCGGCGGTGACGAGGAAGCGGTAATCCCCCGACACGTTGAGGAAGAGGTCGTCGCTGGTGTGGGTGACCGCCACGGCGGGGGCGCCATAGCCGGGGACCCCCGCGGGGGGTGGCCCCGCGTACCCGCCGGCCGCCCACGCGCGGTAGGGGGCCTCGGCGACAATAGCGGCGGTGACGGGGGGGGCGCCGGCGGGCACGTCCAGCTGGTAGTAGACGTAGCAGGGGCAGGTGGCGGGGCGGGACAGGGCCACGGGGGGGGGGGGGGGGGGGGAGCCGTCGTCGTCGTCGACGTCGTCGTCGTCGTCGTCGTCGGCGGCGGCGGCGCTGCCGTCGACGGTGTCGTTGCGGGTGCACGTTGGGGGGAGCTCTTCATAGGCGAGCGCCGCGACGGCGTCTGCAGAGGATGGGAGGGACTCCCGGGTGGTGGTGGCGGGGGGGGGGGGGGAGGGGGGGGGGGCGGCACCAGCAGCGCCGGCGGCGGCATTGGCAGCGGCGGCGACAACGGCAGCGGCGGAGCGGCCAAAGGCGGGGGGCGGGGGGGGGCGCTCCCCCGCGACGGGAGCATTGGCACCGGCGGCGGCGGCGGCGGCGGTGGCGGCGGCAAGGCCGACGGCCAGCGCGAGTGCCACTCCCACCGCCATGGCAGCGACGGGGGCAGCGGCGGCGGCGGTGGGTCGCCTGCCCATCTCGGGGGCTGGCGGGTCAGACCCCCCGCCAAAAAAAACAAGGGCGGCCCGTCGAGAGGGAAGAGCGGGGGTGGGGGGGGGGGGAGGGAGAGGGGGGGGGGAAGGTGGAGGGGACAGAGGCAGGGGAGAGCCGACGGGCACAACCTGCCGCCGGTTGTTGCCAGTGGGGTGAGACGAGGGGAGAGACGCCTCCGCGACGACGCCGCCGGGGGCGGGGCGTTCAGGACCGCCGCGGGGCGGGGGGGGTGCGTTCCCGATGGCGGTGAGCGGGGGCGGGCGTACCTGGCCGACGGCTGCTGCCCTACCGGTACGAAGCGAACGGAAGGGGGGGGGAGGAGCGCGGAAGAAGAACCCCCACCGCCGCCGCCGGCTGCTGCCGCCGCCACCGCCGCTGCCCGTCGCTGCCGCTGCCGCTGGTGCTGCTGCTGCTGCTGCTGCCGGCGCTGCCGCTAGTGCCCCCTTCCCCCCCCCCCCCTCCCCCCCCCCGCCCTGCCCCCCCTCCTCGGCTGGCGTTCCTCCGCCACAGCAGCCGCTGCCAGCGGCCGCTACCCGGCACGCTGCAGCGGGGCGTGCGTGCATGGCGTTCCCCCCCCCCTCCCCCCCCCCCCCACCACCTCGGCCCCGCCGTGGGCGGTGGCGGTGTGGGAGGGATTGGGGGGGGCGCCGCCCCCGCCCGCCGAGCGCACCTCCCCCCCTGCCATTGCCCTCCCGCCCAACCCTGTTCAGGTACACGCACCCGACTGCCACCCCAAGGCGGCCGGCCCCTGGGCGGGGTAGGGCGGTGCGGGACGGGGCCGGGTGGTGGCGGCGGTGGCGGCAGTGGTGGCGGCGGCGGCGGCGGCGGCGGCGGACTGTACAGGATACAAGCCACCCCCCCCCCCCCCCCCCCCCGGGAGTGGCCGCGGCGGCGGCACCCGCAAGCACCGTCCCTGCATCCATGGTCCATCAATGGACTATTGGTGCAGCGACGGCGGGGTTGCGGGTCCATGATGGACGCCGAAAGGGGGACAGCGAGGGGGGGGGGGGGGGGGGGGGGGGGGGGGGGGGGGGCCGTGCAAAGCGTCCGTGTCACCCGCACCGAGGGGCGGCCGCCGCGGCGTCGACGGCCACCCCAGCGGGGAAGGGACACACACACGGGTAGAGGCAGGCGACGGCGGCAGCCGCCAGTACAGGCTGGACGGCTGTCCCCAACCATCCACCCCCCTCCCCCCCCCCCCCTCCCGTACCCGCCCACCCAGCCGAGGTGCGTCCCGTCCCGCCGGCAAGCCGCCCCGTCACCCCCCCCCCCCCACCCATCCCATTGCCAGCCAGAGCTATAGGGACAGTACGGTACCCCCCCCACCCCCCCACCCACACACGCACGCGCAAAAGCCCCTCCTCCCCCCCCCCCCCCTCACCCACCGCAACGTCAACCCACCGCCACCACCACCGGCACCGCACGCGGTACACGGCGCGCGCGCGTACCCGCCGCCCCGCCGCCACCGCCGCCGCAGCCGCCGCCGCCACCGCGGCGGGCGCCCCCCCAGCGGCAATGGCGGCAGGCCCCCCCCCCCTCCCCGCGCACCGTGCGACCGCAGCGTACTGTACACGCCAGGGCGGCGGTACGGCTGGTAAGGCCCGCCGCGCTTTGCCCGCCTGCCACGCTGCGGTGGGACGGACAGACAGAGCGAGCGAGCGAGGGCGGCCGGCGGGGGCAGGGGCTTGGAGGGGTGGACGTGACGGCGGCGGCGGCGGCAATGGCAGCGGTGGGTGGGGGGGAAGGGGGATGCGCCGCCAAATGGAACCAAGGCGAGGGGGGAAGAGGGCCGACGGCAGCGCGCCCACGTGGGGTGCGGGGGGGGGGGGGGGTTGGGTGGGTGGGGGTAGGGGGGCCTGAGCAGACAGGGGGGATAGGGATTGACTGCAGGGGGGGGGGGGGGGGGGAGTGGGAGGGCGGCGGCAGCGTCGGGGGGGGGCGTGGCGGCGGCGTCGCGCCGCCCGGGCGGCGGTGGCGGTGATGTGCACCGCTGCCGCTGCCGCCGCCGCCGCCCCCACCGGCGGCGGCACCGTCGGGGCTGACAATCGACGCTGCGCCGGCCGCCGCGGAAATCATTTGGGGGGGGGGGGGGGGGGGGAGGACGTGCGGCGGCAGCGTCTGCCGTCCACCCCCCTCCGCAACGCGCTCCCACGTAACCACCCCCCCACCCCGTCCCCCCCCCCCCACCCCACCATTGGATGGCAGTGGCGGTGGTGGTGGTGGTAGTGGTGGTGGTGGTGGAGGTGGAGGTGGGGGTGGTGGGGGTGGGGGCGGGGGTGGCAGCGTAGGAAACGACCCACCGTCTGGTGCGCGGGATGGCGTTGGTGGGGGGGGGGGGGGGGGCGGCACGGCTTGGCCGGATAGGGATGTCGGCGGTGGGGGTAGGGGTTGGGGTGGGGGTGGGGGCGGTGATTGGGAGGTGGGAGGTGCAAGTGGCAGAGACTGGAGGTGGTGGTGCTGGTGGTCATGGGGGTGGAGGCGCTGGTGGTGTTGGGGTGGACGTGGTGCTGGTGGTGCGGGGCGGACAATGGTGACAGCAGCCGTGCGGGGAGGGGCAGCGGCGGCGGCGGGTCGGTCGGGCGCTGCTCCCCGTCCCCGGCCGCCGCCCCCCGGGGGCCCCCCGCCACCCCCGTGCCCCCTCCGGCTGCTCCCACTCAGCCCCCCCCCATCTCCACCCAGTCCCCGCGACCCGGCAGGGGGCCGGCCACCACGACCTCCGAGACAAAAAAAATGAGTCAAAAAGAAAAAGGAGAGAGGTGGGGACAAGGATGGACACAAGCGCACACACCGCCTGGCGGGGGACCCCCCTCCGCCCCCCCCCACAGCCGTTGCTGGCGCACGCAACGGCGGCGTGCCCCCGCGCCCACCACGGCGCCAGGAAGCCACCTCACCGCACGGGCCCTGCCTCTGGTCATCGTCCCCTCCACCATCTTTGGATGCGGCCGCCCTCGGCGACGCCGCCGCCGCTGCTGCCGCCGCCGCCGCCGTCTGCGCCAACCGCCCCGACGGACCGTAGGTACGTACCCCTGCTGCTCTGCTGCTGCCACAACCGGCAGCAGTCCCACGGCGGCGGCGGCAGCCCCAAACGTCCATGACGGCTCTGCTGCCACGCACAGGGGGCGGGCGGTCCCGCTCCCCTCCCCGGCCCCCCACGAGGGCAGAAGGGGTGCCTGCGCAACTCGTGTGGGGCGCAGCGGGTCGCTTTGTCGTGCGGAGGGGGGGGAAGGGGGGTAGCGCGGTGGGCGGGAGGAGGAGAGTGGCGGCAGGCACGCGCGGGCGCCGCGGCGGCAAGTCGGCACTGTGCGCCGACCTTGCCCACCAGGTCGTACGCCCACCACCGCCGCCACCGCCTGTCTACCTGCGGGCGGCGGCGCATACCCGCACGAAGGCGCGCTGCCCCCCCCCCCCCCAAAAAAAAGAAGAGAAAAAACGCGCGACCGCAGGGATGGATGAATGGTTTCTGCACCCGGTGGTCCCCGCCCCCCCCAGATCCCTCTCCCCCGCCCCCCCCCCCCGCCCCCCACCCCTCCCCATCCCCCACCCCCCTACTCGAGCTTCCCAGACGCGGTGAGCACGGAAAAGAGGAGGAAGAGGACCCCCCCAATGAGCGCCACCGCCCGCTCCGAGATGCTCGCCGCCAGCAGCCGCCCGCCCACCACCGCGATGCTCGTGCAGACGGTGTGGCCGGCAATGCCGCCGAGCGTCACCCCGTACACGTTCTTGGCCGCCGCGAGCGCAATCGTCGCAATCTGGGAGCGGTCCCCCCACTCGGCCACAAAGGTCAGGCTAAAGGCGCGGACAAAGACGGGCGAGACGAGCGCAAACAGCACCGACTGGGCGCGCTTCTTCATCGGCACCCCGCTGCTGCTGCCGCTGAGGCCACCCGCGACGCTGCCGCTGCCGCCCCCGCCGCCCGCCTCGCCGTCGGCGCCCGTCAGTTCCTCCTCCACTTCCGCCAGCTCCCCGCTCTCCTGCCCCGGCACGCGCATGCGCCACCAGTCGCGGAGGAGGACGACGCCAAAGTAGGCAAACAGCACCGCCGCGGCCATGGATGTGTACTTGGCATCAAAGAGGAGGGGGAAGGTCTTGCCCAGGGCAGCCGACAGGACCGTCATGATGGCGAGGGCGGAGAGGGCGCCGCCGAGCACCGCCCCGCGGCTAAACCGCATGGACAAGAGGGCGGCGATGAAGAAGGTCTTGTCGCCCGCCTCGGTCACCAGGATCATTAGAAAGGATTGGGCAAAGGCGGTAAAGAAGCCGCTGCCGGTCAGCCGCTCGGCAGCCCAGTCAGGGAGGGAGGCCAGGACGCTGTTGGCCACGTCCCGCGTGTAGTCAGAGGTGCTCGCCGCCAGGGGGGCGCCCGACACGACCGCCACGGCCGCCGCCGCGGCGGCCGCGGCGGCCGTCAGGCCCAGCAGCACCACGCCACGGCGGGCGGAGGACATGGCGCCGTCGTTGGCACCGTCGTCGGCGGCACGACCGGCCGCCGTCGTGGGGGGGGAGGGGGGGGGGGCACCGCCCGCCGCCGTGGCGGCAGCCGAGGTGGCGGCGGCACCGGCGGCGGTACCGTCCGGGAGAACCCCCCCGTCCACCCGGCGGGGGGTGGCGGCGGCCTTGCGCTGCCGCAGGCGATCCCCCTCGGCCCCCACCGGCGGTGCTCCCCCCAGCACCCCGCCTCCGCCGCCGTCGCCACCACCACCGCCGCCGCCGCCGCCGCCGCCGCCGCCGCCGCCGCGCCTGGCACACATCAGCGGGGCGGGCAAGCGTGTCACCAGGCGGGGTCGCCCGAGGGAATACCCGCACCACAGTGGCGGCAGGGTGCCAAGGCGACCCTCCCCCCCCGCCCTCCTTGTCCACAAGGACACACACCCCCAGCGCCAGGCGCTCGGCGGCAGCAGTCGTCGCGGAGAGGCGGTCGTGGCCTAGGCGGGGATACGCCGCGGCTGCAGACGAGGGAAGGGGTGGGGGGGGGGGGGGGCAAAGCGACCACAGGGGCGGGTGACGGTGGTGAGTTGCGCGGACGTGGACTGATGCGGGAGGAGCGCGATGGGACGATGGGGTCGGACAGCCGTGGGCAGACCCACGGGTGGTGCCGCCTGTGGTGGGGGTGGGCCAAGGGGATTGACAGTGGGCGGTGCCGACGGCCGGGGCGTTTTGAGTATTTTATGTGCAACTCTCCGAGCAATGAGCATGTACTGCTTTCTGTCGTGTGCTAGAGGTACTACTTCATATATCTAGATTTTCCGCGAGCAGGTAACATTGTCGTGCCGTGTCCGAGTCCTCGCTCCGGCTGCAGATGCGAGAACGATAGGTGACGGCAGCACCTCCCCACTGTGGACGCCACCAACTCGGCTGGTCAGCATTCCCAGATTGGCCACCAGAGCGGACCACACGAGCCGTGCTACGCGCGGCAACGGGGCGTGGCGCTCCACAGCGCCGCGATTGGTCCCCACGCACCAATGCGCAGGCCGGCTGGGCGACGGCCTGGGCGCACGCCAGGCTGCTCGGTCAACGCGCGCCCCGGTCAGGCCCTGCGCGACGATCAACGTAGCAGCCCCCAACGCAGGGCTCGCGCGCGGCACGCCTCTCACCGGTAGGGTGCACTCTTCCCGTACCCGTGCACGCCAGCCGGGGCGCACGACCGCCGCCGCCGCCGCCGCCGCGGTCTGCGCGCGCCGGGGGCGCGCAAGCAGTGCTGTGAGCTCCCCTGAGCGTTCTCGTCATGCGAGGATGGGGAACGCCGTCGTTTTGGTCGACGTCGGTGGGGGGGCGTCCCCGCCTGGTGGATGGGTGATGGCCACGGTCCAAAGACACGTGTGGGATTCCCCTCCCGGCCGCCTCGCAACACCTTTACAGAGTGCTTCGGTGTACGTGTGGCGGGGTGCAAAAGTATGCACACCCATAGCCCGAGTGTCCTGATAGCCTACGTAGGCCTGCTCAGACTCCTTGACGTTGGCACACCCCACTGTGATCGTTTAATGGGGCGGGGGGAGCCTCACCCGCCGTGCAACTTGGATTGTCAGGGGGCTGTTAACAAGAGCTGCAACGGACAGTGTTGCCCACTGATTTTCTCTTATCTTTTGTGTTGCCTGAGCGCCGCCCAGCAAACCCGTCGCGGCCTCTCACGCCCGTGGAACGTCCCTTCCCTGTTCTCGCCGCCGTCGTGATTGCTTCAGACCAGCCGCCACCGATACTGTACGCCACCGCGGTGATATGCGAGGGAGACTCTTATTGATCGACCCTTCCCCCCCCGCGCTGCTCCCGACGCGACGGCCTGGTGTCGCGTCGTCGGTCCTCCTCTTTTTTCCCGTTGCAGCCGCGCAGCCCCGCCGGTCAGCCCACCATGCGTGGGTGGGTGGTGCGGTTGGCGTGCCACGCGGTAGTGGCGGCGTGCATCACCTTCCTCCTCGTCTTTCATGTGGCCACCAGGGGAGACCTGCCCGGCTCCGCTCCCTCCCCCACGGCGGCGGTCTTGGCGGCTGTTTTGCCGCGGCGGTGGCTCACCCCCCTGGCCGGCCCGCCGCCACCCGTGCAAGCGTTGGTCCCCGCCGTTGCCGCCCCTGTGGCCCGCATCACCATTGACGCCAAGCCGGCAAAGTCGCTCCCGGCCCTTCCCCACCCTTTCGTGTACGCCACGTGGACGTTGAAAGTGGTGCAGCCGCCGGGCGGCCACTACTCCACCGTCCTCGACCGGGAGGTGCGGAAGCGGGCCAGGGAGTTTTTTGAGGAGAAGGCCCGGCCGCTGCGGGATGTGCAGCTGGTTCGTGTGGTCCGACAGCGGGAGGTGATCCCGACGCTCCACGCTACCTACTATGCGGCGGTGATGGCCAACTCTGCGCCCGCGCTCAAGGCGTTTGGGGAGTACTGTGGGTGGTCGCGGACGGGCGGCGGTGGCAGCTCCCCCCCCGCTGTGCCTGCGCCCTCCCCATTGCCGTCGCCGCCTCCGTCGTCGAACCCGGCACAGCCGACGCCAGCCGCTCCATCGCCGCAGCCGACGCCTGCGGACCCGAAGTTGCTGCCGTCGGGGTCAGAGTTGGGCAATGATCTCCGGCAGGAGGACAACATGGAAAGGGTGAGCGCCACTTTGGTGGCGCCTGTCAGACTGGACACCCACGCGGGGGAGGAAGGGGCCGTTGTGGACGAGAAAGGGGTGGTGGTCCCCCTAGAGGGCCGCGGGAAGAAGGGCCATGGGCCTGGGCTGGCCATCTCCCTTGCCGTGGGGCTGTCGGTCACGGCGGCGGTGGTGGTTGCCGGCGTAGCGCTCGTCATCCACCGGCGACGGTCGGACCGGTACGCGCCGTGGCTTGCCGCCTCGCGCCGCTCCTCTGCCGCAACCGATGCAGACGGAGGGAGGCGGACTAGCACGCTTGGCGACGGCGGCGGACCCGGGGGGGGTGGCGGCGGATGGCACCGCCCCCGGTGGACGCTGGCGAGCTTCAGCCTATCACCACCGGCGCGGCCACCCCCTGTCGCACAGCAGGCACCTACCAAAGGAGGTGGCGGGGGGCAAGACCGGCCGAAAGCGTCCTCGGGGGAAAAGCGGGTGAGCTGGAAGTGATTCGTGGCGAGCCCTCGCACAGCGCCGACGGACGGGGCTTTGGTTACGTACGACGACAGCCACCTTGCCTGGCCTGGCCGCGCGCGAAAAGACCGTCAGTCTTGTTTTCTGATCCCCGACGGCAGGGAGCATGAAGCGGGGCCAGGGCAGGTCTCACACGCTGGAAGGATGCCGCCGGCGCGCCCTCTTCCCATGCTCTTCGGCTTTTCTTTGCACTCGCATCGACAAGATTGCTGGTGTCGCTGCTGCCTTATCCGTCGTCTGGTGTGGCTTAAGCCGTCGTGTGCCCGTCGGTTCAGTAATGCAGGCGAGTTTTCGGGCGTTCCTGCTGCGAGGCCGACCATCAAGACTCTTGGCCTGGCCGCACGGGTGATGGTGTCGGCTCGTTTTGGCTTGGCCGCCACGGTGGTTACGTACCATTTTCGCCCTGTGCGCCTGTGGGAGTGGGACTGAGTGTCTGCTCAGAAGTACAAAAAAATGTGCGCTTTGTCGCTATTACAGGATACTCTTCCGTGGTGAGACGAACCCGCTCGGTCCCTGACGCGCAGCCCCCCGTTTGTACCATTCCCCTCCCCTCCCGCCCTCCGTGACTTCCTTCCATACCCCTGCCATCTTGTCACCCTCACGCTCTCGATCCGTCCCTCAGCCCCTACTCCTACTCGCATCATGGACGCGACGCCGCCGTTTAAGGCTCAGCTACTCGGCTGCGATACCTTCACACCACACGCTGCTGATCATTGGGTCGCCCTTGCTGCTCAGTAGCTTCACAGTTAGCGACTGAGAAGCTGAGAGGGTGTCACCGTCAGCGGGAAAGGTCATGGACACGGGCGTGCTCCCAGCATTGCCCGCCGCCATGAATGCATCGACCGCCGACGCGACGCGCACCAGGCCGGTGGTCGCGTCAGACGGCCCTTGGACAGCCTCATCCGCGTCCGACCCGACGTACACATCCATCTGCCGATGCCCAGCCTCCTGAAAGTATAGCTCCGTAAACGTCACAGTCACGCGGTAGCGGCCAGGGAAGGGTACGGGGATGGTGTAGGCTAGAGGCCTCGCAGCCGCGGTGTACCGTAGGGTCTGAAGCTGATAGGGAAGCGCTACGCGTCGCCCCCAGGTCGCGCTGCCAGAGGAGTAGCCTGAGTCTGCCTCATAGCGACGGCCGTCGCCCGAGTCCAGGGCCGACACTACAACGCTGCTGCCGCAGTTGATACCCTTTGACCATGTTCTGGCCTCGATGACGTCCGTCTCGAGCCGCAGACTGGTCAAAAAGGGGCGGTCCTGAAGGCTGTCCAGCACGACCCGCACAGAAGTGTCGGCAGCCAGTGGAGGTGCGCTCGCTGGAGGGTAATCAAGAGTAAACGGCAGCCCGGAGCCACCAGCAGCCGCAACTACATCCAGATTGTTCATGGCCACGACCGAAACGCCGTCGTCCACCGTCACGCTCACTCGCATCCGTCTGCGGCCAGCGGTTCGGAAATACAGTTCTGACCACGTCAAGCGCACACGGTACCGTCCGCCTGTCGACGGCAAGGGGAGGGTGTACACAAGAGGGCCGGATGCGGACCAGCGGAGGCGGTTGAGCACAGGCTTCGACCCGGGGGCGTTCCCATAAGAGCGACTATTGGGGGAGTAGTAAGCGTCTGCTGCCCAGTCACCGGTCGCACCACCACCACAATTGATGGCAAACACGGTTTGTAACTCTGTGGGCGGCGCAGCACTCGTCCGTGTGGGCGACGGCGTCGGTGTCGGCGTCGGAGTGGGTGTCGGGGCCGGCGTCGGAGTCGGCGTCGGCGTTGGCGCTCGAGTCGGCGTTGGCGTTCGAGTCGGCGTTGGCGTCGGGGAGGGCGTCGGCGTGGGTGAAGGCGCGGGTGTCGGCGTGGGCACCGGGGTAGGCGAAATAGTCCTCGGATAAAACACAGCAGATGGGACCATCTGCTCGAGCCAGTCCCTGTACCCCGACAACCGCGTGTACACTGTTCACAAGTCAGCGAAAAGAGCCAGCACCCAGAGAAAGACAACAGAGACAATAGTATCCAGCAATGACCGCCAATCGATGCGTTAGAATAGCTATCACATTGGGAATCGCTCTCCGTGTCCCAGTCGCTTGGACAAGGTAACAAGCTACGTGCCATACAGGCATGGCAAGACGGGAAGATACCGCACCGCAGTGTCCGAAGAAAACAAACGATCAGTGCGGCGGCATTCAAGACCAACATACCTCCGGGGAGACCAGGCCGAGCGCAGCCAATGCCAAACGACACCACACCCGCTTGCACGCGCGTGCCATCCGCTGTCGTGAACACAAGCGGCCCGCCGCTGTCGCCTGTGTGGGAGGGAGATCACAATTCCGGTGGTGAAAGACAGTGCTGGCGCAACCAGAAAAAAAAGGGAGCACCGTAAAAGCAACAACGCAAGGGTCAGTACCGCCACGATTCCGCGAGTGCAATCCAATCCCTCCACGCTTCCCACTAAGCCGCACTTTTCAAGTGCACAACTGGGCAACCAGGATAGGGGGATCTTGGTCATCCCCCTTACCCCCCGCACACACGCATGCGATGGCAACCCGAGACGTACCTTGGCACGAGTCACAGCCCTGCTCGCCACCCGCGCACAACTGCGTCCGGCCGTCGACCGCATTGGGGTGACCAAATGCCAAGTTACAATCGGCCGTCGAGTGGACAGGCAGGTCCACCTTGCGAAGCGTGTGCACCGTCGGGTTGGCAAAAAAGTACTCACGGAGGGCACCAAACCCGATGACAGAAACGGCCGACCCCACGATAGGCGCGCCCGATGCGTCCGTATTGAGGAGTGCGCCCGTGCCCGCAAGCGCAGCCGCCTGGTCAGGCGACGCAGCCAGGAAGAGCAACCCCAGGTCGTTCCGCAGCGCGACGTCATCATAATCCGGGTGGGGCACCACCCGCGCCACTCGAAATTGGCGGCCCGACGTGGGCGTCTGGCCGCCGATGGACACAAAGTCGGGCGGGCGCGCGAGGCAGTGGGCAGCAGTGAGGACGGCCAGGCGCGTTCCATCGACAATGAGGGAGCCGCCGCAAAAAGGGTCGCGCGTAAAGTCGTGGAACATCGCCACGGTGAGCGCCTGCTCTTGCGACGACGTCACGTCACGGCCACCCACGATGCGGTGGCCTCGGTCATCCTGAGTCCCTCCCTTGCCTCCCGCAGACGACAAACGGGGGTCCTCCAACGAAAGCAACGGACAGGGCGTCGGTATGGGCTCGAAAATCAACTCCCCTTCACCAATACACGTCGCCTGGGCGGCCGTGTCCGAGCGCGACGAGCGTACAACCACCAACCGGTAGTCACCCGTAGCGTTAAGGAACGTGTCGCGCACCATTGCATCTGCCTGGTTGATGGCAGGAGTTACGCCCCGCCGTGAGTAGGCTGGCAAGTAGTCGGGGACACCCGCGTAGGCATCCGCCCGCCATGACTGGTAGGACACCTCCGTCATCATCAGCGAGTCTACTTGTGTGGCGTCCACCTCAAACGCGTAGTAGAGAAGGCATGGGCAGGAAGCGGGGCGTGAAATAACCTCGACCGACTGGGCGTCGGGCGCGCACGTGCGCGTCCACTTCTCATAGGGCTGGTACGCGTCGCCAGAGCGGCGCCAACCAACCGCGGTCGACGACCGCGACAAAATGACCAGGTCCTGCACAGGGGATTGGGGTCTCACGGCCAAAGCCCCCCTGATGATGGTGACATTCCCCACCAGAGGGGTGGGCACCGCCGAGACAGCAACAGCTGTGGCCGCGGCAGCGGACACCCAGGCCGCACCCGCGACCAACCGGCCGCGCATCATGCACGCACACTCGGTGCACGGTACCAGGCGTGAACGAGAGTGCGGACCACACCACGGGATGTTGCGGCCGCCAGGCTGGCCGCCGCGCAGCAGCAGCACCAAGACCGCCTTCCACCAAAACGGCCGCGGCCGCCGCTGCTAGAGCCACCACAGCAGCCACCAACGTTGCCGTGACAAATGGTGGTTAAGAAGGAATAGAGTGCGCCAGTCCCCGCCCCGGCCTCAGGGCCCCCACACCCAAGCTGCACGTTACCGGTCGCCCTCGAACCCTCCTCTCGCTCACGACAGGGGGGTGTCGCCACCTCTGTCCCCCACAGCACACGTGAGAGGTGCATTGTCCACCCACGCTCAAAACAGAGGGCCACGGCCCGCCTCCCCCAGCAACCTCCACTACCCCTTCCACTTCGGCGCTGCGTGCAAATCGTATTCCAAGGCTTCCATGGCCACCCTCTCCCCCCCCTGACCCAACGACACCCTCGTCGCCGTGGGGAGGTCAGACACGCGCCCCACCTCCGAGGCCGACCGCGTGCAGGGGCGGTGGCGTCGTATTCACCTCCTCCCCGCCCTCTCCCCAATGGGGAACCACCATTCCACGTCAGCGTCGTATCGACCATCGCCCCAACCCCCCCCCCACCGGAGGCAGCACCCCGCCCCACCAACACAACGCCGCGTTCATGACAGAACAAGCAGGTGGCCACGAAAGTCAGCGCCTAGCACGGCAAGAGATGGGGCAGGCCATGAGAGAGCCCGATGGCATGACCATAGCACGGGGGGAGAGGTGACGTTGGCCGGCCGCGACGGCTCCAAGACCGTTTCCGCAATGACCGGAAAAACGCCAGCGGGGACGCCCAGATGGCCGTGCAGGCCCGCTGAGGCATGACGTGGAGCGCGGCCATCCCTAGGACGGCGGCCGCGCTGAGAGCGCGAGCCGCCGCGGGCTCGAGCCCGGAATTCAGCGGTCGCTACTATGGCGGGCATGCCAGGTCGTGAGGAGTGAAAGTGCGATCGGCACCTCTGTCACTTGCGCAGTTGAAAGGAGGCGGTCGGCTGTGCACCACAAGCCGCCACGAGATGCTCATGACGACGGCAAAGGTCATGGATCGGGCGGGCTGCCCCGTATGGCTGCTGCAGGTGTGACGTGGATGGCCCCCAGTACTGGTGTTCGACTGCAGTCGAAAGGATTGCCTGGAGGCGAGCCTAGCTAGCATGTCTGAAGGTCGAATTCCCAAGCTTACAGTAGTCGATGCCAATAGAAATACAACAGAAGAGAAACACAAGCAGCGAAACATGGCGACCCCTCCACTCCGCGACGCCCTGCACCGCCGAACTGCAAGCGCAGCAGGGACTCACGCCGCGCCCAGCCTCCCTATGCACAGTGTATCCGCGACATGCTGGTGAGGCAGCCGTTCGGAGTACTTTCGGCAGCAGCAACTTCCGAGATACAACGGCCGTCCTCCTTCGGCCCTGACGCTCTCTACTCCGCACCCCGCCACCCCCCAGAGCCGTAGTTTGGCGGGAGCCCCCCCCCTCCCGAACCCCACTCTCCACCCCCCCCTCGGCGGCCTGGACGGTCGTACTGCGCGGGCTTCCCGCCTCCACCCCCCCCTCTTCCCCCCCCGCCTGTGTACCCGCCCCGAAACGCATCCACCACCTCAGACATGAGGCCAATACCCTTCGTCACCCCCGCCAGGTAAGTGACCACTCGGCCATCGCCCAGCTCGGCGCCGGCGCCGCCCCTCACACTACCGCCGCCCACTCCCTCGGCGCTGACCAGACGGGCGGCGACCGCGCCAACGCGGCGAAGGAGGTCGCCTTCGGCACCGCTGCCGTCCACGGCGATGGTACCAGCCTCAACGGCAGCTAGGTAGGCGCCCACCACCCGTACCTTGTCGTCAAGCCGCCCCGCCGCCGTGTGGAGGGTGGCCAGGTGAGCCGCAACACCCGTAGCTGCTGAGGGGGGCAGCCCTACCCCGCCCTGGCCGCCGATGCCATTACCGCTGGCGGATGCGGCGCCACCCGACACGCCACCAGAGGCCGTGGCGGCAGCCCCACCGCCACCGCCAGCCGTCACTGGCAAGGCCGCCTGCCGTACATGCTCCACAGCAATACGCTCTGCATCGGCTGATATGAATGCGTGAGCGACAGGAAGCAGCACCAACCGCGTCGTTGGGCTCGTCGTCGGTGTCGACGACGGGGGAGGCAGGGGAGGGGGGGGCATCGGAGGCCCTGATCCCCCCCCCGCAGCGGCCACCGCCGCAGCCGCCGCCGCTGCGGCCTCGTGCGGGATGAGCGCGGTTTCGAAAAACATGATGACGGGCACGCGTCCAGCCTTGGTGGGGATGGGGAAAAGCGACGAGGGCAAGGGCGGCAGAGGGGGACCACCCGCAGCGCGCGGCAGCGCCGCCCGAGGGTTGACGACCATGAGTATGGGGGACTCGTGGAGGCGCAGCATCACGTCCTACTCAAAGGAAGAGGCAATAAGGGTGGGAGCCAGCAGATAGACAGGGAAAAAAGCCAAGTGTTGCAGTGAGGAGGACCAGAAGAAAGGGAGCGTCCATAAACACATAACCCCGTCAATGAGCACACTCACGCTTTGCTCGGCAGCACCTCTCGTCACCTCGCCGTGCTCCTCCGCTACGTCAGTCTCTACATGGCCTCCTCCATCAAGGCGCGCGACGTCCCCTTCGCCCAGCGTGCAGCGTACACTCACCAACCCCAGTCAGAACACACAAAAATGCACACAAAACGGGCCACAGCAACCTCAAAGGGGGGCTTCACTCGATGGGTCACGTACAGAATGAATCGCAGCGTCCTCCTCTCCAATCCAACCGCCGCTGACGTACCACCCCACCACTGAAAGGGCTGGAAACACCTGCTTGTACTGCTCGATGCGGCCAGCAAGAAAGACCGGGTCAAGCGTCTGACGACCCGCCACGCCCCCTCCCGGGCCACCCGTCTCGGTGATCAGCGGCACCTCAAAAGAGTGACACACCTCCACTACCCGCCCGGGCTGGCGGCCCAAGAGCACTCCGTACGCGCGGGTGAAATCTGTGCCGCCACCGCCAGCTGCAGCGCCAGCTACGGCGGCTGCCGCGGGACCGCCGTTGCTGCTGCGTCCTTCGTGAGCGCGGCCAGAGGAACCTCCACCCCCTGTGCTTGTACCACTGCTGCGGCCATCAGCGCCGCCCCCCGCCGCTGCGACGGCTGTGAGGGTTGACAAACGGGTGACGTGGTCGCTAATGTTGACCACGACCAGCGGGTGTAGTTGGATGGGCGTATCGTCGGCAACAGGGGCGTTGGAACCAGGAGGCAGGGGAGGGGGAGCGCTCGCCGCGGCGGCGGGAGCTACACTCGTCATGGCGACAGGGAAAGAGCGAACGGAGACGGTTGCAGCGAAGAAGGCGCGCTGCGAAAGCACAAGCAGAGGCAGGCGGTTGGGGTGTGGGCAACAGCAAGGTCTTCCTTCCTTTGTGGGTGCGCACCCACTGGAGAGAGTGCCAGTGTCGGACAAGTCTTAGATTTTTCGCCCAATTACGAGCGGAACCCATCGTGACTGATCCCGCAGCTTGATCCTGACCTGGCTCCTCGTGAGTCCCCGCCTTCAACAGGAAGCGGTATTTAAGTGAACCAGCCAGAGTGAACAGCCAATCTGTGGGCGAGCACGAAGCAGACGAATAGTGGAGGGGTGTGGATGTGGGTGGGGATGGGGGGGTGGGGTGGGGGTCGGGGGGTGGAGGTAGTGGTGAGGGTGGGGGAGGGTTCATCGATCCGACTTCATTGAAGCCCCCGGGTTCATTGAAGCTGGCTTCGCAATGGAGCGCGCCACTCGTCCTGTGGACCTGTTGTTCGTCCGCCCAGAGCTGCTACGAGTAATGTTTCCTTCCATCACATCGCCGACCTCGTTGTGATGATGACCAACCTCAAGCCTACGTGAGCGTCTCAGGCTGATTCAGGTCTCAACCGCGCGGTGCTGCAGCCTGCCCGCTGACCTGCCGAGAGCTGCCACGACCATCCGAACAGGAAGGTACAGATGCGAGATAGGGGCAGATGGGAAAAGAGCAACGCGTTTGTTGAAGAAAGAAAAAGGATGCAAATAGAAACAGTCGAGGCGCACGTCACGCCCTGCGCGACCCCTACAGGTTACTGGTCGTCAAGGGCGGCAACGCCCGGCAGGACCTTGCCCTCGAGGAGTTCCAAAGACGCACCGCCACCCGTGGAGATATGGCTCATCTTCTCGGCCAGACCAGCCTTCTCCACCGCCGCCACCGAGTCGCCGCCACCAATGATGGTGGTCGCGCCATTGGCCGTTACCTCCGCCAGGGTGTTGGCAATGGCGTACGTGCCCGTGGCAAAGGCATCAAACTCAAACACACCAGCCGGGCCGTTCCACAGAACGGTCTTGCAGTCGGCCAGCTCAGCGTTGATCAGCTCAGTGGACTTGGGACCCTGGTCGAGACCCATGGTGTCATCAGGGATGGCGTCGACAGACACAAGCTGGGTCTTCGCGTCGGGGGCAAACTTGTCGGCGGCGACCACATCGACCGGCAGGATGATCTTGACACCCTTCTTGGCCGCAATCTCCTCGAGCTCCTTGGCCAGCTCGATCTTGTCGTCCTCAACCAGCGAGGAGCCCGTCGACAGCCCGCGGGCCTTCAGGAAGGTGAAGACCATGCCGCCCACAATCACCAGCTTGTCGACCTTGTCGAGCATAGACTCGATGACGCCAATCTTAGACGACACCTTGGAGCCACCCACAATGGCCGCGAAGGGGCGCTTGGGGTTGGACACCGCACCCGCGAGATAAGCCAGCTCCTTCTCCAGCAGCAGCCCCGCCACCGAAGGGCGGAGGAACTCAGTCACACCAGCGGTCGAGCCGTGAGCGCGATGGGCAGTGCCAAAGGCATCGTTCACAAACATGTCGGCGTTGGCGGCGAGCTTCTTGGCAAACTCCGTGTCGTTGGCGGTCTCCTCCTTGTAGAAGCGCACGTTCTCCAGCAGCGTCACGTCACCGTTGCTCATGCCGCTGACAATCTCAGCGACGCCGTCACCAATGCAGTCGGGGGCCATCTTCACATCCTTCTTCAGGAGCTCCGACAGGCGGGTGGCCACGGGGGCCAGGGAGAATTTGTCCTCCGGCCCCGACTTGGGGCGGCCGAGGTGAGAAGACAGCAGCACCTTGGCGCCTGCGGCGGTCAGGTACTCAATGGTTGGGATGGACGCGCGGATGCGCGTGTCATCGGTGATGGTCTTCCCGTCCAGGGGGACGTTGAGGTCGCAGCGAACAAGGACGCGCTTGCCCGCAAGGTCGGCCGCCGTCAGGTCCTTGATCGACTTCTTCGCCGTGGCCGTCGCCTGCATGACCACACCCGACGGTGACGCCGAGGCGGCGCCCGCGGCGGGCACCTGCACGCGGCGGTTAGACGCCACAAACACGCTGCTGGACGAGGCAACCGACGTCGTCGCCTTGGCGACAGCGCCGGTGCGCAGGGCAGCAGGGACAGACACAAATGCCATGGTGATGGGGGGGGGAGAGGTGGGTAGTCGCGGCGCTTGCACGAGGGGGATGATGGGACGGCGACGGCGACGGCGACAGCAACCGGGTCGCGGGACGGGGCAATATGGCAAGTAGGAATGGACTGAGGAAGGTGCAGGATGGTTGGGGCAGAGAAGGCAGGACGGTCTGCCGGCTGGGTGCGCCACTCTTGGTGATAAAGGGGCGATGTCCAGGCCGGCGCAATGGCATCCCGAGGAGCCCTCGCGCTCCCCCAACCACAACTGCCCCTGTGAGGCTCACAGGCAAGGAATCTCACAGGCGGGCGGTCAGCGTGGTTGTGGGGGGGAGATGCGGATGTCTGCCGCCCCGTGGTTGCCCTGCCAGACCCCCCACGGCGGAATGGCCGCACGAGACGCGCGGCTGGCATCGCCCCGGCAGCGCCGGCTCAGGGCTGACGCCCGCCAGTGGGATCGCGTCTGGCATCGCCGAAGCAACGAGAGCCACACAAGGGCGTGGCAGGCGCCCGGTGCGCGTAAAATCTCATTGGACAGATGTAACCTGGAGCTCCAAAACTCACGAGAGTTTATCACATACTGACAGTTGTGCGAAAAACTATATATATACTTTGACGACCGCCTCGTGCATGAAAAGAATTAAGTGCACCTACTTGTCACTTCTTCCTAGAGGCAATCTTAGTCTGCGCTTTCACCTTCCCCGCCTCCCTGTCTCGGCCCTGCCTATGTACTCGCTGACCGCCGATTCCCCACCAGGATAACTTTATGACGCAGCTGACGAGGGGGTGTGGGCGTGTGGGAGCAACGCGGCGGGGCAGATGAGGCTGACCTCCGCAGTGGGTGGGGACACCGGCGACGGCGACGGCAGCGGCTGGTGGTCAGCCTTTTTTGGCGTCCGCGCGCTGCGGTTGGTGTCGACGCGCACCCGCATCCCCGGGCTGGCGGCCGCTCCCAGTGTCAGTGTCGCCGTCGGCGGCACCTCTTCCGTCGCCCTGTCGGCCGACGGCGGCGTCTACGCGTTTGGCACGTGTCGGGGCAGCTGAGCCACGGCCTCCCGCCCGTCGCGCGGTCCCCGTGGGTGCCCTTTCGTCGCTGGTACGGCGGGTGCCGCCGCTGCCCCGCGCCGCTCGCGGTCCCTGGCCGGGGAAGGCGCAGTGTTCACGCGACAGCAGTCAGTGCAAGTGGGGTGGCGGACGACATGGAGCTGGTCGTGGCCATGTGTGGGCTTGAGCGCAGGGGCTGGGTAGCCGGATCGGCTGACCCCTTGTCCTCTTGCCAAGACTTTCGCCGCGGCGGTTGGTGGCAGCCCCCTGTTGACGCAGTCCTCTACACCCGCTCTTCACCATGGGCGGCTGATTCCCTCCACGGCCCTTTCTGAGGGGCTCCGCTCCGCGGGTCACGCCCGGCTGTCGGACTTGAACAGGGCATGCATCCATGGCGCTCAACGACGACCCGCCGCTTCTCGCCGTACCAGCACACTGAGCCGCGGGATTGCCACACAGGTGGCCGCGGGTGGCCGGTGGTGGCAGCGACGGCTGCGCTTGTCGAGACGCTGACGCTGATGCCGCTTGACGGTGCGGCGCCGCGGTGGTGGCCGCCGCCACTGCCGCTGCCACGGCCATCCCTGCCGCCCCCCCCTTCCCTCGCCGGCTGGCACCCCGGAACCCAACCCCCGCCCCCACATCCATCCTCTCTCGCACCCTCACCCGAACCCGCACGCCCAACGGCCAGCCGCCCTCCCACAGTTTTAAGCCCCCACCGCCCGCCTCAACACCCTCTGTTCCAGTCCAGCCCGAGCCTCACTCCCTGTCGCCTCTATTGGCCCGTGGTGGAGGCCCACCGACAAGAGCGGGGTGCACAGTGGCCCCTCACACGTCCATCCCTGTATGTCTACATGTCGGGGTGCTCGACCAAACAGCCCCAACAGGTGCTGCAGTAGGAGATTGTTGTGGACCACACTCCCCAAGTCAGCCCCGGCAGGGCTACATTTATACCACGCGTTTTGTGGAGGGTGGCTGCTCTCGATGACT
This sequence comes from Pyropia yezoensis, assembly GCA_009829735.1. Taxonomy (NCBI): domain Eukaryota; phylum Rhodophyta; class Bangiophyceae; order Bangiales; family Bangiaceae; genus Pyropia; species Pyropia yezoensis. The sequence goes on from CM020620.1 coordinate 27,503,971, forward strand.
CAGGGGGGGTGTATGCTGTCGGTCACCCCCGCCCACCCGGTCCATCCCGACGAGCAATAACGTGTCTATGACACATCTCATCACATGCCCCACAACATAATAATGGCGACACGCGGAGACAGGACGAGCCGAGAGAGCACTCAGTGAGTGAAGATCCAACCTCCTTCGTCCTCAACCATAGCACCGGATACGAGCGGTCGCCCCTTTGGTCGCATCTTGACCTTTCTTCTCCAGATACCGCTGATGCGACTCCTCGGCAGCCCAGAACTGCACCCCTGTGCGAATCTCGGTTGTAACCGGCTTGCGGCGCTTTGCCGCCACCCGCGACGCCCACGCCCGCACCTCGTCTGCCTCTGCGTCCGTCTCGACATAGACGGCCGAGCGGTACTGGGATCCAACGTCATTGCCGACGCGGTTCGCCACAGTCGGGTCATGGCGGTCGGCAAACACTTTCAGCAGGTCCGCCAGGGACACCACCACGGGGTCATGGACGACGCGAACAACCTCGGTGTGACCAGTGGCACCCCCACAGACAGCGCGGTAGGAAGGGTCCTTGGACGAGCCGCCGGCGTAGCCGACTGACGTCTCCACAACGCCGGGCACACGGGCAAAGGCCAGCTCCACCCCCCAGAAGCAGCCCGCCCCAAACTGCACCATGCGCAGGCCGGAAGGGGGGGTGCCGGAATCCTTGGCAGGTGCGGCGGCCGACGGGGCGGCACACGTGCCGGCGGCGGTCGCAGCCACCGGAGAACCCCCCTCCGAGGCCGCTGTCGGTGGCGCACCGCCTTGGGTGGCGTCGCCGCTCGTCTTGACTGCCTTGGCCGCCGCCGCCGCATTGGCAACAGACAGCGTCTCGGGGGCGGCGCGGAGCATCTGCTTGAGCACCCCCGAGCGGCTGAGGGCGGTCACTTCGTCCCCCCCGCCCACGGGAGTGCCGCCGACAAACACGTTGGGCACCGTACGGCGGCGGGTCAGGCGCGCGAGCGCCGCCTGCACCGCCGCCCCATCCGCACGGCGGTCGAGTTCGACAATGTGCGGCGTCGGTGCGTCGGCAACAGCTCTCGCCGAGGTGGCCAGCGCATCCTTGGCACTGTTACAGTAAGGGCAGTAGGTCTTGGAAAACACAACGACGGGGTGGGTGGCGACGGTGGAGGCCACGTAGGCGTCAGCGGCAGCAGCAGCGGTGGACATGCCAGAGGAAGCGGCGGCGGCTCCAGCCGAGCGGGGAAGATGTTGCCCCATTTCGGAAAGCGGTGGAACGAAAAAGGAAAATGAGGGAAGGTGGAGTGGAGATGAAGGCGGGCGAAGGCACTGCGGGAACGTAACAACGGCGACGAGGAGGGAGGGGGAGAGGGGTGGGAGCGGATGGAGGATGGCAAGGTACGCGATAGGAATGATGACAAGGAGCTGGCGTCGAGCAACGACGACGAGGGCGGCACCTTAATAGGGTGCACATGCACCGTGTGGTGTTTCCCAGCGGCCAGCACAAGCTCCGCTATGGGAGCTCGAAGGCAACGCCCTCTCTCCCACGGCAGTGGAGCAAGAGAAACGGCACTCGAGTGGACTGGAGTCGGAGGGGGGGTGGCTTCTCGCGTTTGAGGTCGGGATTGGGCGTAGAAAAGGGTCGGGCAGCCAATCGTGGCACCAGAAACCCTCCCCTGGGCGTGACAATGCATGGATTTAATGCGAAGGTCTCGGCAAGGCCGCAGTTATCACCCCCCCCTCCTCGCTCTCCAACCCAGCCAGAGGTCATCACCCCCCCCCCGGCAACCTCCCCGGCTGTCACCATCACATGGGGTCATGCCAAGAACGGCATGACGTCCCATGTGGCTACAGTATGATGGCAGTCCAGGATTTGACAAATGGGTCTGATTGGTCCGTCCTCGACACGAACGGGCGCGTGCCCCGGGCATCACGCGAGCGATGATCCCTCACCCTGCAACGGAGCTCCGTTTTTCCGTCGAAATTGTCTTGCGCAGTGCACGGTTATCTCGCTCCATACGAAAGAACGTTTTTAGGCCATCATGTCGTCCACGGTGGCCACCACGTGTTCCTGTGCAGCGCGGCACTACGATCTCCCTGCCACTCGGTCCGTTGGCTGCGTGGTCATCGTGGCCCTTGTTTCTGCGTGACCCGCGAGGTCTGCTGTTCATACAGTACATATGTACGACAGCTGATCGGCCACAGCTCATCAGGCGAATCTGTTGCTCTTCCTTCAGCCACACAGCCCTACCTCACTAGTCCTAGTGTTGCAGGCCGAAAACCGTGCATCGCTGCATGACTTTGTTGCCGTCCTTGTCACGGTCCGTTGGGCAGAGCCCCTCGGCCCGCGACACGTGTGGCGTAGCAACACTGCCTCAAGCACGTGGGAGGGCGACGGACGCTATGGTGGGTGGTTTTGTAAAACGTGGCTACGCTCTTGCACGGCATCAGCGATGCGCGCGTGTGCAGGCTGCAGGTCGGTGTTGCTTACATAGGCAGACCCCGTCGCTGCTGGGGGGCAGCCTAGGCCGTCTGCGGGTTATCGACGGTGGCTGTTGGCTCCACGCTGCGCGTGCGGTCCGGCTTTGTCGGCGGTGGTTTGCGGCGTGGTGCGTGCGCGCGGAGCCGGTTGTGCTTGCACGGTCGCGGGAGCTTTACCATGGACGGGAGTTCGTCTAACCCTCCCGCGCCGCGCGCGGTGACGCCATCCCAGGGCTCTGCGGCGTCTGACGAGGCCGTGGAGGCCGCGTCAATCTCGTCCGGCACCGCTCCTTCCGAGCCAGACACGATTACTTGCTTGGCAACGGGCCGCAATGAAGGCGAGCTGCAGCTGGTCGACGCCCCTGCGGCTGGCGCGACGGCACCGAACGGGGCCAACGGCGGTTCGAGCCCGTTGCCTCCCGACGCGTCCGCACCTACCGATGAGGCCGCCCCGTCCAAGACCGGTGCGGTCGCTGCCGGTGCCACGGCCATCGCCGACGGTGCCATGGACAAGCCCAGCTGGGATGCGGTTGTCAACTCGGTGGTCAAGCTGGACGCCGTCCACTGCAAGTACGACGCTGCGCTGCCGTGGCAGCGCAAGAAGTCGCACCACACATCGTCGTCTGGATTTGTGGTGCCCGGGCGGCGGCTGCTAACAAACGCTCACTCCGTCGAACATTATATAGACGTGAAAGTGAAGCGGCAAAACTCGGACGTCCGCTACCCCGTGCGGGTGCTGGCTATTGGGTTTGAGTGTGACCTGGCTTTGTTGACGGTAGACGACGATGCCTTTTGGGAAGGCCTCGTCCCTCTGTCCCCCGGGCCGCTGCCGGAGCTGCAGGACGAGGTGGTGGTTGTGGGATACCCCATCGGGGGTGACACCATTTCGGTGTCGTCTGGAGTGGTGTCCCGACGAGAAATGTCAGATTACCGCCACACTTCCAACCGGCTTCTGACTGTCCAAATCGACGCCGCCGTCAACGCGGGTAACAGCGGAGGACCCGCGCTCAACAAGGATTACCAAGTCTCCGGAATCGCCTTCCAGGTGCTGTCGCGTGCGCAAGGTATTGGCTACATCATTCCATGGGAGGGGGTCGTGGACCATTTCCTCACTGATGTGGCTGTACACAAGGCGTACACGGGCTTCTGTGCGGTGGGCTTTCGGTGGACTAAGATCGAGAACGCGCACATGAGAGTGTACAAGCAGCTCAAGGAGGGGGAGGACAAGGGCGTCCTCGTCGAGGCCGTGGATGCTACGACCCCCGCGGCTGGGGTGTTGCTACCGGGAGACGTAGTCACCGCCATCGACGGCACGACCATCACGTCCGCGGGCACGGTACCGTTCCGCAAGCGTGGCGGCGCGCGCATCGACTTGGAGTACATCTTCTCTGGAAAGCAGGTTGGGGACCACCTGACCATGGAGGTGGTGCGCGATGGCACCACGCGCACGCTGTCCTACGAGCTGGTGTCGTCACGGATGTCGGCCAGGATGGTGCCGGCTCGCGAGTTTCGTCGCAAGCCCGAGTACATCATTGTTGGTGGCTTGGTGTTCGTGGCCCTCACGCGAACGTACCTGTCGGCCCAGTTCGGCCACAACTTTTACCACTCGGCACCAACCAAGCTGGTTCACCTGTACAACACGGCACGTAAGGAGGCGGTCGATGACCAGGTTGTAATCCTGTCGCATGTGCTGGCGTCGGCTCCCCTGAACCAGGGATATGAGCACTATACCAACATGCGGCTTGTGCAGCTGAATGGGGTGCCCGTGCGGTCTGTGCGCCAGCTGGCAGAGCTTATTGACGGGACAGAGGAAGAGGTGACGGGTCAGTCGGCATCGACGGCGGAGAAGGCAGAGCAGGCGGCAGGCGATGCTGCAGAGGCGTCTGTCGATGCGTCACCCGCGGCGTCCCCTCCGCCCCCCCCGTCAGGGTTCTTGGTGTTTGGCATGGACAAGGACAAGATGATAGTGCTGAAGAAAGCGGCCGCACTCGAGGCAACACCGGGCATCTTGCGCAAGCTGGACATCAGCGCCGCCGACGCCCGGTCCGTGGGACCACTCCCCGAAATGCTGGATGCGGACGTGGAGCCGGGGGCAGCAACATCCAAGAAGGGGGCCAAGACGCCAAAGGGCAGTGTCGAATCGGCCGAGGAAGGGCAATCGCAGCCAGCAGAGGTGGGCTCGATCAACCAAGAGACTGGCGTCAAACCTGGGCCTCCGGATGAGGGCCTCAAGGCGTGAGAGCGCGGCACCAATGCTGGTCACCTGCATGGTACTGAGGACCTGCGTGGTACTGAGGAAGAGCTGTTGAGCTTCTGTGCGCCCTACCGTGCCTCATCTTCGACCCTCTTTCCCGCGCGAATGCTTTGTTTGTGGCTACTGTCACCTCTTTACCCCCCACCAATGTTATGCTAGCCATATTGAATCCCATCTTCTCCACCAAGGCACTGTTCAACCCAGTCGTGGATCCTGTGACCCGCTCGAAGGCTTTTCTCGCCCCTGTTGTGGCGCCCTCCCTCCCGTCTCAGACCCCACCGCTTAACAGGCGGGCCCCGCCGCGCCCGCCAGGACCTGGTCGCCGTTGTGTTGCTTTGCAAGTCCAACGAAGAAGGTCGCGGCGCGCGTTACTGACGCCCCTGTCGACTCACAGGCCCTCCAGAATGCGACCGCCGTGTACCGAAAAAACAGCTGCCCACTCGTGTGTCTGTTTTCTTTTTCGGCGTGCTAATCAATTTGGTTCCGGGAGCATTTGAGACATGGTTGGCAAAATGCATGCATTTTTGAGTCGCCTTTGATTAAAGCATGCTTTAATTAAGACATTTTAATTCATTAACGATGTGTCTTAAATACATTTTTGACATTGAAGTAAATCCCTCTGGACTTGTGCGCCTCCCACAATGCGCCACCGTGAATAAGCGTGGCTGGGCGCCAACCAAGCAGTCGCCGTGCAACGTTTGAGTGCCAGTGACGTCCTCTTTGCGCGCCCTCTATCCCTCCCCCTTCCCACCGTGCCACGAGAAGAGCTTCGGGGGCCTACCGTTTTCAAGTGTCGGGTCCGCTCACGATACCCGTGAAGACTTACCATGAAGGTTGACAGTGCGGCAGGATCTTCTTCCGGCGCCGGCGCGTCGGAGGACGCAGAACCAGTAGACACTACGGCGGGCGCTGCGGCAGCACGGGCGGGCGCTGCGGCAGCGGCGGTCTTGGCGGGCGCTGGAGACATTCCGGCACCCGCTGCCAGCAGCCGTACGACTGGCCGAAAGGCCAGTGAGACAAAGCTGGAGTTTCAGCTGCGGCCTGGCTGCGGAGCCATCTGCAACCACTGCCAGAAGGAGGGCGCGCCATCGGCGGCCTCTGCCGGCGATCCCCCGACAGCGCCCCCACGACCACCACTCACCTGGTGCCGCCGGGCAATGGCCGCCAGGGCGGCCAGTGCAGTGCAATGAGCGTCAGTTGTTCTGCGCGCAGCAGCGGCAGCGGTGGATACACCGCAGCTTCGCACTCCAGCGAGAGAGTCCTCACTTATCAGAATTTCGTATACTGACTGCCGATAAGTGCTGTATGATTAATGCAACGGTCGGTTCCGGGGTTTGATTAATCTATGCATCAATCTTTGTTTTAATAAAATAAAAATGCATTCATTAAACTCTTGACAACCATGATTTGAGAGCTTCGGCAACTTCGCGTGTGAGACAATTGCAAATAAGTATGTGCCATGTTTGCGAAATTGATCCACAAGCAACCACCCCACAACCGATTGGTTCCAGATTCAGCAATCAAACAGTGTCCATGTGGAATGGACAGCCTTTGTAGTCGCGGACGGACCGGACGCGCAGAGCATGAATGAAAATCCCCGGGATTCGTACAACCCCGACAGATTAATATCCAATACATTATTCAATTAATTCCCATTTATTGATTAAGTATTGTTTCAGGTTCAGAACTCGCCTGCAGGTCTTCGCACTACCTTGCCAGTACATAGCCGTGTTGGGTACAGTCACGTAACTTGTCCTGCAGTCATTTTTTTCATGTCACCGGACAGTCGTACGCGCCCCCGTGATGATGTTCAAATTGCTCGGCGTCGCCTGGCGGAGCGCGCGGCTAGGGAAGGTGGCTGCGAGGGTAGAAGTGGAGCCGGCATCGGGAATTTTGGCCACAGGATTAGCTTGAGTGATTGAGGTCATATTCCTTCCGCTCCTTTTGTGTCGTCTTTGTAGCCTGAGAGGTATGAAAAAGACGACAATTTCAGCGGCGAGGGGTAGGCATTTGCGTATGCCGGTGGAGCAGTGGCCACCGGACGGTGTGACCATCGCAGCAGGGCTACGCTTCAAAGCAAACGCTGAGTTCAATGGTGAGTAGATTGGGAGGAAGAAGCCACCCAGACAGAGGGGGGGGGGGGGGGGTTGTCCCGGCATTGAGAAGAACACATTAACATTCGAGGAAACGTTAATGTTTAATCGAATACTAAACGTTTAGTGAAATTATCATGTTTCAATTGTTTATGCATGTTTTTTATTGGCACCATCCATGGCGCAGAGTCATTTCGGCGGCCAAGGCGCCCTTGACTTGCACTGATTCATGTTCCTTGGCTGCCCACTCCATATTGGTCGTTCGCCTGCGCCACAGCCTACTCTCTTGGCCGTTCGTCTACCCCACCGCCTCCTCTCTCCGCGTCTCACCTCTGATCGCCATGTGCCTCCTGCGCGCCACGGACCATCAGTCCTCGATGGCCCTCCGCACCCCCCCCCCCCCTTACCACGAATACACCGCGGGTTTCTCGGCTGCACCACTCACCCCGCCGTGGTTCGGAACGAAAAAGCTTGCCATTTCGCCTGTGAATACTCTTGGCTTGGATCACTGGCTCGACGACTCTTTGCCCCGAGTGGGCCAGCTGACAGCAGATACTCATGCTTGAATTACCCACCACACCGAGTACCATACGCTTGGCCAAAAGTGGTACGCTTGACAACCCCTGGTGCGGGCCTGCACTTTACCTCCTGCCGGCCAGCCCTGGAGAGGACTTTTGAGCTGTTTGTAGGTAAGTGCCCCCCCATGTTACGTCTATCTATCCTATTTTCAAATTAAACAAGAGTGGCAAAAACAGCCTGCACTGAAGACCGATTGTCGGATTCGTTGCATTGAGAAAAAAGACAAGATCTGCGGCTTGTTCTCGAGGAGCCCCATCCAGTGTGCTACCAGCTTAAAAAAAGCAGAGAGAATTATTGAGCTCTATCGTCATGCGCCACACTCTGTTTCCATGCCGACCTGAGAAAGAACAATGGCGACTCCGGCCTTTGAGGGCACATCGGTCGCTGAGTATGTTCCAGGGGCGATTATGAGTGGCTAAGGGCCTCTCTCAAAGAGTCAGTCTCCGTTTCCCAGGACAGAATTCAGAAAGCAGCAATAGGTACACGGGAACTGGAAAGAATATTACAACTGTGATGTCCACAAAAAATGCTTCCGAACGTGGTGACCATGACATTTGACCACGCGGCTCTGCGTTTTCTTGATCTTTTTGACGGGCCCAAAATGTGATCGCACAGCTTAGCAACCACGCACGAATGCAAGTCCCTCCCTGTGGCATGAGCAGCGCTATTACGTACCCAAGCTGTCGAGACACAAGCGAAGCATTCGCGAAAAATTCAAACAATGACGATCATTGGCCAATGTGCCTCCGAGTGGGCTACCCAAACATGGCTTGTAATCTAGTCTACCTCCTGGCGGCGCTCTTCGATTTCTTCCCATACGTAGGAATAGGCCTGAGCTAGACCAAAACTCGCAGTTCCTCATGAAAGTGAGTAACATATACAGTGAACAAGCTGCTCGGAATCGAACTGCGTCCACGAGAACCATTGTCATTTTAACTGTGATGCTCAAACCGTGTGAGTTAGCCATGCGAGAGGTCAAACTTTTGTCGGCAATGGTTGAACGGTACATCCATCATCGTCCCGCATGCCCCATTCCAAGAACTTATTGCGAGGCAAATATGTCGTTCGAATGAACTCGACCACCTTTGATTTTGGAAAACTCCCGCACAACAACCTCGTCACGCCCTGCAGATGTTTGGCAAAGCTTTTTGCAGTGAAACATGTCGTTCGTGAGCTCTACGCTCGCGATGTCCTCTCGTGATTGCCTGCTGAGCATGAAATAGGACCATGCCCCGATCGTGTATTTTCTTCAGTATGCGCGTCCGATAAATCACTATCGACGTGCGACTTGGCTTCCTTACACATACACACCGGCCTCACAATTGTATCGGACGACTATGGAGCCTCATTCAAACCGATGCTTATGAACAGGCCATCTGAACACGTAACCCGCTGATGTGCATGATCAATGTCCTCTTGCAGGGTTTCCGAATCAGTTTTGACAAATTGTTATGGAACCGACGAAATTGAAGCAGCCCTACATACGTGCATCAGCTTGAGATAGATAAGAACAAGTACCAGTACATAAATAAAGCACTCACTCCTTTTGGGTCTTATGGCGCTAGATTCACGTTATTGTTTCCTTTGCCACAACGGTCTTCGTCGTGCAAACCCAGTTCTTATGGAGTTTCAGTCTATGATGCCGGCAAATACCGTAACAATTTTGTGTGGAAATAAGTTTACCAGTTACTCACTGATTCATTAGATGTCTCCGAGATACAGGATATATTTTTTTCACTTAGCGGAACTGGCGTTTTTTCTTTTTAGCAATTGTTCTGAATTCGGGCAAAGGATGAGTCGGCGACGGCGCAAACAACAGTTATATATTTTTTACAAAGGGCGTTGGGCAGTGTTATGCCGCCAAGGTCCGCTGCGAGAGGAGGTATAATAGCGCTGCAGACCATTATGGAGTGACACCGTGGGACGGTAGTGGCGTTGTCGAAGACTCGGGTGGTCGAACAGAGCTGCAACATCATACCGATGGCGTCCATGAAAAACGAGTCTTCCCTCCCTCCGAAACTCACACGCACGACTCGTTTCGAGTTCCCGCCCCTGATTAGATTCGCCCCAACACCTCTTGCACATCGTTTTGTGTTAAGAACCTATGGGGTGAATTTTGTTCATGATGAATACACGAGGAACACGACAAGCCAACTGAGTACCGTCATCCGGTATTTGACTATCCCTGTCCGTGGAGCTCATCTTAGGAAGGCAACATTTTAGGAGCTCAAGCACAATTCTTGGCCGTATATACACTTTAAGTCCAATGTACCCCATCCGCGTGCCTGGTCTCGTCAGTTCCTCAAGATAAAGACGTGCAATTGCTGCTCTCTCAATTCTGCCCGACATGTTCAAAGTACAGACTGGTTCTGGGTGCACTTCCCATTGCTCGACGAGCTCTGTCGGGCGGAAGGGATGCCTGAAAGAACATTTCTTAGTTTGAACATCATCTAGACTTGAAAGGACATTCGACAAATGTGTCAGAAGAGCAATATTGCATTCATGTCCAGGCCAACTTCGATGCTTGGCTTGACTGATGTACGACCACGATTGTTCCAATGGTTTCTTTCAGCTTTACCGGCTTCGCCGTTGCCACTATCTGAAACTCGATTCATGCAAACAGTATTTTATTAGTATTCTGTCGTTTTCTTTTATTATAAAGCTGAGGGTGCATCAGCGTTTGCTCTGTCGACAACGATTAGAACTGGGTGGTCAAGTAACAGACGACTTGCTTCTGTTTGTAAGACAAATTTAAAATATGAAGATGGGTTCTGTTTGTGAGAGACATTGTTAAGACAGATTTTCTCCACTTCTGTGACTCTCCTCTGTCGATTGTACGCCCTTCCCCTGCAAGTATCTCCTGCGCGTTGATTAGCCGCTGTCGAGTCCTGTCCTGATGGCCCAAGACCGAGACAAAGAGTGAATTTCGGTGAGATGTGAAGAACAGTTGATGGGATTCAAGGTTGTAGGGGCACATCAGCCCGGGAGTCGGTCCCAGCGGCGTATCTGATTGCCTGAGAACCCGTCTGAGAGAGTCAGGCTCGGTCCCCCGGGACAGAATTCAGAAATCAGCGGTACAAAATGGCTTAGTCAAGCACTCCCTTCACGTGCGCGCTGGTCTACCATCAGAGCGTTATGATTCATGTGTAGCGCGGCAAGCACGCCAGGCTATCCTCAGCGTGAAGCGTGAAAGGATATCAAGCACGTGTGTGACAATCGGGAGGCGGGACAATGCACATCCCCACGGCGTGTTGATCAACCCCAGTGCTTGCTACGCAATATCAAGGCATTCGTCTCTAACGCCGATCCATCGCTCGATACAACTACGCTGGAGGTATAATTTGCATTCGAGCGTTCCCTTAACAGACTAAACTGACTTGGTGTTGCTCTATGCCAATCTCTGTTAGATAGAGGGGCAAGGGCGCAGACATGATCATTGTTCGCGCACTTTCGTTGACTGCAATACACTGTCCAAACCTCTGAAAGCCAACCATGCTCCTAAAAAACACTTATCTGGCCGGTCGACTTTCCCCTTATTCTGTCTGTGTCAGAGGACTCTTGAAAAAATGGGAACAGAAAACTAAGGGGGCAAACATTTGGCTCGACCTGCGCAACTCACTTCAAGTGAGAATTAACTTCAGATCGACAACATCGATCACGTGTGACTATAAAAATACCGGCGGGCGACAACATTCGCACGAACTACAGACGCTCAGTGTCGAGAGATATTTTTGACAAGCTTACGGAGCCTTCCCGATGCCTTCTTTTTGTTGTCTTGTGGGCTTGGACGCCTTGACCGTTCCTTTTCGTCATTATGCTCGTTTTCTGACCCACAAGCACTGCCTCGTTGAAATAAACGGCCTCACGTTCGGATGCGACGTAGGAGAAAGAGCTTTCTCTCACCTGTGCCTTTCATAAGTCTCTTTGCATGTATACTCTAGACGCGACCAAAGTTTCGTTTCCACGTGGAGAGCTCGAAGTAAACGTCGCACCCCAAAATAATATTTTCCTCTACTCAGTCGTTCTACGTCCCATTTAAGCTCACTTAGTTTGGTCCATGACGCTATTCCATGAACGGGACGCACTAAGTAGACGTGGATCAGGGAATGTTATACGTACAACTTTTGGCAAGCTGACATGACTGCATGCAACGAGAACGCATGCAAAGTGATTGCATTGGTTTGGCTGACAGCATATCCGGCAAGAGTGCGCTCGGCAATAATCATTTAGCGCATATTTTTCCCCTTGCCATGTGCGCGAATTCGTACCAGGAAAATCAAAACATCTTACCCCGTACGTTTAATAGTATCAAGTTTCAGTCGCGTTTTACGCTTGAGCTGAGTATTTACGCTGGGCTACACCGGTTTGGATCTCCCGTCATTGTATTGTACATGCTATTGCGAAGGTTATTATCTGCGCCGACCCGGATAAGAACATGGTCAACAGACGGAATACAAGTGAAGCGTTCCTCGGATTGCCTAGATATCTGAACCTCTGTTGCCGTGCGGACCAGTACGGTAGAGTACGAGACTTTTACTTGATCTTCCGAGCTCATCGAAGGGCGAACATAGTGCAACAGATGCCTTTGGAAGGCCGAACTACTGCAATGAGAATCACGAGCCGAGTTGGAGGAATACTTCAGCCGGATCGGGAGAGAGAACAGCAGCGATCTGACCAATCAGCGATAGGGTCGACGCGAGACCCTGAGTGGCTGCTGCCAATCATCAGCTTCTTGCAATCGGACCTCGAAAGCACGCTATTGGCCTTCCCTCAGCTGCCAGTACGCGATTGGCTCACACTATTGTTCTTGCGTTGTTGCTGACGTCCGCATTGGCCAAAATTGGGACATCAGCAATGACATAAGAAAATCACCTTCTGTACTGAATTATGTTACCCAGGTGGGCACTGATTTTGTGGAGATTAATGCGAGACAAGAGCCTGATTTCATCATATTCTAAGACAGAGAGGTCATGGCAGTCGTGCTGGAAACTGGCCAAGGATGAGTCGGCGACAGCGCTAACGTTGTGGACATTCTTACATCAAGGGCGTTGCAGTGTCATGCCGTTGACGTCGGCGGCAGCAGGACGTACACAAGCGCTTTTGAACATTACGGAGTGACGCCGCCGGACAGTGCTGGCGTGCTCGTCTACTCGGGTGGTCGAACGGAGTTGCGACATCATGCCGATGGCTTCCATGAAAACATTGAGTTTCCTGTCTCTCCAGGACTTTTTGCACGACTTTCTTCAAGCGTGCGCCGTCGATAAGATCGACCCAACACCTTCGCACAAAATGTTTTGCTCAGACTGTACGGAGTCGACGCTGTTCAGAGGAGTGCACGTGGATCAGGCAGCGACACCCAAGAAGGGAACCAAGGCACACGAGGGCAGGGTCGGGGCAGCCGAGGAGGTGTTTAAGGCGTATGAGCACAGCGCCAATGCTAATACACCTGCGTGAGCACCTGCGCAGCACTGCTTATCCCCTGTCAAGAAACATGCTCGATTCTGGCAATGCCTGTTGCTGTCTGATAGAAAATAATGCCCTGCTCGAGCGAAAAAGACTGATGGCGCAGCGGCTTGCTTTTTTGCACGATGACAAATTATTCCGCGATGTCTCCATGAAAACGAAACACTTCTGTCAGACCATTGAACCTATGAGAAAGAGAGAGGGTGAGGCTCTCGGCACAGTGGCACTCTCTATTGGCAGTTAAACCCAGCACTGGCAACAGCTGACTAAAGGAGATATTTTCGACGAACGTTGCATAGTCCCCTACAAACATGTTCTCGCTTCGCAGGTGCGAGGTCTCAAACGGTTCTCAATTGCTTTTGCGTGGACACTGTCCCCAAGCGTGGCAATCGTCATTCCCTGTTTGCGCATCACGTAAGTGCTCTCCTGATCCGTGCTCTTCCGGTCATACTAAGCGAGGTCGCGATCAAACAATCGCTTAAGGTGTTACAGGCAGAAAACAATAAACGAGGGATAAGCGGCGTTTATCAGGCCTTGAGGGGGGCTCGATCCAGGGGTTAGCTCGAGAGTTTGCCGAAAAAGCAATAAGATTCAAATGCGGAAAAGCAGTGCTGCGCTGCGTTGTAGGGCCCTAAGTGGCGTTCGTCGTGCGACCATGATTGCCACCAATGAATCCATGCATTGAATTCATTGATTTCATTATATGTTTGCTAGCACGATTGCTACCAATACCTCTCATCGATGCAATCAAAGTATATCGTTTTGTTTAGCTTAAATCAAGCAGATGGCGCTTTTTCATTCGTTTCAACCGTTTTTGACTATCTGCTGGGTGAGCCCCCATCCTCCCCCCCCTCTTCTCCCCACTGCCGCTTTTCCTGCTCGTTATCTAACAGATTACCCCCGCCCCGCCACGGAGCTGCCCGAACAGAACTGGGGCTGCGCGGCCGTCCGTCTCTCCCGCGGATGCTGCAACTTGCGCCACTACTGCTGTCGCTGACACCACAGACTTCTTTGTCGCCGCCCTGGCCGCCGACCCTCCCACTCTGATGCTAGCACGGCAAACTACGGCGGGGGGCTGGTGCGGCGATGAAGAACGCCTTCAGCACCGTCCTGGGCGGCAAGAAGATCAGCAACGCGAGTGCGAGGAGCGAGCAGGTGTAAAGCGCAATGTCTGGGCGGCGAATTGAGGGCAGCGCTCCACGGCGTCGCAGCAGCGAGGTCAAGCCACGTCCAGAAAAAACCAATTAAACATCGTTTTTTATTCTAATATATTGACTAATCTATCTGGAGTGAAAAATGTCCTCTCTTTTTCAACTATGCGAGCGAGGCTTGTTGTGTTTAATTACTGTTGATATCTAAATATTCGCACCGTCCTGCACTTCGGACATTGACTTTCGACTGATCCGGTCATGTCAGGGCAAAGGCAGCGGACGCTGACCCGCTCGCGCGGTGGGGCCTGGCGCCGCGCCAGGCCTCGAGTGGATCAGCGTCCGAATTGCTCTCTGCGGGACAGCCGTGCCAGTTTGGTACCGCAGGTGTCCCCACCCCTCCCATCTCATTCCCTCCCCCCCATCTCCGTCCTCACTTTCTTCGCCCTCCCCTCCCTTGGTGAAGCGCAACAGGAGAGGCAGGTGCGGCGCGGATGCACCGCGTCGCGCTCTATTTCCGCACTGCTACTGCTGGTGGTCCTGGCACTGGCCGCCCCACGGCGCCGCCTCTCCTCGACTAAAATATGTAGATTTTACCCAGCGGAAGTATGCCACCCGCTGGGGCTATGGGTGGTCGCCCCCGCGGGGAGGGGCTCCTGCTCAACGCCATCCCCGCTGCGATGGCGGCGCGGATGGAGAGGGGCCCTTGCATGAGCAATGGAAGAGTCGTCTCGCTGCGGTGGCTTCTTGTTTTGTTTGTCGATTGCTATTTCGTACGCAGGGTCCGGCGGTACGGCAGCTGTGTGCGCGGACGGGCCTGTCCCAGCACGGCGAGCGGCGGGTCCACGGCGAGACGCCCGTGTCGGCGGCTGCCGCGCGCCCACCACAACGGGCCTAGCGCCTCGGCGTATGTCTCTCTGTGGGCGCATCTCCCTGTGTGTGGACGAGCGCACATCTGTCTCTTCCCGTGGGGCCGCCGCTCCCTTTGGCACGCAACCCCGGCACGATGCATGCAGGGGTCGGCGGCCCCCCTCCCCGCCCCCCTTCCCCGGTTCTCCTCGTTGCATCCTCCTCCTCGCTGCACCTTCCTTGCGGCGGTCAACAGCCGTACCAGGGCCAGCACGCGTAGTAGGCTGGCGCGCACACGACCGGTTGGGCACAAGCCACGGCACCTCCCCCCTTGGCGGGATGTGCTGAGCCGCACGTACACCCGCCGCCCTTGCGGTCTGCGACGCACACGGAGCACATGCACTTGGCCTTTTCCTTCTTCTCCCCGCAGCTGCACCGCCGGGCCTTCTCCTTGACCGGTCCGGAGCCGCCGCCCTTGCCGCCGCAGCAGCAGCCGCCACCACACCCAGCGGGCGCGGCCAGCTCGGCACGCACCGCCGCCGCCCGCGCGGTGGCCTCGTCCGACCGGGCCACCAGCTCGGCACACACGGCGGGGAGGCAGGCCGCCGCCGCAGCGGCCGCGGCGGTGCACAGCGCGTCGGCGGCGTACGTGTAGTGCTCCACCGCCTCGTCTGCCCAGGCGCGGCTGTTGTCGTCGCGGTCGCCGGCGTAGGTGGCGTCGGACCACCGGGCGTAGACCGCGTGGCGGAGGCCCGTCGACAGGCAGTGGATGGAGTGATGGGCGGCGGCGTCCTCGAGGGTGGCCAGCCACGAGGCCTTGGGTAGCCCCATTGGACTCGGTGGTCCGTCAAGCGGGGGGGATGGGGAGGGGGCGGGGGAGGTGTGGCGGGGGAGGAAACGGGAGGGGGGCGTGGCTCTTGCTCTTGGCGTGGGAGGCGAGAGGGAGGGGCCGGGGGACGGGGGGGGGAAACGCGGGCAGCTTGAGCAACGAAGGAGGACGGGCGCGCAACGTGCCACTGGCGGGAGGGTGACAACCGTGGGAGGGGGGGGGGGGGGGGGGCGCGCGGGACCTGCTCGACGCCGCGGGGGGACCGCGCTGCTCACCGCCCACGACCTTCCCCCCCACCTTATGTAGTGTTGCCGTCTAGTCTGGGGGGGCCGTCAGCGGCCCACCGCGGCCGCCGTCGCCGCAAGCAGTGCCGCCGCTGGCGCAGGCGTTGGCGCATGGCAGGCGAAAAGGTGACGGGAGTGTGGTCATGGCGTAGACTTTGGTAAGGAAGATATTGTGGGGAGGGGAGAGGGGGGAGCGAGACCCCGCCCCTCCCCAACCATCGTGGAAACGCGGCCAGTCAGCAGAGGAGAGGGGGGGGGGGGGTTGGGCGGAGCGATGCGGGGGACGCCCGCGGCACCTCCTCCGGGCCCGGGCGGCAGCCACTCTGTTGGCAACCACCCCCGAGGGGTGGTTGCCGACAGCGTCGCAGCCACCCGCCCGCCGGCGAGCGCTGGTTACACGGGGGGACGCGCGGGGGGAGGCGCGCGGCGGCTGTCATCCGTCTCGGGATGGGTAGGGCGGCTAGCGGCGGCACCCCCCCCTTCGGGCCGACCAGCCCCACACCCCGTCCTCCCCCGCCACTCTCCCGCCACCGACTTCCCGCCACGCTGCGCACGAACGGCGACCGACGGGGGGTGTGTGGCGCCCCCCCTGGGCCCCCCCACGCCGGCGGTCGTGCCGGCGGTCTGCAGGCAGCGGCCCGGGGGCGACCGCCGGGCGGGGGCAGGGGGGGGGGGGGGGGAAAGCCGCGGTGGGGCGGGGATCGTAGTTCTGTACGCGCCGCTGCCGGCCGGCGGCTGGTCAGCTCGCCACACTCCTGTAGACGGCCACAGGGCGGTCGCAAGGTATCCAAAAAGAAGGTGGCCGCTCCGACCGAAACGCGACCGACGGAGGTGCGTGGCGTCCCCCCTGGTCCCCGCGGTGACGGCCGGCACAGGCACCGGCGGGGAGGGGGCGGGGGGGGGCAACGCCTCGGGGTCGGCGGGGGTCGTCTGCGTCGTCGCCCGCCGCCCGCCGGGCCGATGCCCCTCCCCCCCCTATAGACGGCCACTATATGGTGGCCGTTGCGCTCCACTGGCGATGGACGGGGGTGCGTGGCGGTCTCCCCCCTGGGGCCCCGTTGAGGCGGCGGCCGTAGGCAGCGGCGACCGATGATGCTCGCCGGATGGGGCCGCGGCGCCGCGGAGGGGGGCGGGGCTCGTCAGCGCCGCTGCCAGCGGCTGGCCAGCTGGCCCGGTGCCTATGTAGAGCCGGCCACGCCAAGGCGGGCGTGGCGGCAGCTGCCCCCACGCCATAGCGCTGCCACCATCCAAATGGCCACCGCCTCAGTCCTCCCCCTCCGCTCCAACCCGTGCCCCCTCTCGGCAAAAGAGAAAAAATCGGCACAGCTGACCAACGGGGATGGCTCGCCGCCGAGTCGCGCCCCTCCGAGAGCGTTTCGGGGTCGACACTGCTGAGAACGGCCCTCCCGCCACTGGCGGAAAAGGGGCAGGGCGTGGGGCGGGGGGAGGGGGGAGGTGCGTGCCACTCCCAGCTTCCGCCGCGTGGGCTCCGCGACCCGCCGGCCGTCGCGACCTTCCATCCCCATTGCGAACGAGCCGCGTCGCCCCGCCGACCGTGGTCCGTCACATTTGTACGCCACAGAGCCCGCGCCACCCCCGCCCCCGGCCCCGAGGTGGCCCGCGGGGGGGCCCGTCTCGCCGCGGGTGGACGCGTCCTCCCGGTGGGGGAGCGGTGCCCCGCCGCGGGGCGGGTGTGGCGGTCGTCCCCCCCGCGGTGCTCACCGACGTGGGGGAGGTGCGCGCCCGCCCGCCTCCGCGCCGCGTCACCCAGTAAGGGAACGAGAAGGGCCTCTCTCCCTCTTCTCAACGGAGACAGGCGACCGTGCAGGGGTGAGCCCGGTAGAGGGGTCCGTTGACAGCCAGAGGGGGGGCGCAACCTTGCGAGAGAGGGGCGTGCCGGAAAACTATGCTGGGGAGAGAGGTGGCGGGTCGAAAGACGCGCACTGAGAGGGCAGAGAAGACACAGAGGATGGACAGACCCAAGTCACTGCCCGTCGCGCGCACTTCTTAATTTCTGCTTCGCTTTTCTTCTGACGGTGGCATCCTCCCTCCCGCGAGGCCCTCCACGTCACATCCGATGCATTGTTATCTCCAACGGCCCGCCGCCGCTCCCACCCCTCCACCCAGGCCTGTGGACCACTCAAGGGAGGTGGGGGAAGAGGGAGGAAAGTCAGGGGGCGGGGGAGCGCCCGGGCTGGAGGCAGCCCCCCCCACCCCGCTCGGCGCCCCGGCGCGAGAGGTTGGCACCAAGACGGTGCCGCGATGCGCGGTGGGGGGGCGGTCCTGGCCTGCCCACCCCTTGCGCGAGAGCCTGACAGATCTGCGGTGCACGCAGCGTCCGTGCGTGGCCCGCTGGCCCGGCCAGCGACCCCATCCGCTGTCATGCATTGGCGCGGCCGGTGGGGGGGTGGCTGCTGGCTGCCAGGTCAGCAGCAGGATCCCCCTACGGCCCGCGCCCCCGACGCGTTGGAGCCACGTTGCTGGTGGGGACCCACTCTACGTATGTAGCGGGATTTCTGGCGATCGTATCAGCGGTGCACACTGATAATTGGGGACGATAATTATTTACTGTGAGCGACGCGTTTGAACTTGGAAAGGCGGTAAATTTGCGTGGCGGCGCTCCCACCTTGGCGCGTGGAACCGCCCGACCGCCAGCCAACCAACGACCGTGGCCAAGACGGAGAACTGCTTTCTCCAGTCTCGACGCCCCTACGCTCCCCCTACCCGCCCCCCCGCTATTCCCAGTGCACGCCTGTTTTGGCGTCCCTTGCCCCTTGGGCGCGTCTCGAACCCAACTATCCACGCCTTGTTTCACCGGCGTCTGCCCGCCTCCCCTCCTCTTCGCGGCCGCCACCCGCCTACTGCTTTGGCTGTCCCGCGTCTTCGTCTCGTCCATTGATTACCGAGGGAACGAATCTCCCTCGGCGGGCACACTCCTATTTCCCCTTCCCCTTCCCCTTCCCCTTGCCCTTCCCCTTGCCCTTCCCTTCCCCATCCCCATCCCCTCTCCTTCTGCTCCCTTCGCCTCGGATGCGTGGCTGGCGGCGGGTGCCTTCGTCTTCCCTTCCATGGACCGCCCGCCGCTGCGGCATTCTGGCTGGCGGCCCGGGGCGGCGTGTCCCCTCGGCCGCGTCCGCCCCCTGCCTGTCTTGTGTTTCTCTGGGGGCACCGGGTAAAACTGCCCCCACACTCCATGCCCAGTGGCAGGCGTCGTCGTCGACGTCGGCGGCAGCGCCGCCCCCCCCGCCGCCGCCGCCGCCGCCAACACCCTTCCCCCCGCCCCTCTACGCGTGGGGCGTTGCCGACGACGGGCGGCTCGGGGTGGACCCCACCACCCTTACCGATGAGACCGACACGGTCGGCGCCGCGGCGCACACCCCCACCCGCGTGTTCGGCCTACACGGGGTGGGCGTGGCGGCGGCGGCGGCGGGCGCGGGGCACTCGCTGGTCCTCGACACCACCGGGGTGGTGTGGAGCTGGGGGCTCGGCGGGGATGGTCAGCTGGGCCACGGCGACTGGGCGTCGGACTGGGTGCCGCGGCCATTGCCGTCGGCGGCGCTGGGCGGGGACGCTGCGGGGGGGGTGGTGGCCATCGCGGCGGGCGCCCGGCACTCGCTCGTCGCCACCGCCGACGGGGGGGTGTGGGCGTTTGGGAGCAACGTGGCGGGGCAGCTGGGCCTGACGTCCGCGGTGGGTGGGGACAATGGCGACGGCGGCAGCGGCAACGGCAGCGGCTGGCGGTCGACCTTTTTTGGCGCCCGTGCGCCGCGGTCGGTGGCGACGCCCACCCGCATCCACGGGCTGGCGGCCGTGCCCATTGTCAGCGTGGCCGCGGGCGACGCCTTTTCCGTCGCCCTGTCGGCCGACGGCGGCGTCTACACGTTTGGCGCGTCCGAGTCGGGGCAGCTGGGCCACGGCCTCCCGCCCGGCGCGCGGTCCCTGTGGGTGCCCCTCCCGTCGCTGGTGCCCGCGGCGGGCGCCGCCGCCGCCCCGCGGCGCGTGCGGTCCCTGGCCGGCGAGGCGGTCGCCGCCGTCGCGGCGGGCCCCGCCCACGCGGTTGCGCTCACCCGCGACGGGGAGGCACTCTCCTGGGGCGCCGGCCGCGGCTGGGCGCACGCCGCCCCCGGCGCGGGGGAGGCCGACGCGGGCGAGCCGGCCCCCGTGGCGGGCCTGGCGGGGGTGGCGGTGGCCAAGGTGTCCCCCGGCGGCGCCCACACGCTCGCCCTGACGACGGGGGGGGAGGTCCTCGCCTGGGGCGCCGACCCCGCCGGCTGCCTCGGCCGCGGCACCACGGGGACGGTCGACCCGGCGGGCCTGCCGTCGGCCGCCCCGCCGCCGGCGTGGGAGGCCCGCGGGGGGGAGGTGACGCCCGTGCCACTGCCCACCGCGGCGGTGGATGTGGCGGCGGGGTGGGGGTTTGGGCTGGCGGTGACCCGGGGAGGGGCGGCGTACGCGTGGGGCGGCGGCGGCGGGGGGGTGCTGGGCCACGGCGACGCCACCGACCGGTGGGCGCCCGCGCGGGTGGCGGGGGGGGTCGGCCCGCTGCGGCGAGTCACCGCGGGGTTCGCGCACGTGCTGGCGTTCTAGTAGAAGAGGGGGCAGGGGCGGAATGGACTGCCGCGCCCTCGCGGGATGCCTGCCGGGCGCGGCGGGGACTGCCGCCCACGCGATGCCTCGGGGTGCGGGATACCCGCGATGGTAGCGGCCGCCCGATGTCAGCCGCCGCACTGTGTCGCATGGCCCAGGCCGGGCGGGCGGCGGCTGCCTGTCCATCCGGACAGACACGCACATCGCCAGAAAAGAAAAAGAGTACCCAGCGAAACGCCTTCACAGACACAGACACCCCCCTCCCATCGACACGGTCTGGCGGGCAGAGAGAAGGAAGAAAAATAGGGCGCCACGTGCAACCACGTGATGGCATACCCACCCCACCAGCAAAAGGGTCACCGAAAAGACCCTCCCCCGCTGCGGCGGCCGGCCGGCAACGCCCCGCCAGCCAAAGACCCCGCCGGCCACGGCGCGGCGCCCCTCCCCCTGATCTCCCCCGCGCGCCACGTCAGATGCGCAGCGCTGGCTGCGCGCGCGTCGGCTGCAGGCGGATCTCATCGACCTCCTCCGCCCCGCCGTCGTCCCCTTCCGCGGCCGGCGGCGACGGGCTGCCGGTGCCCCGCCGCCGCCGCCGCGCAGCGGCGCGCGCGGAGCGGCGGCGGACGCCCGCCGCGGCGGCGCGGTCGGCCAGCTTGCGGACGGGGGAGGGGGTGGCCGACGCGGCCACGTCGCTGAGGCGGCGCTTGGTCCGCGACTCGGGGGTGGCGGCGGCGGCGAGGCGTGGGGGAGGGGGGGTCGGCGGAGGGAGGCGCTGGCCGGGCGGGGAGGAGGGGGGGGTGTCCCCGCTGGCTGCTTTGCGGGGCGTGCCGGTGACGGCGGCAACGGCGGCGGCGGCAGAGGCGAGGGTGGCAAAGGGGGCGGGTCCCGCGGCGGGAGGAGCCGCCGCCGTCGCTGCCGCCGCCGTCGCTGCCGCCGCCGCAGGCGCATCGTCGGCCGTCGCACCGTCGAGGAGGATGATGGGCGTGCCGTCAGCCGCCACGGCCGAGACGGGCCCAGGGGAGGCGGCCGCCGCGGCGACTTGCCCTGAGCCCCGTGGCGGCGACGGTGGTGGTGGCGGTGCGCCGCCGCCCGCGCTCAGTACCGCCACAGCCGCGTCCACGTCGCCCTCACAGTCTGCCAGCATCGCCGCGGCGACCGCGTCGGCCACCGCCGCCCGCCGGGCCACGGCCGCCACGTCCGCGGCGGTGGCCGCTTCGGCGGCGGCCGCGGCGGCGGCGGCGGCGGTGGCTGCCACCGCCGCGGCGGTCGGGGGGGCGCCCAGGGCCGGGTGATTGGCGGGCCGCCCCGCCCGCGACGCCGCGGCGCGCTTGCCCCCCTTGCCCTTGCCGCCCTTGCCGCCGCCGCCGCCACCACCCTTGCCGCCCTTGCTGCCGCCTCCGCTGCCCCCTGGTTCACCCCCCCCCTGCTCGGCATCCTCTGGCGGCTCCCCCGCCGGCCGTACCGACGCGTAGTGCTCGCCCGACACG
Organism: Pyropia yezoensis; assembly: GCA_009829735.1. NCBI lineage: Eukaryota > Rhodophyta > Bangiophyceae > Bangiales > Bangiaceae > Pyropia > Pyropia yezoensis. Next base: position 27,526,007 of record CM020620.1, read on the forward strand.
TACGTCAGGTGCACGGCGGGCGCGGTCGCGGCGGGGAAGTTGGCAATGTCGAGGGAGGGGGCACCCAGCCGGTGGATCCGAATGTTCACGCGGAGCACCTGGCTAATGGCTTGGATCTGTGGGGGGAAGGGGGACAAGGACGGGTGGTAGTGGGGGTGGGGGCGGGTCGACCATGAGAGGGCACGGGCAGGCACACGGGAACGGTTCATGACAACAGGGCCGACAAGCGGTTGGCATGGTGGGAGCGGGCGGACCAGGTTGAACGCACGAGGAGAACCGGGGGGCGAGGGAGGGGGGGGGCACAGCAATCGAGAGCACACAGAAGAGAGATACAGCGAGTCGCACAGTGGAACCGTACACACATCAGCAGCGGCCCGGAAGGAGCAAACGTGCACGCGCGCACAAGTGCTCTGCAGCAGGGGCGGACGCATCGGCACCAGGGTGCCGTGCCCGCCACGCAACACACCCGACGGCCAGCGGGGACGACGGCGTCGGCGTGGGCACACCCCCCGTACCCCAGACAGACCTGAAACCCAAAAAAGCAAGCCAGAGGGATGCAGCTGCGCACACCGGACGCACCCTGCCCCCTCGCTCCCTCCCCCCCCCCACCCCCGCCTGCTAAACCGCTCACTGTCCCCCAGTCCGTACACAACAAGCAAAAGAGGCCACCCTTCCCCCGTCCCCCTCACCTCCCTCTCCAAACGCACCTCCAAGTTGCCCGCCCACCGCCCATCCCGCCGCATCCCCGCCACATACGTCTCGTACGTGGAGGGCCCGTCGTAAAAGGGCATAAAGTCTTCCGGGTGCTCCGCCATCCAGTCGCACACGCGGGCGCGGTAGGAGGCATGCGCGGCGGGCTCGCCCAGCTGGTCCGCCACTGCCCGGAACAAGCAGTTGCCGTCGGGCGCCACGTCGCGCACGGCGAGCGCCGACAGCGCCAGCTGGGTGCGGAGGCGCCCCAGCTCGGCCGCCCGCCGCGCCGCGCCGCGGCGGCCACCCCCATCGCTGCTGCCGCTGGTGGTGGTGGTGGTGTTGTTGGTGGTAGTGGTGGTGGTGGTGGAAATGCTGCCACCCCCGTCGCTGCTGTCCGTGGGGGAGGGCGGCGGGCGGCGCCGCCGGGAGGGCGCCTTCTTTTTGGCGCCCCCGCGACTGCTGCCGCCTCCACCCGCGCTGCCGCCGCCGCGGGCCTTCTTGGACGTGGCCGTGGTGGTGGCGCCGCGAGCACCGCGGCCACCGCCGCCGCGCGCCATGCACCTAGGACACAGTGGGAGACACGGACAAGGGGGGAGAGGGGGAAGGCGAATAAACGGCCGCCGAAAAAGGGCCAGAGCGTTCGTGGGGAGGGAGGAGGGGGGGGTGTCGTCTTCCGGGCAGGAATGGAAGGACAGCGATAAAGCGTGCGATGGGGGTGGGTGGGTGGTGTGGGGGGGGGGAGCCGCGGCAAGTGGGAGCGCGGCAGGGGAGGGCGGTGTGCGTGGGGGCGGCGGCGACCCCCGACGGAGGGGGGACCGCGTCGCGTCGCGGAAGCCAACCACAAGGTGGGCAGCGGCAGCACGCGCGAGGGGGTGTGGCGGGTTGGGGTTGCAGTCGAGCGCATGTAGGGGGGGGCAACGGCCTGCAGCCGACTGTGACGCTCGGAGGGCACAGGAGCGTGTGAGCCGCGTTGACGATGCGGGACCTGAAATAAATATGTATATGATGGACGTGACAAGTAGCGCTTGGTAGCCATGATGTGGAGCACCAATGGTATGCACAAGCGGTACGAGGCGACGAATGTGAAGATGGGGATTCGGCTTCGATGGTCAAAGTTCATGCTTTCCATTCGTCTGGTTCGTCGCCAGTCCTCGAGTCAGCGGCAGCGACGACCCTCCCCCGCCCGACACGCCTAGTACACGAAGACACGGCAGCCTCCATCGCAAGCAAAACTATATCAACGCCGCCTTGCAGAAGAGTCTCCGCTTCTTCCTTGCTGATCACACCCTTCTTCGATGAGCATTGCGCCTATGCCCGGAGGCATGGGCAAAAGGGACAGCAGGGTGGAGAGGGCAGGAAGGGAAGGAAATAGAGAAGAGAAACGAGAAGCGCGTTAGAAACCAAGCTGTTGAATGAGGAAGTGCTCGAGACAGGTGTACTTCACAGAGCCGCACCCGCCCGGCATGCATGAGGCGCTCACGTTCCGGTCGTCGACGGGAGTCTGCAGTCCGCCTCGAGATATACAGGCTCTCTGATCGATGCCCCTAGACTCACGCTTGGCACAAGAAGAGAGCACGATGCACTGAGAGATCGGTCGGAGCCGGCGGGGCGAGACTCGTGGCGGCAACTGAAGAGACAATGTGGACGTCGCGGCGTGGTCTGAGTACCATGTGGATAGGAAGAGGGCGGCCGAAGAGAACGGCTGGGGCTCAGGAAGCCTACCAACGGCATCACAGCCAGCCTTGATGGCGTGCGCTCGAGCTGTAGGGAGGGGGGTGCCCCACAGGACCTTGGGACCACTGCTGCTATGAATGCACCAATTTTTAGGCCGACCGACTCACTCGGGAGCCTAAATGTTGAAGCGCATCACACTCATATGTGTATGAGCCAAAACAACGGCACACCAATATTCACTTCGAAAGTATACTTGGCTGATGAAGTCACTGTTGACCAATAGCATTATTGGCTAGTAAAGCACATCCCTGGCATAGCTCAGGAATGAAATCCGCGCAGTGCCGCCCATTGGCCCCACACCGACAATGTCCGTCACAGCCTCGTTGCCGCCCGCCCAGGGTGAAAAGCGAGCTTTCTGTGGCGGATCTCGGCGCCCTCCGGAGGCCCTCGAGTCGGCGGGCGCGTGGAGCGTCCACGACGGAGGGCCGGTGGTCAGGGGAACAGGGGAACAGGGGAGGCGCTTGGAGGCCGTGCCGCCCATGACGTCGGCCCGGACCGCCCGCTGCGGGGCGGCCATCCCCAGCGAATGATCGTGACTGGCATAGAGGAGGACCGTCGTGTCGGTCGCCTTCCCCTCACCACCTCTCCCCTCACCGCTGCGCTGACGCCCTGCCATACTCCCTGAGTTCGAGAGCGCCCAGGTTGGCGGGAGTGGCCTCCCTCCCGTCACTGAGGGGAGTCCGCGACGCGGCGGCTGGTCTCCGCCAGAAAGCTGGGAGCGCTGTCGCCATATGTCCACTGGTGCGTACCTGATGCCGCTGCTTGTCACGTCTGCCTCTGCTGACCCTGCAATGACACCAGCTGGTGCCGACGCTGACGCCAGCACCGCCGCTGCCGTCGATGTCGCTACTGCCGGCAATGCCACCGACGCTGCCGCCGCCGCTGCTGCTCCTGCTGTTGCCACCGGCCGGTCACCGTCACTGCTGCCATCATCCGCCTGATAATGCAAAATCATACTGGCAATGTCGTCAATTTGTTGTTGCGACATCAGGCTGGCTATGTCGACAGTCTGATGATAGATAACCAGTCTTATAGTACACTATCAGTCTGTTGTTGCAACGTCATACTGGCAATGCCCTCAGTTTCCGCGGCTGTGGTGCGCCATTGCGCAAGCTACACCTGAGGTGGGGGGTGCTGGGGCGGCATCAAAGTGCATCCTGCATGTGGCCCATGGTGTTGAGCGTGCCCCAGGAATGCGAGTGTGCCCGCTGTCCTACAGGGCCTTGCTGCTGTACCTTGTCGTTGTCTTTTCTTTCTATTCATTGCCCGTGGAGGAACGCGCGGCCGTGGTGGTGTGCCTCTGTCTCAGCCCCGCTCGACCTTCCGCCAAAAAAAGAGGTGGGACGGGCGGGGGCACGCACCCTGACGGGACGCGCCCCGCGACAGGCCGGTCGTTGGCTATCCCTGCCGTGGTGGGCGCAGCTTCGTAAGAGTTGAAGACTCGCCTCTGCACTCCCGGCTACCTACATATCATCGGGATATGTGGCACAAGCCGACTCGGGTGCTTCGACGGCCGCGCCGCTCAGTCCATTGGGGGGGGCCGCCTGCAGGCTGGCGGAGTGGCCACCGGGCTCCAGCAGCCGGCAGTCTGTTTGCCCCGCGCCCTTTTTTCAACATTTAGGGCGTGCCAATGGGCGATTTTCACTCTCGCTGAACGCCGCCTCGCCATGCTGTCCACTCACAGGGCCTGAGAGGATGTGTAAGGGGGGTCACTGACAAACTGTGGGCGCCGGTCCCTACATCGGTTTTCGTCGCCGCCCCAAATTATTTTCACCTGGCTGGCGCCAATCAATGGGGCAGCGCTCTGGCAGCAGGCAGGCACCAGCACCTGGGCAGACAGGCGTCGCCGAGGCCTGTGCGAGCCCCCCCCCGCCCCCTCCCCTCCCCCGCCAGGCCCGCCACCACACCCCTCTCGTCGCCCCCTCCCCATCTTCCTCTCCCCTCCCTCTTGTCATCCCGCGGCGGCCGTCGCTGTGCGTGCACACACGCCGCCGCGGCGAGAGAGGGGGGGGGGGTGTGCCGCCGCCGGCAGTGGGCAGGTGCGCACGTCCCTCGGGGTTTGTTGGGGGGGGGGGGGGAGGGAGGGCAAGGGCAAGACGACCTGCGAGCGGTGCATCCATTCCACCCCCCCCCCCTCCTTTGTTGGGGAGCGGGGCGCCCTCGGCTCCGGTTTTTTTTTTTTTGCCATCTTCTCTTTTCCGTCCCTTGTCGGTAGCGGCGGGTGTGTCCGCATCGTCATCGCCCCGCGCGTCGCTGCGGGGCCCTGCTCGTCGAACGTTTTTCCTTTGCTTCGTTTTTTTTTTGGACCTTGCCGCTGCGGGTTGTCTCGCTGCCGTTGTTTTGCGCTCTACCTGTATCGTCAGTGGTACTCCCGTTGTAACGCTCTCCGTTGGCTACCAGCTGTGCCTGCCCGACCTCGGGCTAGCTCGGCCTGGGTGAGGGGGGGGGGGGGGGGGGGGGGGTGCGTGTGGGGCAAAGGGCCGGCTGAGGGGTGAGGGTGCCTGGGGTGCGTGGGGGGGCCGATCATGCCCGCAGTGACGCAGGACGACCGCCCCCGGCGGCCACCACCGCCACCGCCGCCACCGCCACCGCAACTAGCTGCGCCGCCACTGCCATCCCCGCCATACGCGTCGTCGTCGCCGCCGCCCGGGACGGTGTTGGGGATGACGCTCGCCGCCGTCGCCCCCCCCCCCCCCCCCCCGCCGCCGCGGGAGCAGTGGCGGGGGTGGAGGGTGGCGGCGGGGGCGATGGCGGTGGTGGGGGTGGTCGTAGTGGCGCCGGTGGGTCGGTGCCCCCCCTGCCGGCCGCGGTGCCCCCACGACCCGTCCACACGGTCACGTTTGCCGACTCGGTGTCGCCCGCCCCCCCTTCGTCCCGTGGGGGGGGGCTCGCTGGTGCCGCCGACGGGGAGCGACGGCTGGCGGAGAAGCGGGAACAGGGCTTTCCCGACCGCACCGACGCGCCGCTGCTGCCCGTCGGGCGGGACAGTGATGTGTCGTTGACTACGTCCCCGCGTCCGTCACCATCGCCGCGGACGACCCCACAGGTGCTCCCCGTGTTGGCGGTGCCGCCACCATTTCACGCGGCGGGCTCCCACAGTGAGCCCGTCATGAGCCCCCTGCGGCAGGGCGCGGCAGGGGGGGGGGCGGCGGGCGGCGACGCGGCCGGCGGCGACGGCGCCGCGTCACCGGCTCACCTAAACCGGCGGTTCACGCGGGGCAACTCGGCACTGTCGACGGCGAGCTCCCTCGGCGGCGCGGGCGGCGACCCGCTGCCTTCGACGCTCCAGCCCCGCCCGTCGGCACGGGATGTGCTGCGGCCACCTGCGGCGCCTACTACGCTGCACAGGCGACGACAGTCTTCGGGGGTGACGTCGGCCTACTTCTCCAAGGCCATCCTCATGCCGGCGGCTGCCAAGGATAAGAAAATCGAGGCGGTCGGCCCCGACACTATCACCCCCGCACAGGATCCTGCAGTGGCCGCCTCGACGTCGGGCGGTGGCGGTGGTGGCGGCGGCGCGGCAGGATTAGGGAGTGGCGGTGGCGGTGGCGGCGGTGGTGGCGGCGGTGGTGGCGGCGGCGGTGGTGGTGGCGGTGGCGGTGGCGGTGGCGGCGACGGCACCGGCTCGGACGACGAGACGAGGTTTGGCATTGCGGCTAGCAGCAGTGGGGACGGCGATGGGTTGGCGCCCGGCAGCAGCAGTGCGAGCGCGCTTGTTCATCACCCGAGTGGGCGGGCTGTCAAGACGGGGGAAAAGAAGTTCACCAAGCGGGTGACTAAGATGGCGAAGCCGCTGGTGCGCGGCCGGAAACGCAAGGTGAAGGACGGCGAAGTGGTGTACAAGGGCCACCGCAACTGGGAGATTGTGCTATCGATCCAGTTTGGCCTCCGTCACACGAGCGATGTCATCCAGACCAACTCGCTGACGGAGCCGACCAGCAGCGACTTCAAGCAGTCCCTGGTGTTTGACTTTAACCCCGCGGAGGAGCACAAGTCCCTGCTTAATGTGGCGTCGTTTGCTTCGTGGGAGCACCCCTCCCCGTTTGTGTACCGGCGCATCCGGGAGCACTTTGGGCTGTCCGAGGCTGACTTTCTGGGCTCCACCTGCGCCGAGTCCAAAGTCCGGGAGCTGCCGACCCCGGGCAAGTCGGGCGCCCTTTTTTACATCACGGAGGACGAGAGCTACTTCATGAAGACAGTCACCAAGGGCGAGCAGCGCAAGCTAGCCAGCCTCCTCCCCCTCTACTACGACCACGTTGTGAAGAACCCCCACACGTTGCTGACCAAGTTTCTGGCCAACTTTTCTGTGCGGACGACCCGGGGCAGCCACATCCGGATGGTTGTCATGTCCAGCATATTTGATCAAGGGCTGTACTTGGACAAGAAGTACGACCTCAAGGGAAGCACCAAGGGGAGGATGGCGTCACCGCGGGAGCTGGAGAAGGAGAACGTGACGCTGAAAGACCTGGACCTTGAGTCCCCCATCTTCTTTCGCCCCGACGTGACAGAGCGGCTGCTCACGCAGCTGGACCGGGACGCAGACTTTTTGGAACGGACTTCCATTATGGACTACAGCCTGCTGCTGGGCATGTCGGAGATGCTGGAGGAGGATGACGCCTGGTACAAGGAGCAATACGGCGAGAACGAGGAGTCTGCGCCCTACTATATCGGGGCGCAGGTGGACGCATCAGGCGAACGCACCTGCTACCGCATCTGCTTAGGTGTGATTGACACCCTCCAGGGTTACACCCTTCGCAAGCAGCTGGAGCACACCCTCAAGACCGTGCAGTATTGCTCGCCGACGAGTATGTCCGTGGCGCCGCCACCAGTCTATCGTCGCCGGTTCGTAGACTTTTGCCGGGAGAAGATTCTGCCCGATCCGGCGATGGCGGTCGCGCCCAAGCCGAGGCCGTCGGCTGCGGCAGCTGCCTCGGCCATGGCATCGTCATCTTCGGTGGTGGCTGCGACAGTCCCTGCGGCAGTTGTGATGGGGACCGCCCCACCAAGCCAAGCAGATGCGAACGCAAGGGAATCATCCTCCACGTAGGGCTTTCCTCCCCCGCCTGTGTTCGAATGTAAATCTCGCGGAGTGTCTTCCCCCGCGCAGCACGGCACGGTTTGGTATTTATGTCGCGCATAAAGCGAGCTACGATGTCTCCCCGCTTGCAGTTCCCTGGCGAGTGGGCCTCTCTCTCATCGGTGCCTGCTTTGTCGCGCTACCGCTTACCCCTCTCACGTCCTCGGCCAGTTGATCAGCTGCCGACTGCAAGAACAACCGATACCCAACCCGAAATGGTACATATCTTTGACCAAAGCACCGCGCGGCAGGAGCGAGTAGGCGGGAGCCGGAGCGAGCAGGCAGCCGCGCAGCCGCGAGTGCAACACACACACAAAAAGAGCACGCCGCAATGACCACCGAAACCGGGCCCCACTAGCTCTTGTCCACACCCCCCACCGACGGTGGCGGCGGCGGGGGCGCGTCGGGATCGTCCCCAGGAGCGACAGGGTCGGTCCCCGCCGCGCTGTCAGCGGCGAGGCGTTTGCGGAGCTCGGCCATCATGTCCGCATCGTCAGGGGCGCTGTCATCGCCATCCACCTCGACAAATTCTTGCTTGACCTTTTCAAGCCGCTCCACTTCCTCCTGCATGGACTCAGATAACAGCGACACGACAAAGGAGCAGTCCAGAGGCGCCCGTAATGAACCAGGCGAGACGACACCAGAACAGGGTCGTGGGAGCCAAAAGCGCAATGAAGGCGAGAGGTAACAGCATTCATCAGAAGATATGGTGAGCGCACCCAACATCAAGCCCATCGGTTTGTTCCACCGTATGAGCAGCAAGAGAGAGAAATAATTGTGGGTGAGCGATTAGCGCAGGACCGACGGGACCAACAGGAGAACATGACAAGGAACTCGGTCCAGAACGGCTGAACCGAACGCTACAAGCCGTTCGGTCTCGCCAAACGGGCGCTCTCGGCGCCCACCAGAGCCCACATTGGACCTCTTCACGCCCATTCCAAAGATGCCGAAAATGACCCCAACGTACCCGAACACGCACGCTCTCCTCTCGGTCATCCTGCCGGTTGGACATGTACGCCCACCCGAACAGCCCCGCAAACGCGCCACCCGTGATGACAAGCGACACCGCCCGCTCGCGCTCGTCCAACTGTTTCTTCCCATCATATCTGACCGCCTCAGCCGCCGCAGGCGCGGGTGCCTCCTTGGTCTTGACCGACCGCCGCGCCGCCCGGGCCGCACCCGGCGACACGAGCAGCGCAAAGGCCGTCGCCGTCGCGGCCGCCCACTGACGCCATGGCCGGCCGCCAGCGCCACTGCCGCCGGCGCCACCACCGTTCACGCCCGCGTGGCGAGCCGACACAATACCCCCACGGGCGGCTTCGGCTGCTGGTATCTCCGCTGGGGGGGGGCTCTGGTCGTTGCCCGCGGGGCTGGCCGACAGCACCACCTCCGGCGAGCATGACCTGCGGCGGGCAGCTACGGCGAGGGTCACTGGAGGCAGGACCGCCGGGGCCACGACACGGCGGCCGACGAAAGGGGAGGCGCCAGCCGACACCGCCGGCGGTGACAAGCAGCACGACGGTGCCGCCGCCTGGGAAGGGAAGACAGCCGCCCCCACGGCGGGGACGACCGCGAAGCCAAGGCACGCCATGGCCTACGACTTCCACGGACAGAAACGCGCCACAGAACAGCAGCAGGAATGCGAGGGGGGTAGTGCAGACGCCACCGCCGTTGTGGGGGATGACACGGTGCTCGCGCGCTGGCGAGACAGACGAAGCTCAGGCGGGATCGGGAGGGAAAACATGCTGGTGGTGGATGCAGACCGAACGAGCTGGCGCGTTGCATGCGCGCGAAATTCCAGATCGCGCGCGCTGTTGAGCCGACCTCATCATCAGGTAGCCCCCGTTGCAATCTGGCTGTTCAGTACGCTTCCGTGAAATTATAATTCATAGTTGTGATAACTACATTGTGCTTTGTGGGTTTGCCAAAACAGCGGTGCGTCCTGGCGACCGAGGGCGCGCATCTGAAGTAGCCTCAGTACAGTCAAACCGTTCGTGGCAGGGGCTGCACCATCACGCGCCTCCTCGCGCCACCGACATCTGCAGCCGGGTCGCGCTCGGTGATGTATGCGCGTCATCGTCAACTGCGGCGGCCACCCATGTCCCCAGTCCCCTTCACCACATTTTGATTCCAGCAAGCGCTCCCCCCTTGTTTCGTGCTGAGCTGCTCCCCGCGTGCTTGCTCGCCATGGGCCTCACCAAGACGCAGCGCGCCTTCCTCCAAGGCATGATGTCAGCCCGCGTGCTGAGCGAGCGCCGCACCGCCATGCTCTACTCCCGCTGCGCGGTCGAGGCGGCCAAGTCCATCGGAAAGGAGCCATCTGCGAGCGCCACTGCCGTCCCTGATGAGGAAGCGCTGGACAACCGGATTGGCGACATCAACGAGGTCCTTGAGAAGCTCCATATCCAGCTCCGCAAGGGCTTTTCCCCCGCTGACGATGGCACCTTCTGGGGGGTGGTCAACACCATTGCGGACGAGTCGTCAAAGCTTGCGTCTGAGTTTTCCGCCCCGCAGGTGGCCCTCTTCCAAGCCATCGTCCAGGCGCTGCTCGATGATGACCAGGCGCGGATGCCATTGGCCGACGCGACCGCGCTGGGGCTGGCACTGGAGCGAAACCTGACGATGAAGGTATCTGAGGCGTCCAAGGCCATCCAAGCGTTGCACAAGGCCCGCTGGTTGCGGCAAGTCAAGCCGGGTGCCGGCGGCGGCGGGGTAACAGTGACGTTTGGGGTACGGGCGGTACTGGAACTTCCCGACGTCAAAGGGCACGTGGCGCAGCACGCAAGGGCCATGACCCGTCTGGCGAGGGGAGAGGGGGGTGTGGGTGGAGGGGCGGGCGGTGGCGGGGGCGGGAAAAAGCGGAGGCGCAGCGGACAGCGGCGAGTGGTGGTTAAGAGTGACGAGGAGGAGGGGGCGAGTGACGAAAACAAGGAGGACAGCGAAGAGGAGGAGGACCAGGAGGACGAGGACGAGGACGAGGAGGCATGAAGGGCGTTGGCGGGGAGGGCGCCTGGTGACTGGGGTGAAGGCGGCCAAGTATGTACTACGCCGCAAGCAGGCATGGAAAACATGAAGAGTGGAAGAACTTCAGTCACTCGTTACAGCAGACGTTCTTGCTCCCCAACGTGACGCACACGCTTCTCTTTCGAACACTCGCACCCATGTCCTTCACCTCTTCCCACTGCCCTCTTCACTGCGACTTTCGTAGGCGTTTAATTTAAGATGAAGTGGCCCCTCAATCCGGCATGAAATGTGCATCGCTGGGATCAGAGCCCGCCTTCCTCTGGGCTGCACATCCAGGAGGGGATCGCACGACACACGCGGGTCGTTCGACATCAGCGCTTGGCCGCCACCCGTGGTTGTCTTGCCTGAAGTGACCAAGGGAAGCGACTCTGTCTGCAGGCGCCTTGAGCATCTGGCCCTTGCTACTGCTGGTCCGCTGCTGCTCACCCGCCGTTCGTGCACTCGCGCTGGCTAGCCGTCAGGAGCGGGTGGGGGTGTGGTTGCCTGCTGGTCGGCCACGCTCCCTGTGGTCTCCACACGCCCACCCTCCTCTATCTTGTTCCTGGTTACGCGGCGCGCACCATGGGCTCCCCAGAGCCGCCTGAGTGCACCTACGACCAAGGCTTCATCCGCCAGAAAGTATTTGTCTGCCGCCGGTGCTCCGTCCCTGGCCAGCGCGCCGGCTTTTGCGCCGCCTGCAAGGAGCGGTGCCATGGTGACCACGAGGACGATGTGTTTGGCATTTACTCCAAACGCGCCTTCCGGTGCGACTGTGGGACGGCGCGCATGGCAAACCGGTGCGCCTTGGCGGGCTCCCCTGTGGCGGCACGGGAGCGGCGCAAGCTTATCAACACCCCCAACGCCTACGGCCACAACTACAGCGACCGCTACTGCCGGTGCAACCGGCCCTACTCCCCCGACTACGGAGATATGCTCCAGTGTGCCGTGTGTGAAGACTGGTGGCACGAGCTGTGTATGACGTTTCCCGCTCGGCGAAGCGACAGCCGCGCGACCGCCAGCGGCGGCAGCGTCGCCGAGGGTAGTCGGTCGAGCAGGGGCGGCGGCGGCGGCAGCGCCCGTGCTGGTGCCAGCGTACCCGTTGTGGTGCGGCGTGGCGAGCTAGGCCGCCTGCCGACGGGAAACTTTGAGTTCTCCTGCCACGAGTGCACCGCCCGCCTGCCCTTCCTCGCCGACTACTACCGCATCCGCGGGCAGGTGCTACCACACACAGTCGTTGGGGAGGACATTGCCACGGCGCACCAGAAGTTGGTGGGCGGCGGTTGCTCCCGGCCGGCCCCTTCGTCCGTGTCGGCCATGTTTGTCAAGTCTGGGATGGACTTTTTCTGGGCGTCTGGCTGGCGCTATGACCTCTGTGACTGTGCCATGTGTTTGGCCATGTATGCGAAGTTGGGCTGCAAGTTCCTCGTCGACCCGGACGACTTTCTCGTCGCCTCGGACGCGGAGGGAGGCGGGGCGGGCGGCGGGGACGGCGACTCTGACGATGGGGGCGGCGGCGGCGACGGAAGGGGTGGTAGCGACGACGACGGCGCACGGCCGACGCCCACCGACGCGGCGCGGGCGGTGGCGGATGTGGTGTGGCGTGGGGACCTTTCGGCGCCGCGAAGCGATGACGAGGATGTGGCGCTCTTTGAGGCCATACTCGCAGACGCGGATACAGGCGCGGGGCCGATCGACACGGACGAGCTGGCGCGGGTGTACGGTCAGGTGAAGCGGGAGAGCTTGGCATTGCTACGGAGGAAATAGGGGGTAGGGGGCGCTGTGGCGTGAGCAAGGCGTTGTCGACGCACTGTGCGCGTGGCCATCGAGTGACATCCATGTGCGTACGCCACCGGGGCTTTTCCGCTCGTGCGTGCGCTTCCCGGGTGGAGGCGACACATTCACGCCCTGTGCGTGTGTCGACTGGCGAGAGACAACTTCGTAGCCTGCGCAGTCAATACTGATCTTGTGCTAGTCCCACAGCACTGATGATAGCTCCCCAGGTGGCAGCACACTACGGTTTAAACAAAGAATGGCAGCGAGCGCCCATGTGGGAACACAATTTATGCCACCAAACCACATTCCCTACGCCTCCTGGTTGGCCGGGTCCAGCGCGCGGATAATGTCCGAATCCCCCTGGTCCGTGATGCTCATCGCCGAGCAGCGGAAGTACTTGCCGCAAGCGGTGCCCAGGTCGACGTTGTTGCCAGGGTAGTGATGCACGTTGCACTTCGCCAGCATGGCGTAGTACTCGAGCTCACTGCGGCGCAGCGGCGGCGTGTTGGACGCTGCCCATACGAAAAGCAATAACATGAAGAAGTGAACGGAGAAGGGAAGCACATCACACCGATCGGAGCGAGTGGGAGCGGACGCCAACACAGTGAAGCAATAGAACGCGAGGGTGTTAGAGGCTCCAGTTGTGCTAGACAACCTTCGTAGCCACGGGGAACCAAAGAGCCAACCAGAGTAAGACACAATGGGGGGGGGGGGGGTGTCACAGGCAAAACAGGACATTGTACTCGGGACGGAGGCTGTCCAACAAGGGCAGCAACAGCCTCACCGTACATGACATAGTGGTCGGGACTCCCCGAAGCCGAACCCTATTCGCCCGGCGCCCCTCCCCGCCCCATCCGATGACGCGAGAACGCAGCAAACAAGGACATGAGCACAATTGCAGTACACACAGCACTCTGGCATCCTCGCACAAGAAATATAGCGCTGTGCATCACGTACCGATCAGGACCAGCTTGCACTTGCCCGACCGCAGGGTCTTGATCGTGCTCTTATACCCGAGCGAGTACTTGCCCGACTTCATCACCAGCGTCAGGCGGGCGCCCAGGTTGTCCGACGTCTTCTTTTTCTTGGCCATGGTAACGAAGGGGGGGGGGGAAACGGCGCTACAGGGGCTTGGATGAGGATTGGCAAGGCGCTCGGCGTTGGTTGTGACGAAGAGGACGAACGTTGTTGCTGCGTTATCCTCACGAACCGCCGGTCACTCCAACCCCTATCGCCGGCACGAGGGTCCGACTCAGGTCTTCAATTGGCACACGGCGGCAGCAAAATAAACAATCTGATGGTTTCAAAAAGTGGCACGCCTTTAAAGCAAAGGACACGTGCCGCCGTCGGAGCAACGGTCGCACTTCCGAATCGTCGATCATGCTCTGTAGGCAAATATAATTCTAAGACTTGTACTGCCTTGCGACTCGTGCGGCCAACGCTCGTCCACGCATCTCCTCGATCCACCTCCCTCCGCCTACTGCATCCCCCACAGGGGCCCCTGCATGGGCGTCCCCGATGGCGGAGGCGCATGGCATCTGCACGATCGGGCCACCACTCCGAGGGGTGGTCCCGCTCTGCCACTGCAGTCACGGCTGCGACGACGGCGGTGGCGTGTCGACAGCGCCCGGCTAGGCACCGCCGGTGAGACTGTCACCGCCACGCTCCTGTCTCCCTAGTCTTCCTCGCCAACACCCTGCGCAGCCGACAAGACGCGGCCAACCGCTGCCCGCCCTGAAGTCCCCTCCCGCTGCCACTGACGCCGCTACCTCTTCCTTCACTACCGCTGCTGCCTCCGCCGCCGCCGCCGCCGCCGCCGCCGCCGCCGCCGTTGCTGCCACCGCAGCCGCCGCCGACGGTCATGCCCGCCGGGCGGTCCTCCGGAGAGTTGGCGCGGGGCCCGCCGCGGTCGCCGGGCCGGCCAGCGGCTGCAGCCGCTCCTGCCCCCGCGAGCCCTCCCCCCACCGTTGCCACCCCTACCGCCGCCGCCGCTGCCGCAGCGTGGGCCCTCCCCCCCTCCTCCTCTGTCGCCACTGTCGGCCGACTCGGCGGCCGCCCGCCCCGCTGCACCGTCCCCCGTCGGCCACGCGCCGGGGCGGCGGCTGTAGCACCACTGGTGGTGGCGGCGGCCCGCCTCGGTGGGCCGCCGCCACCGCAGCTGTCGCGGGGACGACGGGCGCAGCGGCAGCCGACGGTGGCGGCGGTCCCCCCGCCGGCTGCGGGGGTGTCTGTGCCGCCCTCTCCTGCGCCCGCGGATGCCACTGCGCCTGTTGTCTCTGCCGCCGCCGCCACCGCTGCCGCCGTCCCCTCCGACGACCACCGCGTTCCGGGAGAGGGGGCGGGTGCGGGGGCGGCGACGCGTCTTGCGGCGACGCCGGCGGCACCCGCCGCTCCGGGTGAGGCCGGCGGCGACGCTCGTCCCGCGTCGGTGGACGTGACCGCCCTGCGGGCGTCGCTCGCCCGCCGCCGGTCCATCCGCCGGTGGGGGATGGCTGCCTCGGCCGCCACTGCGGTCGCCGCCTACGCCGTCTCCCCATTGCCGCCGCCGTCGCCGGGCCTCTTTGCCGCAGTCGCTGCCGCCGCGGGCGGCTGGGCCGCCCTGGGCGGCACCGCCGAGGTTGGCCGCGACGGCCGCCTCTACCTCCACTCCCCCTTTGAGGCTGGGCGCCGTGCTCTCGGCGCCGCCGCCGCCGTCGCCGACCGCCCGGTGCCCCCTCCCCCCGCGGGCAGCGTGGTGGTCCGCCCCACCGGCGATGGCCGCGGCTGGGGCGTCTACG
Source organism: Pyropia yezoensis (assembly GCA_009829735.1). Taxonomy (NCBI): domain Eukaryota; phylum Rhodophyta; class Bangiophyceae; order Bangiales; family Bangiaceae; genus Pyropia; species Pyropia yezoensis. The sequence continues at coordinate 27,541,064 of CM020620.1, forward strand.
CCGCGGTTCCCCTTCCCGTGGGCACCCCCCTGGGTGAGTACGAGGGGGACCTCCTCGACACGGCCGCCTTTTTCGCCCGCTACCCCCCCGGTGGGAAGGCCCGCGGGGACTATGTGGTCGCCCTCGATGCAGAGTGGGTACTCGACGGCGCGGCGGCCGCCGCAGCCGCGCGGGCGGCCGCCATCTACACTCCCTCATTGATGAACCACACGCGCTTGGGGAGTGCGGTCGCGCGAGTGGCCCGCCGGCGGGCTCGGGCTTTGGGGTTTGTGACGACCCGGCCGGTGGCCGTGGGCGAGGAGCTCTGCTGGGACTATGGCCGCACGTATTGGATGGGGCGCGAGGCGGAGGAGATGCCGTGACGGACAGGGTTGATGTGTGTTCTTAACCACACATGACGTGCATCCTGTGCCTACTGGGGTACATCTCGTCTCTCTGTCCCTGGATAACTTCCGGGTGCTGTTTCTCCCATTGTACCGTACGTGCTGGCTTGAGGATATGCGTACGTTATCGGAGAGCGCGGGTGGGGATGAAGATGGTGAGGGGGGGAGGGTAGGAGGGTTGGTGAGGGGGACGAGTGGGGGTGACTCGTCGCGCGCGATGCGAAGCGGCGCTTCGGCGACTCCGTGGGCGGTGGAGCCCCCTTGCATCCGGTTCCCTGCTCCCCCCACGCCAAGCGGGGCCGGCCTCGCCGCCGCATAGGCATACTGAGAGTGCTGTGGGAGGGGGGTCCGTGTGTCACGGCGCTCGTGGCGTGGCGCTCGCCTACATAGTGCTTGCGTCTGCACCAGCATTTTCCCACAGTATCAGGGTTGCACGCGCGCTCTTCCCACGCTCCCTCCGCCACGTCCCCCGGGGCTTTATAGTCGCTGCGGTGACCGCCGATGTGTACCGAGACAATGCTCGCCGCATCAGCTGGTCTGCCCTCCGTCTTCCCCGACGGGGGCGCCTCCACTACAGCCCCGCTCAGACGCTGGGGCGCCCCACCTCTGCCACTCGTCGGCCTGCGGACGCGTGCCGGCACGCGGTCACCTTTGCCAGAGCGGGCGCGTCGGCCCCCGCCCTGCACGCACCCGAAGTGCTCCGCGACAAGGAGGATGCTCGAGACGAAGACGCAGAGCAAACACCCGGTGCCTCACGCTCGTGTCCCCAAGCCACAGCAGCTCTGTCCACAGCCGGCCACACCACAACCGCCAGCGCGACGCCCGCCACTTGTACCCTTCCCTCTCGAGAGGAGAGGGTGGTCGTTTTTTCTCCGAGGGGGAAGGGAGATCGTTTGCCCCCTCTCGCCCCACAGCCGCCGCCGGCGCCTTCTGCCTCCCGCGAGAGATGTGGAAACCACAGCATCGCAGATCTCCGACTTCCTTCGCAAGAGCTCGCGAAGGTAGTGTGCGGATTCGCGAAGGTACATCAGCCAATGGGATGTGTGCTCAAGACGTGTCTATTGAGAGTGTTTGGAAAAATAGAGATGTGTCTGTGATTGAACCCCCGGTTCTTCAAGGTGGTTGTCAGGCGTGCTCCAACTAGGCTACCTAGCCACCGCCGTCCCCGCCACCTCTGCCCCCCGCTCGGCGCACTTTATAGCTGGTTTATTTTTGTGGGCCAATTCCAGTCTCCACAGTACCCCGCAAGCCACCCCCGCGCTGCAGCATGCGCTTCCAGCTTCCCTGCGCTGCATATGCACCTCCCCCTTACCCCACATAGTAGCTGCACACTCGCCGCTGTTGTTTCCGTGCTCCGCGCGGCGCCAAGTACGCTGGTCATGGAAGACTGGAGTCAGGCGGGCCGAAAAGGACCTCGAAGGAGACCGTAGCTAGGCGGCCTGGATGGGCGCTGCCGCGCCGGAACAGTTTAATAATCAATGATCTGCATGCTGATCACCGGTCCCGCCGTAGCCAGGCGGGCCTAAAGGTCCTGGAAGACCGTAGCCAGGCGGAAAGAAGGTGACGGGGGCGGAGCAGATGACGGATGGAGAAGTTGGGGCGGGGCTGGTGAGGGGCGCCTGGGGGGGGCAGCAGTACGCGAGCATTGGCGGCGACCTCACCCTGCTGGCCAGCAGACGCGGGCTGTCGCCACGATACCAGGAGGGGCTGGTGAGGGGTGCCTGGGGGGGGCAGCAGTACGCGAGCATTGGCGGCGACCTCACCCTGCCGGCCAGCAGACGCGGGCTGACGCCACGAAACAAGGAGGTTGTATCGGATAGGGGCGGGGACAGAGTCCAGGCGCTGGGCTGCCCGTTCGCGGCATCAAGTACATATGTACTGGGCGGAGAAAACCATACATAAGTTCATATCCACACAATTTGCCTTCGGCCTCGCGAGGCTGCCGTTCCTTCGCGAACGCTCGCGAAGCTGTGGTTTCCCTGGTTGCCCGCGAGCGACGCAATAAAAAGATATTGCAGTTCTCCCAATTTTGTCCCATGTGGACAAGAGCGAGAGCAAACTGTGTTTGACCAATGATATGACTCAGATGCTGCCTCTCTGGCCAATAACTGCTCTGCATGAGGGTCCGTTGTTGTACGAACAGTGTGATCGGGGGTTCTCTCGGGAATTCTGACCACTTCGAGGGCAGAACAAGCACCGGCTGAGCGCTTCGGACTGTTCTTGACAGAGATGACCTGAGATAAAGGGCCAACCGGCGAGATCCGATGAAAAAACAAGAGTGTTTTGACAAACCAGCGCTCGTTGCGAGAGCAGTTGTGGCCATAGCCAATCATCAGGTTCTTCCGACAGACGTGTTGCAGCACGCCATTGGTAAGCCCTCTGCTGCGAGCATGCGATTGGCCCTTGCTCTTGTACACTTGCTCTTGCTCTTGTCCACATGGGACAAAATTCGGAAAACTGCAATAGAATAGTTCAATTCAATTGACATTGATGCTTCAGACTTCACGCTTGTCCCTCGAGAAACCACACGCCGTATGTAGCCGCCGCCGCACATGCCGCCGCAACGCCGACGATGACCACCACCGCCGCCGCTGCCGCCACCGCCGCGGCCGTAGCAGCCGCCGACGGAGCGCGGGTGACGCCGACGGGGACAGCTGCCGTGCGGGAAAACCCCACCGCTACCCGTCGAGGCGGCCCGTCGGCATCCGGGGGGGGCAGCGTTGCAACCCCATCTGCCGGCGGGGGCGGTTTTGCATGCGTGGTCGTCAGACCACCCCCACCAGCTATCTCACCAGTCTCACCAGACCTCAGCCCCCGACGCAGACCTCAAGCCAAACAACTCCCCGCCGGATACAACTCCAGCCATGCAGTTGCGTGGGCTCAGACCTGCCGACGCCAATCACCAATCATACGAGTCCTCAGACCGCGCATACCGCTCCATCCTCGAGTACTCTACGTCCAAACGGACGGCCTGTGCATGGTTCTCGTACGTGCTACGCATGCCTTCCCAAGCCTACCTGCAGGTATACGTGGGGTCTTGGCGGTTCTGGTAGACACGCCGCATGATGTCGCACCTGCCAGCAGCGTGCAGGCGGGAGTAGGCAATGTGACTCAGCCATGAGGGTCGTGACCATGAGCATCACGGAAATGACGTAGTCCAGCGTCAGACACCGATCCGTTCGCCCCGCGTAGGCCGAAATCAATTATGAGTCGCGAAGCCGCGCGTCAATCCAGGAGCTGGTCTTCCCGGCCTTGACCAGAGCAGCCACAATGCAGCGGCGGCGCTCCGACGGGTCCGCCTGCTCTGCGTCGGCGGCGAGCGTCTGGCGCGCAACGAACCAGAGACGCACGTCCTCGTCAGTTACTCGATCCCCGGAGAAGAATCCGCGCCCCCACGCTGGACAGAACACGAGCCGGCGAATCATACAGGCGGTCGCGGGACACGATGCTGTAGCCCGTCGAAAATGACTCGAGCACAACTGCAGCCGATAGGTTGTGCGCGACGACGCGCCACGCGTCCATCTCAGTCCCCACCGGAGGCAGAGACGCGATGCGAACAAACTGCAACCCGTGCAGCGCAACAAGGTCGCGCACCGCACTGGGTGTGCCACCCAGCAGGAGGAACCGGACAAACACGTCGCCAGAAGAAAAAGCGGGGAGCCTTGCCACAGAGACCATTCGTCTTGCGCCCGGGCGCAGACGACGTCCACGTCCGGGATGGGGAGTGCAGAAAGGCACTGCGGGCAGTGGCGCTGCGCAGGACAGGCACCAAAATGCTGTCGCGCATCAGTTGAAAGGCTGAACAGGTGCGTCAAGGGTGCCACCCAGCCGGCGTCAGCGTCATCCGAGTCAGCGGCCGCTGCTGCCCCCCCCACAGGTGCCTCCGCCAGTACTTTTACGCCAACACTGCCCACATCCGAGGAGGAGCTGCCCACACCCACCGCAGCCCCACCACCGGCAGAGAAGAATGCCCGCAGGCCGGCCTCCACGTACTGCTCCGCGGCGCAAAAGTGCAGGATCCGCACCAAGACGGCGACATCATGTTCCGGCTTGGGCACCGCTTGGACATCCACCAAGAGCTGCGCAGGGTCGAAAGAGCAAAAGGGCGGACGGCCGCTGGCTGCGCCTCTGCAGCTGCCGCTGAGGCCCTGGGCGAATCGTGCGCCGTGGCCTCGACGTCGCACAGCTGGGTGACTAAAGGTCCATTCCATATAGCTAGACACCTGAGGAGACCCAACTTCATACCCCCCGCATAACACAGTGCATCACGGGAGCTGCCAGGTTCCTTTTTTTCTCGAGTACAGTGCTCATAGGCATCATTTAGCACTATATGTCTTTTTGGTCATGGTTCCGTACGCTCAAAAATAAAACACTCTGTTCGTAGGCAGGACTGCCGCTCATACCAGTCGCATATATCAGCAACTCGTCCGTTTTTCCGACTTTTTAGTTGCAGTTGTGCGGCTCGCCGTGCATTAGTCGCCTAGGGGTCACGGGAGAGTAGGTTCTTTTATCGTGTCACGTTATCTTGCTTCTCTGTTGAGACAGAGAATAACACACGGCTCGTTGTTCTTCTCCGCCAGATCCGACAGAAAATCGGCTACGGGGGCTACCTAAAAGTAATGAAACGAAGAAACATTGTGGACTGAGAAATGTTGTTGTGAAGCGCTGTCGTGTCTGCAGACACGCCTCTGCGCTTCGCCCATCGTCGACTGGCGCTCTTGCGGGGCGGTTGCACCGCGAACTGTACGCTACCACCTCCCCCCCCCCTAATCCCTCTGCCCCCGCAAGCTGCGCCCTTCACCATGTCGTCTGCGGGGCAGATTGCCGCTGGTGGTGGCCCGTCACGTCGGCGCCGCGCCTTCTACCGTTTGACTAAGGAGACGGCCACCCTCCAGGACAACGTCCGTCGGTTCTTTGTGGGGGAGCGCGCCGCGGGCCGCGCCAAATCCATCGCTGACCCGGTGGCCATGCGCGGTGGGATTATGGAGTTGATACGGTACAGTGCGACCCCTCACTTGGCCGCCCCGCAGTTGTGCCGATCGGCACAACTGAGGGGGGGGTACGCGTAAAGTGGCCCGGCCGGGCGGCTCATATTCGGGCGATTGACGGGCGCTGATTGGCTCATACCGTCCAGATCGCTGAAATCCGAACATCCCAGGACAACTGTCGGACACTGGAAGGGGGGCCACCTCCTTGGTCTACCCCAGGGCAAGTGAGGGGTCGCACTGTAGTCACTGCTCCAACTCCGGATTGGATTTGGAATCGGTCATCATGTAACCCCCGTTCTGCCAAAAGCGAATGTCGGCCAATATGATGTCAATCGGCATTCGGACCCGACCGCGCGTCCGGATCGCACCGGAGGGCCCAGAGAACCCCGCGTTGCGCTTTGGGCGTGCACACAGGCGTAAAAACATGGTCTTGGGTCCTGATTTTTTTTATCTCTGACCCGGAGCGCGGTGCGGATCATTCTGACCAAGTTAGAGCTGTAGCCCATGAGACGCGGCCGAGAGAAAAATCATTTTCCAAGTGACTAGCTATATGGAATGGACCTTTAGCGTGGCCACATTACTTGCGTGAGCCGTCCGGGACTGTGGCGGGCGGCGGCGCCCGCCGCGGAGGGCCCGCCCGTCGGCGGCATGCCGCTTTTGGACACCGCCCCCGACCGTCGGGGCGCGTGTCGACGGCGCACCGCCGGCGGCGACCCCGGCGTGTGGCGGGGACCGGCGCCGCCGTCGGGCGGCGCCGCCGGCAGCGGGAGCACCCCCCCCGCCGGGCGGCAGCGGCGGGGATCGCCCCATCGTCGACCGGAGGGCGGTGCTCGCGGCGTCCTTGTTCGTGCCGACGACGGCGCAGTAGCCTCGGACGCTGCGGGCGGGCAGGTTGCCCGTCACCGATGACGCCCTCCCGACGCGGACGGCGCAAGTGACAACCGCGCCGTCTGCCGGCCACTACCAGGGGGGAAGGAGCCGCGGCTGTGGCAAGGAGCATCCGGGAGCGGGAAGGAGGGGGGGGTGCGGGTTGGGCGGACGGGAGACGCAGGCCACGGCCCAACGCGCGGGAAAGGCGGCGAGCGCGGCGGCGAGCGCGACGGCGGATTCGGGGTCGGGGTCAGCGGCGGCGGCGGCGGCGGAGCAGCAGCGGCCGTCGGCGGCGGCGGTGGCCACACCCCGCGGTGGCAGCGGCGGCCGCGGCCGCGGCGCAGCCGCCCAACGTCGCGGGGCGGGGGGGTGCGTGCGCCGCCGCCCGCGCGTGCCGGCCGCCCCCCACATGACCGCGCCGCCTCGGTGGGCGCCCGCGCCCCCGCCGCCGCCGCCGCTGCAGACCCGACGGGTGGGTGGCGGTGGTGGTGGCGGCGGCGCCGCCGCGGTGGCCGCTTGTGCCGACCCCCCCCCCCCGCTGCCTCTGCCTCCTCCCCCTCTCCCGCCTCCCCTCGTGGTGGTGACGCTGCCAGAGGCGCCACCGCTGGCGCCGGGCGCTTGTGCCCCCTGGGGGTTGTTCCTCCCCACCTCCCCCGCCACGTCGGCCGACAGTAAGGGCGGCGGCGGCGGCGGCGGCGGCGGTGGGTGCGGCGACGACCAGTGGGACTCGGTGGTGGTGGAGCCGCTCAGCGGGGACTCCCTCGGCGCGGGCTCTGCGAGCATCCGCAGCCGCATCTTGGCGTCGGAGCGGGCGCTGTCGCTCGCCATCAATGGCAAGACCCTCTCCACCCCCGTCGTTGGCTGCGGCATCGGCGACGCCGTCGGTGGCGGCGGCAAGAGTCGGTGCCAAATAGCGGCCGGAGCGGCGGCGCCGGCGGCCGTGGCAGCAGAATGGATCTATCAGAAGGGGGCCTAGTAAATATGTATACTGTTACTCCGGGCACACAGGGTCGCGTCTGCCGTTGACTCCATTTATTGACCAATGAATCAGAGGCTAGACCTCCCGGCCATAGTGGGCGCGGCAAGTCACAGCCTCTGTTGGTCCGGGGCGACGGGAAAGGTGTGTCACCGCCGCCGAAGGGTGAAAAATTGTGCATCGCGCTTGTGTGCACGGTGTGGCAGTATTGACCCCCAGGTAGGGGGGCAACACGTGCCATGCAAGGGGCGGCAGGCCACTAGCCTGATCCGTTCCTCCCCCTGCATTTGGGTCCATATTCCCTAAGTTTGGGATAGTTAGCTTAGTAGTAAATCCAACTTGGATTTGAGGGTTTTCTGCATTTATCGTCTTGAATTTTCGTGTGGCCCGGTGGGCAGGTGCTGGGGTGGGAGATTCTGAGTGGCGAGATTCTGAGTGGACCCTGGGGGGATAAGGGGAGGGACAGCGGGGCTTGGCCCTGCGTCCCCGTCCCGACCAAGAAACTGTTGGACCACACACCATCCTCTTGTTTGTCCGTGGGGGGTTTGCCCCACAACAGGGACAGAGTGTGTGCGACTTGCACTTCTTCCGGTTCCCCCGACACGGGAGGCAGCCCTTGCACACCGCCCCAACTTGGGTGCCGTGTGTGCATGTGGTTTTTGCCACATTTGGTGGAGCAGCAGGGGACAGAGGTGAACTTTACCTCCGGGTGCACCCGGGTGTAGGGGGCCCTCTGTCTCAGAGGAACGGTGGTCTTGGACTGTGTCGTGTGGATCGTTAGCCAACACGGCTGGATCGGACCTCCCGACGTTCGGGAAACTCTCCGGTGACGACTTTACTCCGGCGCCTTTGAATACTGGCCAGACACAGGGTGTACCTGGGGTCGCGGAGGTGCTAGAGGCACTCCAGCCAGCAGGGCCGTGGGTATCGGTGCGGGCGGTATGCCACCCCGACCCAGTCGGGTGTTCACCCTGAGGGTCTTCCTCGGACCGGTGGTTCGCACTTCGGCCACTGGGTGGTACACTCAAAGGGAACGTCCCAAGGTGAGAGGACTGTCCCCGCGAGATCCACTCGGGTTGGATTCAACTTCGGCATAGAGCCGTCGCCAACTGGGCGGGTGGAGGACGGCGGACCTTCACTCGTCGGTGATGGGCTCGAGCCTGTGACAGGGGTCGTAGCAAGTTGCTACCCCCGCCACCCTCAAAGAAAGTATCTTTGATCGGGAGCCAAGTTCGGCTATATCGACCAACATGAGAGACCGGCAGTAGCGGTCACTCTCAACGCGGGCGCGAGTAGCGACCCGAAGTCCGGAAAGGAGAAGCACCAAGCCAAGTCGGCCGCCTCTCCTCGTCCCCATGTGAACATGGAGGGTGTTCCACCCAGGTTGAGGGTTCGAGTTGAACGCCTCTTGGACCAATATCACAAGTTGTGGGATGGTCAGTTGGGACTTATGAGAGCCACCCAACACCGGATCGAGTTGAAACCCGGTGTACCCCCTATACGCCAACAACCGTATAGGGGAGGGCCCCGTTCAAGGGCCCTCGTTAAGGAGCGCTTCAACAAAACTATTGTCAGGCAGCTGCGCCACTATGTGAGTGAGCACGTGAAAACGTGGGACCAATACATTTCTATTCTTACCACTGCCTACAATTCGCAGGTTCACTCATCTACCGGGGAAGTAGCCCTCGCTTTTGTGACCCCCCGTCGCGTGCGATCTATTGCTGTGCGGCGGTGTAGCACAATAGGAATCCGTCGCACGTCCACTCTCAGGGAACACTCACCAAGGGGGATCGGCACCGACGTCACCGGGAGGCCAAGGTTGCTGTCCTTGGAGCGCAAGCCACGGGACCAAGATGGGAGCCCAAATGGGAGGGGTTTGTTGTTCTACCTTGGCCGGCGGTGGATTCGCCACCGGCCCCCTCGTTATAAACCCTCGGAGACACTACTAACTACCCTCCACCCCAAGATGCAAGTCCCTCTGGTCATACGTAACTTATAGATACCGTGACCAGTACGGACTCTCAAATTGAAAGTTAAGGATTAGAAGTAGCCCCCCTAATATTAGGGTCACAATACGGACAACCATATTGCTACATATCCCCCCCTTAGATTCGGCCCGTCCTCGGGTCGAGTTGCATTCGGGTTACCGAATGTAAGTGGGTCGCGTGACTGTTTACCCGTCGGGTGGGGCTTTGCGCCCCGTCGCGACAGACACCCCTTTTCGAGGTTGTCCGAGGGGGGTGCCCCCCTTTGTGTGGTACACACACGATCCGTTTTCCGGACCGTTAATTTCCCGATGCGGGTTTTTGTTCACGACCCCCCTTTCCGAGGGGTGGTGCAAGCGGATCCGCCACCAGGTGCCTGGTGGTAGGGGGGCCCCTCTCGTGTGGACGATTGAGTGGGGGGCGGGGGCTGCCCGCGTTGCGTGGGGGCGGTTGGGGGTGACCCCCCTTGCTTACCCCGTGTGTGGGGGTGGCCCCGTCCCGCCCAGGTGCCTGGGTGGAGCGCGTTCGTAGCCCCGTGGGGCGTGGGTCGACCCGCGTGTTTGTGGCGCTTCTCGTGGCCGTTTGTGGTCATAAGCGCGGGGGCCCGCGCTTCCCTGGCTCGTCCCGGTTATCCCACCGTACCGGGTCGTAGCCGTCGACGGCTTGTGGGCGCGGGGGACTCCGCACCCGTTATCATGTCCTATCCCCAGGTGCTTGAAGAGGAGGAAGACCTCCTGATTGGGGAGGAGATGGAGGACGACGCGCCTGTCGGTCCCGACGCCGCGCGTTACGGGGTGAGCTCGTCTGACGACGACGAGCCTGCGGTGTCCGTCCGTCTGTCGGCCGGAGGACTGTCGTCCGTGTGCAGCGGCACGACGGTGCCGTCGGCCGGAGGTCAACCCGGCGGTCAACCGCGCGTGGCGGCTTCTACCCCCTCTCTGCCGGCTGCCCGGATGGAGCCTGGTGCCGGTGCCGGCTCACCGCAGCTACCTCAAGATGGTCCGCCCTGCGGCGGAGGTGGCGACCCGCAGCCGACTCCGGCTGGTCAAGGTGGTCCGGGTGTCCGGGCGGTGACTCCTCGAGGCGGTCCCGACGTTGACGCGGGTGGTGGTGGCGGTGCGACACCCGGTGCGGCGGGTCAAGACGGTGCGGGTGTCCGCACGGCCGGGGCTCCGGCTCCGGAGGCTGTCCAAGTGCCTTCCCCTTCCGAGGCGGGGGCTACGTCGACGGGTGGTGCCGGCGCCGGTACCATACCTGCGGTGCCGCGGGTGTCGAGCGGTCAAGACGCTCCTTCTCCCATGGCGGTTGACACCGGGAGTTACTCCGGGCGGGCGCCCGCCCTTCTTCTTCCTCCTCGGCCTCGTCCATCTCCGACGTCGGCCCCTCTGCCGGTGGTGCGTCCCCCGATTCTTCCTGGTCCTGCCCGGGTTGCCCCGTTGGGTGGCGGCGTCGCCGTGGCGGCGGGTCAACCCGCCATGTCGGTGTCCGACTTGGTGGCTCGGGTTCGAGGCCTCACGGTGCAAGAGTCGATGGAGTCCGATGGGCGTATGCGGGTGGACTTCCACCTGGTGCATCCCCGTGGAGAGTCCTCCCGGCGCGTCAAGGTGGACCCGAGCTGGGAGCGGGAGTTGGTGCGGCTGGTCAACCAGCCGAACGCGGTCCGGGTGGAACACCATTGGATCCTGAGTCAGCCGGACGACCGGCATGCGCAGCTCTGGCGCACCCGGGTGGGACGGGGTGAGGTCTACCTCGACCCCAACTTCGGGGTCTGCGACCTGATTGCTCCCGCGTTGCCGCGGGAGGTTGACTACCCGGCTAGTGCTCGGGGGATTGCGGCGGCGGCGGAGCCGGTTGCGTTTGGGGAGACGGTGGGCAGTACCGGTCGGTATCCCGACTTTGACTACTACCCGGGGGTACCCCCGTATCTGTCGTTGACGGCTCCCTACCCGCCCATGGCGGGGTTGAAGTCGGCGTCGAGTTGGCGACGTAACCATGGTGTCATGGCGGATGCGTTCCGCACGGATATAACGTGTGCGTTGCAGACCGGCAACGGTCGTGCTCCGGTATACACTCCCGTGCGCCCGCCGCTATGGCAGGAGGGGTGGGAACCCGCCCCTGCTTTCCGGTTTGACACCGGCTCCTGTCTTCGCTACTTCGGGAGTGTGTTGGCCTCGCGACCGGTCCACCCGTTGCAGGGTACCTTCACCCTTGAGGTTACCCTCGGGCAGGCTTCATCCTTCTTGCTGTCCGTCCGCCGGCAGGGTCGTCTGTTTCATCTTCCGACGGGTGTCCGTCGGCACATCGCGCAGTTGGGCGTGGATCTGATAGCCGCCAAGACCGGGTTGGCCCGGGAGTTCGAAGCCTTGCTGGCCGTTCACGATGCCGTGAACTGGGCTGGGGTGTTGGCCCTTCCCCCGTACCGGGACCCGCAGGCTGGGGCTTCCCCCTTGCCTCGTCACTCGTTGCGTGTCCGGCGTACTCAGCCGGGTGAGCCCAGTTGCCATGGGTGGGCATCCACCGAGGCTGTTGCTGACCTGGGTATTCCCATGGTTATCCATGACCCTCTTCAGGTCCTTGCTCCGTGGTTCGGTAACCCGATGCCGGCGGCGGTTGGCCGTCGTCCCCGAGAGTGGGGCTCTGTGGGTGGGGAGCGTGAGGTGTCCCGTCGTCGGGCGGAGTACCGCCGTGGTTACGGTGGAGCCCCTTCGGTAGGGTCCTACCGGGCCTCGTATCAGGTGCCACCGGCTCCGGTGGTAGCCGTGTCGGCTCCTGTGGCTCCTCTGGCTGCGCCAGTGTCACCTCCCGCCCCTGTCCTACATGACGGGGGTCCCCGTCTCTGGTATGAGGGCGTTGACGCCCTTGTTGCCCGTGCAATGCGGGAGGGTCTCTCTGTTAGCTGGGGGGATATCCCCCCAGGTGCTGCGCTGGTTGGGTCAGCGCGTTGCTTTGGTGGCGTGCTTGACCGCCTCCAGAAAGCTCTGGGGGACGTGGAGGCTGGCCGCAGCACCCTCGTCCAGCTATGCACCGAGGTAACTCGGGTGGTCGACCGTCGTGACATTGCCGACCGGTGGAGCACGGAGGTATACGCGCTTACGCGTGAGTGGCCTCCCTCGGGCAGTGGGTCTACCCACTGAGGAGTGCTATTGTTTGTGCGGGAGAGGGCCCCGGCAACCCTTATGGTAGCCGGGTAGTAGTGAGTATAAACTCATCCCCCTTTGGGGGCATTGCTTGCCTCTGTTTGCTGCCCTGGGGAGTACCCCTTCTGGCTCAGTGGTGCCTTGCCTCCCGTCCAACTTCTTCCGGTTGGTTCATGCTTGGGGAGGTCATCCTCCCTCACTTGGTGTCTTGGCTTGGGGAGGTCATCCTCCCGTGTAAGCCCCCTAGTTACTTCGATATTATCGGAGTTAGCCTTTACCTTTAAGTTAACTTATTAAGGTTCAGGTTTTACTTAGTTACCTAAGCTTGGTTCGACTAAGAAACCTAAGTCTGATTTGACTTAGAAACCTAAGTCTGCCGTAACCATGTCACACCCTACTTAGTAGGTATAAGCCTCACCCCCCAACAGCCGAAGTCGGTGTCGGTTGGGCTGTTACAGTAGGCGACGTCGCCTCATGTAAGGCATGAGGAGTTGGCGGGGTATATTGGCCGCCTGTTCCCAGGTGGGTGAGTCGTATCCGACCCACATAATCTTGACGTACCAGGGTCCTGGAAGGTCCGGGTCGGTGTGTCCGACCACGCTCTCTACTTGGTATGGAATCCCATCCAGCCCCACCGGGTCATCTGACCGGTGGGTTGTAAGAGCTTCATGTAGCAACCCAGCCGGTACCGGCTGAGGCTGTTCCGGCTTCGGAGCAGGTGTGACATCATTCATACTGATGCGTTGGATCTCCGTATCGGAGTGTAAGATAACAGAGTGGTCATCTCTGTGGAGGATTTGGTACGGTCCCTTGACCGGTTGCATAAGCTTGTTCCCTCGGAACTTCTGGTGTCTGATATAGACCCAGTCACCTGTTACCAGGGTTGCGTTGCGCACCCGTAGTCGGGCGTCGAAGTTCTTCTTATACCGAAGTTGTGTTCTGTCAAGGGCACCCTTGAGCTTAGGAATCATCCACGATAGCTTGGCCAACCAAGCTAGGTGGATGCGTTCGGCGGGTCGGCCCTTCGGTGTATCATACCGAGTGCACCTGCCGGGTGGCAGCGTCAGGTTACCGACGCCTAGTGGCATGACCCACTCCAGCGGAGCAATGTTTGTGCTCCGATGTGGCCTGGCATTGTATGCCAGGGTGAGTACGGACAGAAGCCTGTCCCAAGTGTTCGTGTGCTCGGCCACGTAGCACTGTAGCATCTTTACGATGGTGCGGTTGAACCGCTCCACCTGCCCGTTGGACTGCGGGTGGTAGTCGGATGCCCGACGTGGTTCGATACCGAACATGCCCAGGACCTTAGTGCAGAATGCCGACGTAAGGTTTGCTCCGTTATCGGAGAGGAGTTGCTTCATGACTCCGTATGCACTGATCCAGTGGTCAACCACTGCGTTCATGATCGTGTATGCCGTATCATTCGGGATGGCTGCCGCTCTTGACAGCATAGTGAAGCGGTCAGACATGACCAGGATGTACCTGTTCCCTTCTTCCGTTATCGGAAGTGGCCCGAGTATGTCGATAGCGACTTGCTCGTTGGGCCCATCAGGTGGGAATAGCTTCATGGCAGACGCCCGCCTATGTAGACTCATGCGGTTACGTGCACAGGGGTGGCATCCCCTTACGTGGTCGACCACGTCGACGGCCATTGCTGGCCAGTAGAAGAACCTTCGCATTGCTGCGAACATACGTGAACCCCCCGGGTGTCCGGCTGTAGGGTTCTCATGTTCTCGTTTCATGACGGCTTGCCGTAAGGACACGGGAACCACGACTTGATGTCGTCCATCGGCGGGTGCCCGCCGGTATATGAGTCCGTCTTCGTTCTCGGAGAAGATGCCGGCCGTACCGGCCAGGAGGTTAGCACGATGACGTCTACAGTCATCGTCGTTGGCCTGTGCCTCGCGGAAGTCCGCGAGGGTCAGTGGGCATGCTCGGTGTGCCATGGTATGGTCAACCATACCTTGGGTAGCGTTACCCACCATGCAGACCGGTACCACCGGGATGTCCTCTTCCACTGGGCGGGTATCCCCGCTCGGGGTGTCGAGTCGAGACGACGCGTCTCCGAGGTGGTGGGTTGACCCAGCCTTATACACCGTGCGGTAGTCGTGCTCGGCCATCTTCAGCCTCCATCGGGCTAGCCTCCCATGGCTATCGGAATCCTTGTCACCAAGGTTGAGGAGCCATCGTAGGGGTTCGTGGTCGGACCTCACGATGAACCTGGAGCCCTCCAGGTATGGACGGAGCAGTTGCACTGCCCATATAACTCCGAGGCATTCACGCTCGGTGGCACTATAGTTCCGCTCAGCCGGGTTGAGTGTCCGGCTGAAGTACCCTACCGGACGTAGGTCCGGGATAACGTTATAGGTACCTATCAACGTCTCTCCCTGTAACAGGGTGCATCCCACTTGTGTATCACACGCATCGACATCGATGACGAAGGTACCCCGTCTATGCGGTAACGCAAGGACGGGTGGGGCTAGTAGGGCTCGCTTCAGCGACTCGAATGCTTCCTCTTCGCTAGGCGAAGGGGGTTGGAGTACCTTGGGTAAGGTACTGCTCGTAAGAACCGTTAACGGTTTAGCTATCCGAGCGAAGTCCTTGACGAACCGTCGGTATACATTGCACATTCCCAGGAAGCTCTTGAGCTGCGTCTGGGTGTTAGGGAACCGGGCATCCCGGAGTGCCCGGGTATTGGCTTCGAGTACCCCTAGTTTACCAGGGGTTATCTGGTGGCCCAGATACTCGACCGTCTGTTGGAAGAAGGCGCACTTCTTCAGACGCAGGGTTACCCCGGCGTTCCTCAAGAGGGTGAGTACCTCGTCAACATGTTGTACATGGTCATCCATGTTACGCGAGAAGACGATGACGTCATCGAGGTACACTAGGCAGTTACGCCACTTCACCCCCGACAGTATGATGTCGATAGCCCGCTGGAATGTAGCGGGGGCGTTGGACAATCCGAAGGGCATCCTTAGGAACTCGTACACTCCACTGTGACAGACGAATGCCGTCTTGGGGATATCCTTGTCCGCCACCGGGATCTGCCAGTATCCGGCATTGCAGTCGATGGTGGTAAACACCGTAGCCTCCCCCAGGGAGTCGATGCATTCATCCATCCTTGGTAAAGGGTATGAGTCCTTCTTGGTAACCAAGTTGAGGCGTCGATAATCGATGCAAAACCGAGGGGTTTGATCCTTTTTCGGCACAATAACGACTGGGGCACCCCATTCCGACATCGAAGGTCGGATCACCTTAGCTTCACTCATCCTCTTCACTTCTCCATCAACGATCTCTCGTTGCATAGGTCCCGCTCGGTGCGGTTGTGAGCGGGCGGGTCGTGCGCCTGGTACCAGGTCTATAAGATGTTGGGTTGCCCCATGTAGCAATATGGTTGTCCGTATTGTGACCCTAATATTAGGGGGGCTACTTCTAATCCTTAACTTTCAATTTGAGAGTCCGTACTGGTCACGGTATCTATAAGTTACGTATGACCAGAGGGACTTGCATCTTGGGGTGGAGGGTAGTTAGTAGTGTCTCCGAGGGTTTATAACGAGGGGGCCGGTGGCGAATCCACCGCCGGCCAAGGTAGAACAACAAACCCCTCCCATTTGGGCTCCCATCTTGGTCCCGTGGCTTGCGCTCCAAGGACAGCAACCTTGGCCTCCCGGTGACGTCGGTGCCGATCCCCCTTGGTGAGTGTTCCCTGAGAGTGGACGTGCGACGGATTCCTATTGTGCTACATTGGTGGAGCAGCAGGGGACGGGTTTCCGTCACCCTTGTGGTGACGCCGTCTTCGGCCCTGGCACACGGATAGGGATCCGGTCCTTTTCTTGTACTCGTGGTATTGCGACCTGATCGATTGTGTTGAGCTTTTACCTGTGACTGTGACCTACTGTTACTCTCCCCAATCTACCCCCTCGCTCTCTTATTCGTGGTGGTCGTTGCGTCGGTTGACTGACTGTGACTATGTCTACCCAAGAGACGGGGAACGTTCAAGATGACGGATCGGCGTCGACGCCGACTCCGGAGGTGACTACGGGAACCGGGATCGGGAACCTGATCGATAACATTGAGACTCCAATGCTTTCCGGTGCCGGATCGACGTTTGGCACGGCTCGGACGGCAGGAGGCGGGGGCCCGCCTCAACGGTCATCGACCGACCTCACTCCGCCGCCTCCTTCACCAGGGGATTCCCTGATGGCATCATTGGCCTGCATCGAGGCCCGGTTTTCCGGGCTCGACGCCCGTCAAGATCGGACGGAGGACGCAATGGCAGTGTTGATGTCAACACGGCACACGACGGGACCCCGTCGTGTTCCTCCCACACCGGTACGGTTCGAACCGGCCGGACTACTTTCGGAGTCCACCAGGGTCAATCCCGGGGTTGCTACTCCTGGACAACCCCCGGACACAATGGGGTATGGGTCCGACTCGTCGGCAGAGTTGGAACGGAGTCACACGGAGCGATACGCTCGGAGCACCCGAAGCGGACTCCGCGGACACGACCCGGCAGATACGTACGCCGGGGGAGAGTCGGTTATGGGGGGAGGGGGTACCCTCTCGCAGTACCCCCACGACGAAGGAGGCCCGGCAACTCGGGTTCCCGAGGTGCCGACGCCTGAAGTACCATCTTCAGTGGTGGAAGCTATGACCGCGCAGGTAACTGCGAGCCTACTGAAGCGGATGGAGTCCGATGAGTTCGCTCATCAACTGGCTAAGCGACTGGATATCCAGGACGCTGACACGGAGATCGTCAACGAGGTCTTCCGGTCGGTTCTTACTCCGGAACGTTATCGTTTGGAGGACCGCTCTACCACCGTATCGGAATCGATGCGTAATACGTCGCATCGGGCGATCCGCTCTATGCAGACCCTTATGAAGGGAGTCCCTATGTTCGGGGGGCCGAACGGACGCCCGTTGGCAGTCATCGGCTTCTTGACTAGCTTCAAGGCAGCCGCAGACAAGGCGCTCGTTAACGAGGGGCTGGCCCTGGAGATCCTCCCGTTCTTTGTTCATGAACGGGTGCGAGGCATTCTTCGCCAGGCATCCCCGATGCCGGGAATGAGGGTCGCGGCCACCCCCATGGATTACCGTGGGATATTGAAGGAGCTGCTGAGCAGCTACCTCAGTGAGGACAAGTGCGAGGACCACTATCGGGCCCTTCGCACTGCCACCGCCCAGTCCTGGGAGGATGAGGAGATGTTTGGACGCCGGATCCAAGAGCTCGACTACGAGCTGGGGAAGCTCCTCGGAGAAGGGGAGCTACGGGCCATCCTGTTCGCAGGAGTACCCAACTACGTGCGGATATCCGCACGGGGCGCCAACACGGCACGGACGAACTTCAGTCGACTGATGCATATGTGCAAGTCCCTAGGGGACGCCTACCGGGTTCTACACCCGGAGTGTGCCTTGGCCCCGAAGCCCAAGGGTGAGGGAGGCAAGCCCAGTCTTACCCCGGTACCGAGGCAAGAGAAGGTGGAACGTAAGGCCGCACCAGTACTGGTGGCGACCGAACATACCCCTATTGGTGAGGATGACCCTCTAGTCGACCAACAGGGCCACCTGTTGCTACCGGCGACGCCGGTGATTGATGAACATGGTACGGTAGCGTACATCGCCCCGGCTGGAACCCAGTTCCAGGTCAACGAAGGAACGGGACGGCGCGTCCCGTATGTGCGGACTACGGGGTACTCCCCGGTGACGGGTAACCCTCACCAACCCTTGCCAACATGGGCGGTGCGCACGGAGGCACCTCCGCAGATTGCGGGCCGACCCAACCGGTTGGGGGAGTCCATGTTCCGGTTGACCCAAGGACCCAAGGCCTACCAGGGAGCAGGCACTCGGGCGCCCGAGGGAGGCAACCGCAGCTACGGGGCTACCCCGATGCGACCTCAAGGGGGGACCGGCACGTCCGGGTGTATGTTGTGTGGGGATCCCCAGCACTGGGTGTCTTCCTGCCCACTCATCCCCGAGGAGTCTCGGCGGGCAGCGGCGCAACGCAAGGCATCCACCGGGGGGTATCCCGCTCGAGCACCCGGACCCGCACCGAGTAGGCAGCCAGCTCCAGGTGGAGTACTGGCCGTCGAGGGGGCACCTCCTCAGCCGGATGTCCCGGCGGACAGCACCCTACCAAGGGCGGGAAACGAGTAAGAGGAAGGATGACCGGGGGGCGCTGGGGTCACCCAAGCAAGCCACCCCGGAGTACCGCGGGGAAAGCCCCACGGAGAGCGCGGTTGAGCCGACGCCGCATCAACCCCCGGGTACACCTTCCGGCCCCGACGACACGGCGTCAGGGGATTGATGACCAACCTCCAAGGTTGGGAGGAGAGGACGGGAAGCCCCGTCACGTTGAACCAGACAAGGGCCCTGTTCAGGATGCCCGAGTTACACCGGATATCGGTGTAGGACATGTGTTGTTTACCTTGGAGAACTTCAAGGTATCAGCCACCCTGGGGGTTGACCCCCAGTCGACACGATCGTACTACCCTGTACTGGACACAGGGGCTGGACCCAACCTTATCCGGAAGGATACCCTCCCGGACAAGTGGCTTCCACGAGTCAGAGTGACTCGGGGACCCACCATCAAGGACGCGAATGGTCGACTCATTCGTACGACCGCAGCGATGTCGCTGCAGGTTACCATCGGGGATCTCACCACGGAAGTTGACTTCCTGGTATGTGAAACGCTATCGGTGCCCTGCATACTGGGGTGCACCTTCATCAACGTTCACGTTGATGCAATCCGGCCAGGCCGGAGGACCGTCGAGCTTCAAGAAGCCGACGGGACGAAGCGAGGACATACGGCTATCGTCAGGGACCTGACGCTACAAGGAAGCCACGTTAACGTGGCTGAGGTGTACGCAAGCGTCGAGCCGAAGACACTTCGGTTGGCCAAGCGAACTCGCTTTGAGCCGTTGTCAGAGACAGTCCTCCCGGTTAACTGCGACCTCGCAGGCATCTGCAGAGTCCAGTCCAACCTACGGACGTACAAGCGCCATGGGTTGACCATGGCCAACGGTCTCATAGACCTCCCAGCAGGAGGGTCGTCCCTCCTAGTGTTGGCGAACTACCGCCGTAAGGCAGTCACCCTCCCGAAGGGAACTATCCTCGGGATTGCCGAACTCTACGAAGGAGATATCCTTACCCCTGATAAGGAAGGTCAAGTGGAACCACTTGAAGTACTGGCGGTCGCCGAGACCACCGAGCGACAGCAACCCGATGACGGGAAGCCTAACCCATCGGCGGCTCCGGCGGACCTGCCGCCAAAGGACCAAGAGGCCTTGAAGGCACTGGCCGAGGCTGACCTCGACCACCTTCCCCCTTCGGTAGCCGAAGGGGTACGACGAATGCTAAGAAAGCATGACGTTATGTGGACAGGCGGGGCCTTGGGGACCATTGGGGCAACCCAACATCGTATAGACCTGGTACCAGGCGCACGACCCGCCCGCTCACAACCGCACCGAGCGGGACCTATGCAACGAGAGATCGTTGATGGAGAAGTGAAGAGGATGAGTGAAGCTAAGGTGATCCGACCTTCGATGTCGGAATGGGGTGCCCCAGTCGTTATTATGCCGAAGAAGGATCAAACCCCTCGGTTTTGCATCGATTATCGACGCCTCAACTTGGTTACCAAGAAGGACTCATACCCTTTACCAAGGATGGATGAATGCATCGACTCCCTGGGGGAGGCTACGGTGTTTACCACCATCGACTGCAATGCCGGATACTGGCAGATCCCGGTGGCGGACGAGGATATCCCCAAGACGGCATTCGTCTGTCACAGTGGAGTGTACGAGTTCCTAAGGATGCCCTTCGGATTGTCCAACGCCCCCGCTACATTCCAGCGGGCTATCGACATCATACTGTCTGGGGTGAAGTGGCGTAACTGCCTAGTGTACCTCGATGACGTCATCGTCTTCTCGCGTAACATGGATGACCATGTACAACATGTTGACGAGGTACTCACCCTCTTGAGGAACGCCGGGGTAACCCTGCGTCTGAAGAAGTGCGCCTTCTTCCAACAGACGGTCGAATATCTGGGCCACCAGATAACCCCTGGTAAACTAGGGGTACTCGAAGCCAATACCCGGGCACTCCGGGATGCCCGGTTCCCTAACACCCAGACGCAGCTCAAGAGCTTCCTGGGAATGTGCAATGTATACCGACGGTTCGTCAAGGACTTCGCTCGGATAGCTAAACCGTTAACGGTTCTTACGAGCAGTACCTTACCCAAGGTACTCCAACCCCCTTCGCCTAGCGAAGAGGAAGCATTCGAGTCGCTGAAGCGAGCCCTACTAGCCCCACCCGTCCTTGCGTTACCGCATAGACGGGGTACCTTCGTCATCGATGTCGATGCGTGTGATACACAAGTGGGATGCACCCTGTTACAGGGAGAGACGTTGATCGGTACCGATAACGTTATCCCGGACCTACGTCCGGTAGGGTACTTCAGCCGGACACTCAACCCGGCTGAGCGGAACTATAGTGCCACCGAGCGTGAATGCCTCGGAGTTATATGGGCAGTGCAACTGCTCCGTCCATACCTGGAGGGCTCCAGGTTCATCGTGAGGTCCGACCACGAACCCCTACGATGGCTCCTCAACCTTGGTGACAAGGATTCCGATAGCCATGGGAGGCTAGCCCGATGGAGGCTGAAGATGGCCGAGCACGACTACCGCACGGTGTATAAGGCTGGGTCAACCCACCACCTCGGAGACGCGTTGTCTCGACTCGACACCCCGAGCGGGGATACCCGCCCGGTGGACGAGGACATCCCGGTAGTACCGGTGTGCATGGTGGGTAATGCTACCCAGGGTATGGCTGACCATACCATGGCACACCTTGCGTGACCATTGACCCTCGCGGACTTCCGCGAGGCACAGGCCAACGACGATGACTGTAGACGTCATCGTGCTAACCTCCTGGCCGGTACGGCCGGCATCTTCTCCGAGAACGAAGACGGACTCATATACCGGCGGGCACCCGCCGATGGACGACATCAAGTCGTGGTTCCCGTGTCCTTACGGCAAGCCGTCATGAAACGAGAACATGAGAACCCTACAGCCGGACACCCGGGGGGTTCACGTATGTTCGCAGCAATGCGAAGGTTCTTCTACTGGCCAGCAATGGCCGTCGACGTGGTCGACCACGTACGGGGATGCCACCCCTGTGCACGTAACCGCATGAGTCTACATAGGCGGGCGTCTGCCATGAAGCTATTCCCACCTGATGGGCCCAACGAGCAAGTCGCTATCGACATACTCGGGCCACTTCCGATAACGGAAGAAGGGAACAGTACATCCTGGTCATGTCTGACCGCTTCACTAAGCTGTCAAGAGCAGCAGCCATCCCGAATGATACGGCATACACGATCATGAACGCAGTGGTTTGAACCACTGGATCAGTGCATACGGAGTCATGAAGCAACTCCTCTCCGATAACGGAGCAAACCTTACGTCGGCATTCTGCACTAAGGTCCTGGGCATGTTCGGTATCGAACCACGTCGGGCATCCGACTACCACCCGCAGTCCAACGGGCAGGTGGAGCGGTTCAACCGCACCATCGTAAAGATGCTACAGTGCTACGTGGCCGAGCACACGAACACTTGGGACAGGGCTTCTGTCCGTACTCACCCTGGCATACAATGCCAGGCCACATCGGAGCACAAACATTGCTCCGCTGGAGTGGGTCATGCCACTAGGCGTCGGTAACCTGACGCTGCCACCCGGCAGGTGCACTCGGTATGATACACCGAAGGGCCGACCCGCCGAACGCATCCACCTAGCTTGGTTGGCCAAGCTATCGTGGATGATTCCTAAGCTCAAGGGTGCCCTTGACAGAACACAACTTCGGTATAAGAAGAACTTCGACGCCCGACTACGGGTGCGCAACGCAACCCTGGTAACAGGTGACTGGGTCTATATCAGACACCAGAAGTTCCGAGGGAACAAGCTTATGCAACCGGTCAAGGGACCGTACCAGATCCTCCACAGAGATGACCACTCTGTTATCTTACACTCCGATACGGAGATCCAACGCATCAGTATGAATGATGTCACACCTGCTCCGAAGCCGGAACAGCCTCAGCCGGTACCGGCTGGGTTGCTACATGAAGCTCTTACAACCCACCGGTCGGATGACCCGGTGGGACCGGATGGGATTCCATACCAAGTAGAGAGCGTGGTCGGACACACCGACCCGGACATACCAGGACCCTGGTACGTCAAGGTTATGTGGGTCGGATACGACTCACCCACCTGGGAACAGGCGGCGAATATACCCCGCCAACTACTCATGCCTTACATGAGGCGACGACGCCTACTG
>CM020620.1:27564229-27769761 GCA_009829735.1 Pyropia yezoensis
CCAAGAGCTCGACTACGAGCTGGGGAAGCTCCTCGGAGAAGGGGAGCTACGGGCCATCCTGTTCGCAGGAGTACCCAACTACGTGCGGATATCCGCACGGGGCGCCAACACGGCACGGACGAACTTCAGTCGACTGATGCATATGTGCAAGTCCCTAGGGACGCCTACCGGGTCTACACCCGGAGTGTGCCTTGGCCCCGAAGCCCAAGGGTGAGGGAGGCAAGCCCAGTCTTACCCCGGTACCGAGGCAAGAGAAGGTGGAACGTAAGGCCGCACCAGTACTGGTGGCGACCGAACATACCCCTATTGGTGAGGATGACCCTCTAGTCGACCAACAGGGCCACCTGTTGCTACCGGCGACGCCGGTGATTGATGAACATGGTACGGTAGCGTACATCGCCCGGCTGGAACCCAGTTCCAGGTCAACGAAGGAACGGGACGGCGCGTCCCGTATGTGCGGACTACGGGGTACTCCCCGGTGACGGGTAACCCTCACCAACCCTTGCCAACATGGGCGGTGCGCACGGAGGCACCTCCGCAGATTGCGGGCCGACCCAACCGGTTGGGGGAGTCCATGTTCCGGTTGACCCAAGGACCCAAGGCCTACCAGGGAGCAGGCACTCGGGCGCCCGAGGGAGCAACCGTAGCTACGGGGCTACCCCCGATGCGAACTCAAGGGGGGACCGGCACGTCCGGGTGTATGTTGTGTGGGGATCCCCAGCACTGGGTGTCTTCCTGCCCACTCATCCCCGAGGAGTTTCGGCGGGCAGCGGCGCAACGCAAGGCATCCACCGGGGGGTATCCCGCTCGAGCACCCGGACCCGCACCGAGTAGGCAGCCAGCTCCAGGTGGAGTACTGGCCGTCGAGGGGCACCTCCTCAGCCGGATGTCCCGGCGGACAGCACCCTACCAAGGGCGGGAAACGAGTAAGAGGAAGGATGACCGGGGGGCGCTGGGGTCACCAAGCAAGCCACCCCGGAGTACCGCGGGGAAAGCCCCACGGAGAGCGCGGTTGAGCCGACGCCGCATCAACCCCCGGTACACCTTCCGGCCCCGACGACACGGCGTCAGGGGATTGATGACCAACCTCCAAGGTTGGGAGGAGAGGACGGGAAGCCCCGTCACGTTGAACCAGACAAGGGCCCTGTTCAGGATGCCCGAGCTACACCGGATATCGGTGTAGGACATGTGTTGTTTACCTTGGAGAACTTCAAGGTATCAGCCACACTGGGGGTTGACCCCCAGTCGACACGATCGTACTACCCTGTACTGGACACAGGGGCTGGACCCAACCTTATCCGGAAGGATACCCTCCCGGACATGTGGCTTCCACGAGTCAGAGTGACTCGGGGACCCACCATCAAGGACGCGAATGGTCGACTCATTCGTACGACCGCAGCGATGTCGCTGCAGGTTACCATCGGGGATCTCACCACGGAAGTTGACTTCCTGGTATGTGAAACGCTATCGGTGCCCTGCATACTGGGGTGCACCTTCATCAACGTTCACGTTGATGCAATCCGGCCAGGCCGGAGGACCGTCGAGCTTCAAGAAGCCGACGGGACGAAGCGAGGACATACGGCTATCGTCAGGGACCTGACGCTACAAGGAAGCCACGTTAACGTGGCTGAGGTGTACGCAAGCGTCGAGCCGAAGACACTTCGGTTGGCCAAGCGAACTCGCTTTGAGCCGTTGTCAGAGACAGTCCTCCCGGTTAACTGCGACCTCGCAGGCATCTGCAGAGTCCAGTCCAACCTATGGACGTACAAGCGCCATGGGTTGACCATGGCCAACGGTCTCATAGACCTCCCAGCAGGAGGGTCGTCCCTCCTAGTGATGGCGAACTATCGCCGTAAGGCAGTCACCCTCCCGAAGGGAACTATCCTCGGGATTGCCGAACTCTACGAAGGAGATATCCTTACCCCTGATAAGGAAGGTCAAGTGGAACCACTTGAAGTACTGGCGGTCGCCGAGACCACCGAGCGACAGCAACCCGATGACGGGAAGCCTAACCCATCGGCGGCTCCGGCGGACCTGCCGCCAAGGACCAAGAGGCCTTGAAGGCACTGGCCGAGGCTGACCTCGACCACCTTCCCCCTTCGGTAGCCGAAGGGGTACGACGAATGCTAAGAAAGCATGACGTTATGTGGACAGGCGGGGCCTTGGGGACCATTGGGGCAACCCAACATCGTATAGACCTGGTACCAGGCGCACGACCCGCCCGCTCACAACCGCACCGAGCGGGACCTATGCAACGAGAGATCGTTGATGGAGAAGTGAAGAGGATGAGTGAAGCTAAGGTGATCCGACCTTCGATGTCGGAATGGGGTGCCCCAGTCGTTATTGTGCCGAAGAAGGATTCAACCCCTCGGTTTTGCATCGATTATCGACGCCTCAACTTGGTTACCAAGAAGGACTCATACCCTTTACCAAGGATGGATGAATGCATCGACTCCCTGGGGGAGGCTACGGTGTTTACCACCATCGACTGCAATGCCGGATACTGGCAGATCCCGGTGGCGGACGAGGATATCCCCAAGACGGCATTCGTCTGTCACAGTGGAGTGTACGAGTTTCTAAGGATGCCCTTCGGATTGTCCAACGCCCCCGCTACATTCCAGCGGGCTATCGACATCATACTGTCGGGGGTGAAGTGGCGTAACTGCCTAGTGTACCTCGATGACGTCATCGTCTTCTCGCGTAGCATGGATGACCATGTGCAACATGTGGACGAGATACTCACCCTCTTGAGGAACGCCGGGGTAACCCTGCGTCTGAAGAAGTGCGCCTTCTTCCAACAGACGGTCGAGTATCTGGGCCACCAGATAACCCCTGGTAAACTAGGGGTACTCGAAGCCAATACCCGGGCACTCCGGGATGCCCGGTTCCCTAACACCCAGACGCAGCTCAAGAGCTTCCTGGGAATGTGCAATGTATACCGACGGTTCGTCAAGGACTTCGCTCGGATAGCTAAGCCGTTAACGGTTCTTACGAGCAGTACCTTACCCAAGGTACTCCAACCCCCTTCGCCTAGCGAAGAGGAGGCATTCGAGTCGCTGAAGCGAGCCCTACTAGCCCCACCCGTCCTTGCGTTACCGCATAGACGGGGTACCTTCGTCATCGATGTCGATGCGTGTGATACACAAGTGGGATGCACCCTGTTACAGGGAGAGACGTTGATAGGTACCTATAACGTTATCCCGGACCTACGTCCGGTAGGGTACTTCAGCCGGACACTCAACCCGGCTGAGCGGAACTATAGTGCCACCGAGCGTGAATGCCTCGGAGTTATATGGGCAGTGCAACTGCTCCGTCCATACCTGGAGGGCTCCAGGTTCATCGTGAGGTCCGACCACGAACCCCTACGATGGCTCCTCAACCTTGGTGACAAGGATTCCGATAGCCATGGGAGGCTAGCCCGATGGAGGCTGAAGATGGCCGAGCACGACTACCGCACGGTGTATAAGGCTGGGTCAACCCACCACCTCGGAGACGCGTTGTCTCGACTCGACACCCCGAGCGGGGATACCCGCCCGGTGGACGAGGACATCCCGGTAGTACCGGTGTGCATGGTGGGTAATGCTACCCAGGGTATGGCTGACCATACCATGGCACACCTTGCGTGCCCATTGACCCTCGCGGACTTCCGCGAGGCACAGGCCAACGACGATGACTGTAGACGTCATCGTGCTAACCTCCTGGCCGGTACGGCCGGCATCTTCTCCGAGAACGAAGACGGACTCATATACCGGCGGGCACCCGCCGATGGACGACATCAAGTCGTGGTTCCCGTGTCCTTACGGCAAGCCGTCATGAAACGAGAACATGAGAACCCTACAGCCGGACACCCGGGGGGTTCACGTATGTTCGCAGCAATGCGAAGGTTCTTCTACTGGCCAGCAATGGCCGTCGACGTGGTCGACCACGTAAGGGGATGCCACCCCTGTGCACGCAACCGCATGAGTCTACATAGGCGGGCGTCTGCCATGAAGCTATTCCCACCTGATGGGCCCAACGAGCAAGTCGCTATCGACATACTCGGGCCACTTCCGATAACGGAAGAAGGGAACAGGTACATCCTGGTCATGTCTGACCGCTTCACTAAGCTGTCAAGAGCGGCAGCCATCCCGAATGATACGGCATACACGATCATGAACGCAGTGGTTGACCACTGGATCAGTGCATACGGAGTCATGAAGCAACTCCTCTCCGATAACGGAGCAAACCTTACGTCGGCATTCTGCACTAAGGTCCTGGGCATGTTCGGTATCGAACCACGTCGGGCATCCGACTACCACCCGCAGTCCAACGGGCAGGTGGAGCGGTTCAACCGCACCATCGTAAAGATGCTACAGTGCTACGTGGCCGAGCACACGAACACTTGGGACAGGCTTCTGTCCGTACTCACCCTGGCATACAATGCCAGGCCACATCGGAGCACAAACATTGCTCCGCTGGAGTGGGTCATGCCACTAGGCGTCGGTAACCTGACGCTGCCACCCGGCAGGTGCACTCGGTATGATACACCGAAGGGCCGACCCGCCGAACGCATCCACCTAGCTTGGTTGGCCAAGCTATCGTGGATGATTCCTAAGCTCAAGGGTGCCCTTGACAGAACACAACTTCGATATAAGAAGAACTTCGACGCCCGACTACGGGTGCGCAACGCAACCCTGGTAACAGGTGACTGGGTCTATATCAGACACCAGAAGTTCCGAGGGAACAAGCTTATGCAACCGGTCAAGGGACCGTACCAAATCCTCCACAGAGATGACCACTCTGTTATCTTACACTCCGATACGGAGATTCAACGCATCAGCATGAATGATGTCACACCTGCTCCGATGCCGGAACAGCCTCAGCCGGTACCGGCTGGGTTGCTACATGAAGCTCTTACAACCCACCGGTCAGATGACCCGGTGGGACCGGATGGGATTCCATACCAAGTAGAGAGCGTAGTCGGACACACCGACCCGGACCTACCAGGACCCTGGTACGTCAAGGTTATGTGGGTCGGATACGACTCACCCACCTGGGAACAGGCGGCAAGTATACCCCGCCAACTCCTCATGCCGTACATGAGGCGACGACGCCTACTGTAACAACCCAACCGACACCGACTTCGGCTGTTGGGGGGTGAGGCTTATACCTACTAAGTAGGGTGTGACATGGTTACGGCAGACTTAGGTTTCTAAGTCAAATCAGACTTAGGTTTCTTAGTCGAACCAAGCTTAGGTAACTAAGTAAAAACCTGAACCTTAATAAGTTAACTTAAAGGTAAAGGCTAACTCCGATAATATCGAAGTAACTAGGGGGCTTACACGGGAGGATGACCTCCCCAAGCCAAGACACCAAGTGAGGGAGGATGACCTCCCCAAGCATGAACCAACCGGAAGAAGTTGGACGGGAGGCAAGGCACCACTGAGCCAGAAGGGGTACTCCCCAGGGCAGCAAACAGAGGCAAGCAATGCCCCCAAAGGGGGATGAGTTTATACTCACTACTACCCGGCTACCATAAGGGTTGCCGGGGCCCTCTCCCGCACAAACAATAGCACTCCTCAGTGGGTAGACCCACTGCCCGAGGGAGGCCACTCACGCGTAAGCGCGTATACCTCCGTGCTCCACCGGTCGGCAATGTCACGACGGTCGACCACCCGAGTTACCTCGGTGCATAGCTGGACGAGGGTGCTGCGGCCAGCCTCCACGTCCCCCAGAGCTTTCTGGAGGCGGTCAAGCACGCCACCAAAGCAACGCGCTGACCCAACCAGCGCAGCACCTGGGGGGATATCCCCCCAGCTAACAGAGAGACCCTCCCGCATTGCGCGGGTAACAAGGGCGTCAACGCCCTCATACCAGAGACGGGGACCCCCGTCATGTAGGACAGGGGCGGGAGGTGACACTGGCGCAGCCAGAGGAGCCACAGGAGCCGACACGGCTACCACCGGAGCCGGTGGCACCTGATACGAGGCCCGGTAGGACCCTACCGAAGGGGCTCCACCGTAACCACGGCGGTACTCCGCCCGACGACGGGACACCTCACGCTCCCCACCCACAGAGCCCCACTCTCGGGGACGACGGCCAACCGCCGCCGGCATCGGGTTACCGAACCACGGAGCAAGGACCTGAAGAGGGTCATGGATAACCATGGGAATACCCAGGTCAGCAACAGCCTCGGTGGATGCCCACCCATGGCAACTGGGCTCACCCGGCTGAGTACGCCGGACACGCAACGAGTGACGAGGCAAGGGGGAAGCCCCAGCCTGCGGGTCCCGGTACGGGGGAAGGGCCAACACCCCAGCCCAGTTCACGGCATCGTGAACAGCCAGCAGGGCTTCGAACTCCCGGGCCAACCCGGTCTTGGCGGCTATCAGATCCACGCCCAACTGCGCGATGTGCCGACGGACACCCGTCGGAAGATGAAACAGACGACCCTGCCGGCGGACGGACAGCAAGAAGGATGAAGCCTGCCCGAGGGTAACCTCAAGGGTGAAGGTACCCTGCAACGGGTGGACCGGTCGCGAGGCCAACACACTCCCGAAGTATCGGAGGCAGGAGCCGGTGTCAAACCGGAAAGCAGGGGCGGGTTCCCACCCCTCCTGCCATAGCGGCGGGCGCACGGGAGTGTATACCGGAGCACGACCGTTGCCGGTCTGCAACGCACACGTTATATCCGTGCGGAACGCACCCGCCATGACACCATGGTTACGTCGCCAACTCGACGCCGACTTCAACCCCGCCATGGGCGGGTAGGGAGCCGTCAACGACAGATACGGGGGTACCCCCGGGTAGTAGTCAAAGTCGGGATACCGACCGGTACGGCTCACCGTCTCCCCAAACGCAACCGGCTCCGCCGCCGCCGCAATCCCCCGAGCACTAGCCGGGTAGTCAATCTCCCGCGGCAACGCGGGGGCAATCAAGTCGCAGACCCCGAAGTTGGGGTCGAGGTAGACCTCACCCCGTCCCACCCGGGTGCGCCAGAGCTGCGCATGCCGGTCGTCCGGCTGACTCAGGATCCAATGGTGTTCCACCCGGACCGCGTTCGGCTGGTTGACCAGCCGCACCAGCTCCCGCTCCCAGCTCGGGTCCACCTTGACGCGCCGGGAGGACTCTCCACGGGGATGCACCAGGTGGAAGTCCACCCGCATACGCCCATCGGACTCCATCGACTCTTGCACCGTGAGGCCTCGAACCCGAGCCACCAAGTCGGACACCGACATGGCGGGTTGACCCGCCGCCACGGCGACGCCGCCACCCAACGGGGCAACCCGGGCAGGACCAGGAAGAATCGGGGGCGCCGGGGGACGCACCACCGGCAGAGGGGCCGACGTCGGAGATGGACGAGGCCGAGGAGGAAGAAGAAGGGCGGGCGCCCGCCCGGAGTAACTCCCGGTGTCAACCGCCATGGGAGAAGGAGCGTCTTGACCGCTCGACACCCGCGGCACCGCAGGTATGGTACCGGCGCCGGCACAACCCGTCGGCGTAGCCCCCGCCTCGGAAGGGGAAGGCACTTGGACAGCCTCCGGAGCCGGCGCCCCGGCCGTGCGGACACCCGCACCGTCTTGACCCGCCGCACCGGGTGTCGCACCGCTACCACCACCCGCGTCAACGTCGGGACCGCCTCGAGGAGTCACCGCCCGGACACTCGGACCACCTTGACCAGCCGGAGTCGGCTGCGGGTCGCCACCTCCGCCGCAGGGCGGACCATCTTGATGTAGCTGCGGTGAGCCGGCACCGGCACCAGGCTCCATCCGGGCAGCCGGCAGAGAGGGGGTAGAAGCCGCCACGCGCGGTTGACCGCCGGGTTGACCGCCGGCCGACGGCACCGTCGTGCCGCTGCACACGGACGACAGTCCTCCGGCCGACAGACGGACGGACACCGCAGGCCCGTCGTCGTCAGACGAGCTCACCCCGTAACGCGCGGCGTCGGGACCGACAGGCGCGTCGTCCTCCATCTCCTCCCCGATCAGGAGGTCTTCCTCCTCTTCAAGCACCTGGGGATAGGACATGATAACGGGTGCGGAGTTCCCCGCGCCCACAAGCCGTCGACGGCTACGACCCGGTACGGTGGGATAACCGGGACGAGCCAGGGAAGCGCGGGCACCCGCGCTTATGACCACAAACGGCCACGAGAAGCGCCGCAGGCACGCGGGTCGACCCGCGCCCCACGGGGCTACGACCGCGCTCCACCCAGGCACCTGGGCGGGACGGGGCCACCCCCACACCCGGGGTAAGCAAGGGGGGTCACCCCCAACCGACCCCACTCAATCGTCCACACGAGAGGGGCCCCCCTACCACCAGGCACCTGGTGGCGGATCCGCTTGCACCACCCCTCGGAAAGGGGGGTCGTGAACAAAAACCCGCATCGGGAAATTAACGGTCCGGAAAACGGATCGTGTGTGTACCACACAAAGGGGGGCACCCCCCTCGGCGACCTCGAAAAGGGGTGTCTGTCGCGACGGGGCGCAAAGCCCCACCCGACGGGTAAACAGTCACGCGACCCACTTACATTCGGTAACCCGAATGCAACTCGACCCGAGGACGGGCCGAATCTAAGGGGGGGATATGTAGCAATATCGTTGTCCGTATTGTGACCCTAATACCAGGGGGGCTACTTCTAATCCTTAACTTCAATTTGAGAGTCCGAGCTGGTCACGGTATCTATAAGTTACGTATGACCAGAGGGACTTGCATCTTGGGGTGGAGGGTAGTTAGTAGTGTCTCCGAGGGTTTATAACGAGGGGGCCGGTGGCGAATCCACCGCCGGCCAAGGTAGAACAACAAACCCTCCCATTTGGGCTCCCATCTTGGTCCCGTGGCTTGCGCTCCAAGGACAGCAACCTTGGCCTCCCGGTGACGTCGGTGCCGATCCCCCTTGGTGAGTGTTCCCTGAGAGTGGACGTGCGACGGATTCCTATTGTGCTACAGGTACGCAGAGTGGCTTTTAACTACAGCCCTAACCCTCACACTCTCACAACAAAGGCAGCTGCCAACTAGGCACGCATGCTAGACTCTCCCACTCCACGGCCCTCGCCCTCACGTGGAGGCGAGCGGCGAGACCCACGCCGATAACGGTCTCCACTCGTTGGAAGGGGCGGCGGCTCCAAGTCGGAACCGCCGCGCCCTTCACGGTCGCGCAAGTGGCGCCGACCGTGGCTACTCTTCTGCCTGGTCTTGCGCGCAAGTTTGCGACGCAGACGCTGGACAGACTCCGTCTCCGACGGGGTAGAGGACTCCGAGACGGAGTAGGACAACTCGTCTTCCGACACGGAGGGAGAGCGCCGCGAGTGTCGGCGACGACGGCGAGGAGGCGAGTATGCCCGGCTCGCGCGACGTTTGCCACGCCCAAGTGGGGCTGGCTGGGGCATAATAGCCCCAATGCGAGCCAACTCGGCTGTCATAAACTCCGCCACCGACTCGCAACTCGCGGTCGCCACTGCGGTACGAACGCGCTCCTCAAGTTGAGGAGTCTCGGAAGTTCGAAGGGTTGCGGTCGACGCGGCCAACCAGGAAATGGTGCGCACCAACGTGGTGATCATCATCTCTGAGGTTTGAGGCGTGGGCGGTAACACCAACTTGGGGTATACCGTCAGGAGGGTGGCCCCCAAGTTGGGGGACACCGGGGTGGACGACTCAACGGCCACGCTAATCGGGATGTTCCCGTGAGGCTGGAAAGGAACAGGAGGAAGCGGAGGGGCACGCCGAGGTGGCGGTACCCGGGTGTAACTGCGACCCCGACTTGGGGCCCCCGCAGTGGGTTGAGTCATGTGGTCATCATATGGGGGCACGGCCATAACTATGGGCTTGTCCAGGGGTGGCGCAGTGTGGCGATCCACCCCTGGGGCATACGGGTAGTCCCCGATGCCCAACCCCTCTCGTAGGACCACACGGCCGTCGTGAAGTTCACGAGCGACCCACACGAACTGGCGAAGTGCGCCATCGTCCTTGGGCCCACGAGTGGGGCGGCGCAACTTGTGCTCAATGCTCTCCCACTCGATGAACTTATGGAGCCGGAGCATCTCCTCAAGTAGAGTGAGTTGTCCTGATGAGCACCCCTCAGCAACTAGCTGAGGGGTGAGCTGTTCCAAACCTTGGATGAGCCGGAGGGGGAGATGCCAGAGCATCCCCCGCCGCTGAACACAGGACACCCAGGTCGACATGACCTCGAGGAGCCACTGGGTGGCC
Organism: Pyropia yezoensis; assembly: GCA_009829735.1. Classification (NCBI taxonomy): domain Eukaryota; phylum Rhodophyta; class Bangiophyceae; order Bangiales; family Bangiaceae; genus Pyropia; species Pyropia yezoensis. The sequence goes on from CM020620.1 coordinate 27,574,412, forward strand.
AACATGGCCCACACCAGGTGATCAGGGCCAGCCGTCAACATGACGGAGCCGAAGTGGTCAAGCAACCGTGGCAGCAACGCCGGGAACCCGTAGGGGACCTCAACTTGAGGCCACCACTCGGGCTTCTTTGGATAGTACTGCTCCTCACTGGCAGCAGACTGCTGAGGAAACTCAAGTTGAGCCGAGGTCACCAAGTAGGGACCTCGCCGGAAGTCCTTCTCTATCCGCACATCAAAGTGATGAGTGTGCGGATCGGCCTCGTGGAGGTACGGGGGGCGAGTTGCCACCGCGTCCCAAGTAAAGGTCGGCAAGTCGCCGGGACCCGGGATAGTTCCCCCGCGGTCCACCATGGCCTTGGCCCGCTGTACGTCTTCGACCTCCTTGTCGTCCAGGAAGGCAAACTGGTCCGTCCTGAAGCCGGCAATGAACCCGACCCTACGGGGATACTTCTCCCGTAGGCGGTCCCATACCCGACCCATCGCTGCGCCAAGTCGGCCACAGCGAAGAACAGTCAACCCCTCCTCATAGAGAGGCCAAGCGGGGTAAAACCACCGCCCCAAGGCCTCACGCAGGACAACCTGTCCCGCCTCCGGGGGAGACCCCGCCGTCAACCCAAAACCGGGTGACGCGGGAGTCCCATGCCCCGTAGCAACCGCGGAGCCCCCGCCGGAAGTCCCGGCGGGTGCTGCACCGTAGGTGGTGTCCTCCATCCGCTCATCTAGAGAGTCCGTCTCCACTCCCGGGGTCGCCATAGCTCTCCCCAAGTTGGGGAGAGACGCTCTGGCTATCGCGGCACGAGACCCGCCTCGAGTTGAGGGGGACTCGGATCGTGGGTATACTGGTGGCCTAACCAGCGTGGGGCGGCCCAGTGGAAGGTGAAGGGGAGGTGGTGGTGATGGTGAAGTGTGAACTGAGGAGAGCAAGCTGCCGAGTGGGCAAGCTTGAGGAGAGGGGCGGTCAACGTGACCGCCTCCACATCCGTGTTACGTACTCGATGGGGGACAGCAGAGTCGCGCCCCCAACGCCGAGACGTGCGTTTACGCACCCCCTCACAGGGCCGACCGGGTCGGTCGGAACTGAGGAGAGGGAAGTGTGGCAATATTGACCCCCAGGTACGGGGGCAACACGTGCCATGCAAGGGGCGGCAGGCCACTAGCCTGATCCGTTCCTCCCCCTGCATTTGGGTCAAGATTCCCTAAGTTTGGGATAGTTAGCTTAGTAGTAAATCCAACTTGGATTGGAGGGTTTTCTGCATTTATCGTCTTGAATTTTCGTGTGGCCCGGTGGGCAGGTGCTGGGGTGGGAGATTCTGAGTGGCGAGATTCTGAGTGGACCCTGGGGGGATAAGGGGAGGGACAGCGGGGCTTGGCCCTGCGTCCCCGTCCCGACCAAGAAACTGTTGGACCACACACCATCCTCTTGTTTGTCCGTGGAAGGTTTGCCCCACAACAGGGACAGAGTGTGTGCGACTTGCACTTCTTCCGGTTCCCCCGACACAGGAAGCAGCCTTTGCACACCGCCCCAACTTGGGTGCCGTGTGTGCATGTGGTTTTTGCCACACACGGATGCGGGGCTGCAAGCCGGGCCCGTGGGAGGGCGCGAGGGTGAGAGAACGTGCCGGCCTCGGCGGCCGGCGCACCCCTCGCCCGCCGGTAGGGATCTTATACCCGATGGCGGTCAACTCGGGCCCGCCGACTGGCGGTCGGGCCCGTCACAAAAACTCCCCAAGCTGCCCAGGCGTAACCCCTACAACAACACAACTAGACACATTACTCCGGGCACACAGGGTCGCGTCTGCCATGAGATGGAGATGACCGGCCGTGGAGGATGCGCGGGCGGTTACGGCAGAGGAACAACGAAAGGGAGAGAGAAAAGAAAGAGAAGAAGAAAAAGGCCAGTAAAAAACCTCTGCCCGGCAGCAGGGGAAAAAGGCTCGAGAAACAGATAGTCAAGCAGGTCAAGGATGAGGACGGTGGCGGCTCCAGCGGGCAGCAAGGCGGAGGGATTCGATTGATGGTGCCGCTAAGGCGTCCACGTAGTGAACGTTTGCCGTGCTTGGGTCTTTGCGGGCGTGGCCCAACATCTGGGCAATCGCCACCTTGGCCAGCCCCGCGACGTCCATGGCCGTGGCCCCGCCCGACCGGCAGGAAGAGCTGGTCCACACCACGCCAGGCGGTGGCGAGAGCGAGAGTCTGCGCAGAGCGACGCCCAACCAGGGCGTCAAATCGTTGCAGGTGGGCGGCCGGTCCAGGGATGGCGTTGAAGAAATGAGGCGGTCGGGAGGGGTCGCGTCTGCGTCCAGCTCCCGTTGCATGCGGCGTAGAAGGATCAGCGGTAGGTCGGCCTCGGTGCGGCGGGAAGGGGGGATGACGTAGGCCAAGCGGCGAGGGTCGGCCCGGGCTTCTCCGTTTTTGAAGCGGCAAACTTGCAGATCGATGCCACCGTCGTCGCGCACGTGCAGATCCTGCCGTTGGAGTTCGAGCAACTCGGACGTCCGGCGAGCAACGAGAAAGCCCATGACGATAGCTGTGAACCGTCGTCGCCACTCGGGTTTGCTCGTGCGTAGCGCGAGGATGACAATCTGCCACAGTACCGGTGCCGGGAGGGGGCCACGCGCGAAGGGCAGGGCGTTAGCGTGGTCCGCCCGCACCCGGGCGTAACCCTTGCGCAGCCGAGCCATGATGGGGCCGGCTGCCGGCTTGGGGAGGCCGGCCGCGACGTGCCGCGAGTTGATTGGCGTTAGGTAGCCACGGATGGTGCTCGGCTCGAGGTTACGCTCCGCCAGGGTTCCAAAGGAGCAGGCCACCGCTCCAGGGGAAGCCGGCAGCGCCGTCCAACCATTGTCGTCACAAAACGTCTTGAATACTTGCCATCGGCGTCTGTCCGCGTCAGCCGTTCCTGCGGTGATGTTTTTGCGGAGAATCATTCGCGCGGTGGTGGCACCGGCGCTTGTCGTGCCGACGGCGGCCAGGACTCCCACATCGGCAGCCTCGCGCCAGCGGGAGCCGTGCTCACTGTCGTCGGTCGTGCGACGCAAAACGCGGCCGTTTGCCAGCGTGGCGACCTACCGGGTTGCGCGTATTGGCCGTGCGTGAAAAGGGGGGCGCCGTCCGGGAGAATAACGGCCGCTTGCGGGAGGTGGCTGATGCGGCTCCACCAGGGCTGCGCAGTCCAGACGGGAATTATCAGCACGGCTGAGGCTCCGTCCGCGGCAACTTTGGCGATCGCCAGCGCGGCTTCGGAGAGGGGCGGATTGAAGTAGTTGTGCTCGCTGCCCCCCCACGGCTGCAGGTAGGCATCCACCGCCTCCGCGCCCAGGTTCGCTAACGGGCTGTTGTACCGAGGGAGGTGGGTTTTGAGGGAGGTTGTGAACCGGTCGATGGTGAAGGGCCCCCAGCGGGAATGAAGCACGGAGAAAACCGAGCGGCGCAGGCGCCAGTCGGTCGAGTCGCGGTCGCGTGAGAGGCGATCGGCTTGCTCGTTCGCGACGGTGGACAACCAGTAACCTTCGGCGCACAGCTGCCCGCTGTATAGCTCGTGGTGCAGGTAGCGCACGACGTCCATCAAGGCTGGTGACCGCGACCGCATGGAGTTCAGTACGTGGACGCTTACCATTGAGTCGAGTCGAGAGCGGATCACCCCGGGTCCCCGCACGTTGGGGAAAGATCTCAGTGTGTAGAGCATCGCCCGCATCTCTTGAACGTTGATGTGAGCTGCTTGGTCGTCCGGCGAAAAGAAGCCCCGTGCTGGCACGAGGCGGCCGAGTAAGCCGCCCCACCCGTACCCGCAGGCGTCTGTCGTCAGCTCTCCCCGAATTGGCAGCTGCCACAGGGCGCATCCCACGTCGCGGGACGTTGCCAGGCCACACCACCACTCCAGGTCCGACAGAGCCCGTGCAGAAAGCTGTCGCATTCCCCGGCGCGGGCCAGCCCGGAAGCAGGCGTACAGTGCCTGCAGGTGAAACCGGGCGTCGGGCACCGCGGGCGACGTTGAGACCGCCGCTCCGCAAAATCGTTGAGGGGCGTGTAGTGTGACCCACCGGCAGTGTGTCGTCGCGTGCCGACGCAGCGAGACGGCCGACCCGACGACGCTCCGCAGTCGATCTGACTTGAGGAGAAGGAGGCATCTGGACGTGTCGAACCCCAACAGCTCCAGCTCTTGCGTGCCGACCGCCTCCCCTTTCGTCTTGTGGATTTCGATGCCAACCCTGCGAAAGACGGCGACGGCCTCCATGCGGCCCGCCGTTGCTCGTGCCTTCGACACCGGGGTGGCTCGGTGCGGGGTTGATGCCAGGCAGCCGAAGTCGTCCATGTATGGCATCAACTTGAAGCCGCGCGCTCGGAGGTGAGCCACCACTGGGCGCATCAGTTTGGTCCAAATCCAGGGCGCCAGTTTAAGCCCGAACGGCATCGTGAGGGGAAGGTAGATTGTGTCCCCGGCGCGAAAGGCGAGCAACGAACTCTCGCTGGCTGCCAGCCATACGTGATGGAAGGCGTCGGCGACGTACCACGACGTCAGGTGGTCGTCGCGGCAGAGGTCGACGATGAAGTCCGCCATCTGCTCGTACCAGAAGGGTCGGCTCTCGAGGAATTTGTTCTGGTGCTTGTAGTCGATCACCAAGCGGGGTTTCGTATTGATGTCGACGACAAACGACGCGGAGACCCAGCGTGCCCGTCTTGCTTCCGATGCGGTGGCACGCCGCGCAAGCCCGCGTGCGCACCAGCGGGACACTTCTGCTTTCGCCCACTCGAGGACGTCGGGTGGGAGCGGCAGAGGTAGAGGGCGCCAACGTGGTGGCTCCGAAATCCACGGCAGGGTCAGCCCGGTCGTTATGAGGTCGATGACCCATTGCGACGCTCCGATGGAGCGCCACTGAGAGACAGCCGCCCGCACCGCCAGGTGCGGGGGCGGTTGGCCCGCCGGAGCCCATGCATTTGGCACCAGCCTGCGAGCATGGGGATGGGGAGAGGGTGGTGTCTCCCTTGTATGCGAGGCTGCCCCCAAGGGAATCGAGCAGCCCTCGCCGGCCGGTATTAGGGACGCAACGGGGGTGACCGGCCGGTCGCCCCCGTCCAAAAACACCGGAAGGGCTACGAGGAGGGGGCCCCGGACGGCTCGCCTGCAGCACCTCCGCCACGTCGGTTGCCGCCGCCGCGGTCGCCGGTCTGGTTGTTGCCTCCGCCGTTGGCCTTAGTTTGGTTGGCGTGGTGTCGGTTGCCTCCGCCGCCTCGGCCTCCATAGCCGCCACCGCCTCCGCCGCCCCCACCGCGGCCGCCGCCTCCACCGCCCTGGCCACAGCCGCCCCCGCCGCGGCCGCCACTGCCGTCACGGTGGGAAGCGTCGCCACGCGTCGCCGCTTGAGCGGCGGCGTCGGCGCGTGATCGGGCGAGGGATCGACCGCGGTCTCGGGCCACATGCGCCGCCCGGTCCCGGGAGGCCACACGGTGGAAGTCACGGCTGGCGAAGTTTGTGAAGAGTGCCTCTGTGTGGCCCAGGATGGCGTCGTGTAGGGCGGCCGCCCAACCGGGGTCGGTGCGCCAAGTAAGTAAGACTTCGTATCGGGTGCCGAGGAGGGTGTAGATTTGGAAAATGTGGGTGCGGGTAGTTGAGTGGACGTCGGAGGACTCGTGCAGGGTGGGTGGAGAGGTGCGGTTACCTACCTCCAAGTCGGCAAGGGAGTTGTTGATGTGCTGCAACCAGGTACAGACCATGAAGAGGACTTCAGCTTCGATGGCGTTACAGGAGCCGTTAGAGAACTCGGTGGAGAAGGCGGTATCGTCGGTGGGGCGGAACGGGACAGGGAAGGTGCCCGGCCCACTAAGACGGGGCGGCCGCTCAAAGCCCCGGATGCGGGGGCCGCAGTTGTAGATGTGCTCCACCGCGGCGGCGTCGAAGGCGTTGGCCACCCTTGAGTTCGCCCTTGCAAAATTGGTGTCGTCACTGTCGTCATGCTGGTCCTCGAAGGCGTTGCCGCTCCCGCGGGCGAGGATGGGAGCGTCGGGTCGACGGAAGGCGGGACCGCGTCCGTCCCTAGCTCGGCCGCCAAACGCGCCGCCTCCACCAGGCCGGGAATCGTCGGGGGCACGCCAGCCACCCGTCGTTGTCGGGCCGCCGCCCGGCTGCGTGTATGTGCCATGTTGGGCAGGGTCGCGCCCGTCCGCGCCGACGGCTTGGTCGTCGTCCGGAGAGGGAGGAGGGTCCGCCGGTGCAGCGGCCGCCAACCCCGATGGGCGAAAGGGCGGCGGGGGGGGAGGGGCAGGGGGGGGGGGGGTGCTCGGAAGCGAGGGGGCGTCCCGATCCACCGCCGCCCGCCGGGCGGATGCAGCCACCCGGCGCGCCTCTCGGCGTGCAGCGATCGCCACACCGGAACGAAGTAGGTCGTTGCGGTGGCGACGACGAATCTGCCGGCCTGTGCCAAGCCGTGCGAGAGAGGCGAAGAACGCAGAGCGGGACCCCGATCCCCCACCGACGCCCGCAACACGAGCCCCCGAAGAGAGCCGGCCGCTGGGAGAGGGAGGGGTGTCGGAGTCCGACCCTGGCATGGCAGGGCCCGTGCAGGGGTCCCTGATGGGCGTAGAGCCCGTACCCCGAGCTCGTCAGCGACCGTCGGGTGTAGTCAATATGGGTCACGTCGCCGCAGCGACGGGTCCTGAACCCCGAGCGGGCCCACTCCAGCGGCACGCCGACTAAGTCGCACGGTCCAAACGCGTGGAGGGGAGATCCGCGAGGGTGAAAGAACGTGCCGGCCTCGGCGGCCGGCGCACCCCTTGCCCGCTGGTAGGGATCTTATACCCGATGGCGGTCAACTCGGGCCCGCCGACTGGCGGTCGGGCCCGTCACAAATACTCCCCAAGCTGCCCAGGCGTAACCCCTACAACAACACAACAAGACAAAATGCTGGCGGATGTGACAACACACATGGAAGCGGTGTCGGACAGCAAGTCTGTGTGACAATACATATTGAAGCGGTGTCGGACAAAAAGAAGCTGCAGGAGCTTGGATGCAGGTGCGCAAAGCCATGGCGGAGGCGGAGGCGAGGGGGTCAGCTCGGATGGCTCTGTTGACGTGCCCCGGGACGGCGGAAGTGCTGGGCATGCCGCCGCCGTCGGCGGCACCGTTCTCGCCCGTGGCAGTCGTTGGAGGGGGCGGTGGTGGCGCGGCGCGGCGCGGCGCGTCGGATCAGGAACAGGCGTTCTCCCTTTGCCGCCCCTCACCAGCTCGCCCCCGCCCCCCCCGCCCACTTTCTGCGCATGCGTGTTTGGACCAAGGGGGGTGAGATTTTCAGGCGCCAAGAGCAGTCAGGATGGGCTCGCCGTCGCACCGGAGGAGAGTGTGTAGGGGCCAACAGCATCACTAAACGTGCGCGCGCACATTGAGGGGTCGATTAGAGGTCTAATCACCTATTGAGCTTCCAATGGGCGAATGGTGGGTCCCGTAACTGAGTCACTTTGGTTTCATTGAGAGGTGGGTTTAATGACCTTTCACAGGGGTAGGCTCAATGATCAGTCTGAGAGGGGGCCCGTCAGAGAGTTCCGAGAGCGACCCCCCTCGCAGAATTACTTCCGTCAAAGACCAAGCCACGGCCTGCTCAGCAGTGGCGCCGCACCGCCCGCGTCCTGCGGGCCGTTTTGAGGGGCAGTGAGTGCAAGTCTCTTCGTGGCAGGGGGGTGCGGGAGGGCACACGTCCACGCCGTGGTTGGTGCGGCGTCACGCAGCGCCTCGGCAAAGCGTTGCTGACAACGGGAACGAAGAGGGGGGGACCGCCAGCTGTGCGGGCACAACGGCCACCAGCTCTCCGCAAGCCTTTCGACTGGGTCGTGGGGCGCACGGCTCGTCGGCTCGAGGAGCGTGAGGCGTGGACGGCGAGGGAGCGTGGGACAGCGAGGAGGGCTCGGGCAGGGACGAGGACAAGGATGGGGACGAGGAGGGAGGCGGTAACGGAGGGGTAAGTGATGTGGCAAAAAACCTCTCGCACACGCGACACCCAAGTTGGGGCGGTGTACAAGAGCTGCCTCCCGTGTCGGGGGAACCGGAACAAGTGCAAGTCGCACACACTCTGTCCCTGTTGTGGGGCAATCCCCCCACTGACAAACAAGAGGATGGTGTGTGGTCCAACAGTTTCTTGGTCGGGACGGGGAAGCAAGGCCAAGCCCCGCTGTCCCTCCCCTTATCCCCCCAGGGTCCCCTCATAATCTCGCCACTCAGAATCTCCCACCCCTGCACCTGCCCACCGGGCCACACGAAAACTGAAGACGATAAATGCAGGAAACCCTCCAATCCAAGTTCGATTTACTACTAAGCTAACTATGCCAAACTTAGGGAATACGCACCCAAATGCAGGGGGAGGAACGGATCAGGCTAGTGGCCTTCCGCCCCTTGCATGGCACGTGTTGCCCCCGTACCTGGGGGTCAATATTGCCACACTTCCCTCTCCTCAGTTTCGACCGACCCTGTCGGCCCTGTGAGGGGGTGCCTAAACGCACGTCTCGGCGTTGGGGGCGCGACTTGCTGTCTGCCCCCAAGTACGTAACGTGGACGTGGAGGCGGTCACGTTGACCGCCCCTCTCCTCAAGCTTGCCCACTCGGCAGCTTGCGCTTCCCGGTTCTCACTTCACCTTCACCAACACATCCCCTTCACTCTTCCCTTGGCCTCCCTTCGCTGGGGAGGCCACCCGTATACCCACGATCCGAGTCCCCCTCAACTCGAGGCGAGTCTCGTGCCGCTGTAGCCAGGGCGTCTCTCACCGACTTGGGGAGAGCCATGGCGACCCCGGGGGTGGAGACGGACTCCCACGATGAACGTATGGAGGACACCTCCTACGGTGCGGCGCCCGCCGGAACTTCCGGCGGGGGCTCCGCGGTTGCTACGGGGGATGGGACTCCCGCGTCACACGGCTTTTGGTTGACGGCGGGATCTCCCCTGGAGGCGGGACAATTTGTCCCGCGTGAGGCCTTGGGGCGGTGGTTTTACCCCGCGTGGCCTCTGTATGAGGAGGGGTTGACTGTTCTTCGCTGCGGCCGACTTGGCCCAGCTGTGGCAGTATTGAACCCCAGGTACGGGGGCAACACGTGCCATGCAAGGGATGGCAGGCCACTAGCCTGATCCATTCCTCCCCCTGCATCTGGGTGCGTAATCCCTAAGCTTGGCATAGTTAGCTTAGTAGTAAATCCAACTTGGATTTGAGGGTTTTCTGCATTTATCGTCTTGAGTTTTCGTGTGGCCCGGTGGGCAGGTGCTGGGGTGGGAGATTCTGAGTGGCGAGATTCTGAGGGGACCCTGGGGGGATAAGGGGAGGGACAGCGGGGCTTGGCCCTGCGTCCTCATCCCGACCAAGAAACTGTTGGACCACACACCATCCTCTTGTTTGTCAGTGGGGGGATTGCCCCACAACAGAGACAGAGTGTGTGCGACTTGCACTTGTTCCGGTTCCCCCGACACGGGAGGCAGCTCTTGTACACCGCCCCAACTTGGGTGTCGTGTGTGCAAGTGGTTTTTGCCACATTTGGTGGAGCAGCAGGGGACAGAGGTAAACTTTACCTCCGGGTGCACCCGGGTGTAGGGGGCCCTCTGTCTCAGAGGAACGGTGGACTTGGACCGTGTCATACGGATCGTCAGCCAGCATGGCTAGCTCGGACTCCCCGTCGTCCGGGGAGTACACGGGTGACGCACGTACTTCAGTGCCTTTGAATACTGGTGAGACACAGGTGGGTTTACCTGGGGTCGCAGAGGGACTAGAGGTCCCTCAAGCCATCAGGACTGGAAGTGCGGGCGGGCGATAGGCCACCCCGACTCAGTCGGGAGTTCACACTCGTGACACTTCTGATGTGGGTGGGCCGATGTCTGGCCACCATGTGGTATACTCAACGGGAACGTCCCAAGGGGTGAGGACTGTCCCCGCGGGTTCCACTCGGGTTGGAGCCAAATTTGGCTGGGAGCCGTCGCCAACTAGGCTTACGGAGGACGGCGGACCTCCGTTCGTCGGCGATGGGCTCGCGCCCATGCCCCCGGTTGAGACCCCTGAGGATCGTGGTTACCCCTCAGGTGGACTCCCGGAGGCGGACCGAGACCCGAATGGAGTCGTCAATCCACTCCTCGCGGAAACTGTCCGTCGGGAGGCGACCAATGTGTTGCGGCAGACTTTGCCGGACCTGGTGGTCACGATGACGAATACTATTCTGAATCAGATTGTGGCGAGTTTTCCAGATGGCCTTAATGTCCAGACCGGATTGGGGCTTTCGAGCCCGCAGGCGCAGGGGGGATCCCCCCTCACGCCTATCTCGGGTCGCCCCAAACAGGGGGCGACACCTGTGATTCCCAACGACAGAGCCACACCATACTCGGTGGGGCATACGCCCTTCATGGGGGAGTTCCCCCCGGAAACGCCGGCGGCTACACCAAGCGCGCCGCGCCGGACTATGGGCACTGAGGGTCAACTCACCCCAGTGCCACAGCGGCTGTTTCCTCAGCGTGAGGTGCCGCCCAAGATCCAGGTAGCCAACCCGGTCTACCAGAGGATATTTGACTGTGAGACCTACGCCCTCCACAACAAGTCGGTGGCGTATGGTCCTGACCAGGCCCGAGCCATGGGCCGTGCCAAGAAGAATGCACTTCCCTCTTTTGGGCACAAAGCGGAGTGGCATGGAACTCCCCCCCTCCGTGTCTTTGAGTTCTTACGTCGTTTTACAAATGCCTGTGACGACAATGCCATAAGTAGAGGCATAGCTTTTTACATGCTACAGGAGTTTACGAAGGGCGACCTGCGGACAGAACTTATGTCCGTCATGCCCAGCTCCTCAAGTGGAGGCGCTGGGGAGGTGACGTCCTATTTGGAGCTCGTCAACTGGTTGTTGAGGGCCATGGTTGATGAAGCGGCGTTGGCTTCTCAAATCGAGGAGTTTACGCAAGCCCATCAGGAAGAGGCGGAGGACGAGTTCTCGTTTGCGGAGCGAGTCCGTAAGCTCAACAATCTTTGTGGGTTCCTTCATCCACAAGCTGTGGTGAAGAGTCGGTTTGTGGAGGGACTCCATTGGTCAGTCCGGATGAAGACCCGGGAGCATAACACTGCCCGGGCGACCCTGGCCGAGTTGGCTAGGTTCGCCTACCGCAGAGGCGAGGCCTACCGCAAGTTGCGGGAGGAACAACGCCAGGAGCGTCAAGCCGAGTTGGCCAAGGAACGGGAGGAGGCGCGCCAGGCCAGAGAGTTGAGAGAGGCACGCCGAGTCCGCAAGGAGAGGGTGGTAGCTGCCGTGGGAACTTCCCAGGGTATCTCTTCGTCTTCCCAATTTGGGAAGACCCCTCCGGGAACTGACAATCGGTGTTGGAACTGCAACTCCGATAGACACTGGGCATATGATTGCCCCAAGTTGAGTAAACGCATCCAACAACTTGTTAGGAATGCGAGTAAGAAGTCGGTTACGAACGAAGTACGTTCACGCCGCGAGGGTGGGTCTCGACCGGTGGTGGCGGTCTCTACACCCTCGACGAAGGGGGCGGACACGTCGTCCTCGGACTCGTCGTCTTCCCCTTCGTCCTCAGATTCGGACGCCAAGTCGGCGGGAAACGAATGACCGTTGGAGCTGGCCGTCCGAAGCTCACAACGGCATCCTCGGCCAAGTGGGCCAAGAGGACGAACCAACCGTGCCGAATACTGCGGCGACCTAAGGGAGTCCGCCCACCTCGGGTAGGACTCCCCAAGAACGTAAACCCACGTCGGGTCATCGCGGTGCTGACGGGTGAGAACTTCCAGGTGGCTGGACGGGTGCAACTTGCCCCCGGCCGCGCCTGTTGTGCCCGTATCGTACTTGATACCGGGTCAGGAGCCTCCTTGATACGCAAGTCGCTATTACCAAAGGAGGTGAAGCTCCAACGCTGGAGGTCCAAAGCTGACCATATGATTGGCATCAATGGTGGGGTACTTCCCATCGTTGGTGCCGTGACCCTACCAACTAGGTTGGGGACCCATGAGGTCGACGTGACCTATGGTGTATTTGAGAATATATCGGTACTCCTGCTTCTGGGTACCCCTTATGTTGTAACACAAGTGCCTTTGATTTGTGGCCCTGAGTACTGGGTCAAGTTGATGAATGGGGAGACTATCCCCATCCTTGGTAAGGGAAAGTCTGTGGCTCCTGTGACAGTCTCACAGTCGAAGCCTGTTTGCTCTGTGAGGGAAGGGTTTACTGCTACCCTGCGTTTAGCCCGTAAAGTCACGTTGCCCCCTAACTCGGTGGCGCACGTTGACGTTGTAACTGATTATACGGGGAACGGGTTGGTGCACCCTTACCCCCGTCTTGCTCGCAAGCACCAAGTGCATGTTGCTCTTGGCACGATGGACTCCAAAGCCGGAGCTCCGTGGAGGATCAAGGTGATGAACCTGAGCTCGTCGCCCAAGTACTTCAAGTCGGGAGCCAAGTTCGGCTATATCGACCAACACGAGGGACCGGTAGTAGCGGTCACCCTCAATGCGGGCGCGAGTAGCGACCCGAAGTCCGGAAAGGAGAGGCACCAAGCCAAGTCGGCCGCCTCTCCTCGGCCCCATGTGAACATGGAGGGTGTTCCTTCCAGGTTGAGGGTTCAAGTTGAACGCCTCTTGGACCAGTATCACAAGTTGTGGGATGGTCAATTGGGACTCATGAGAGCCACCCAACACCGGATCGAGTTGAAGCCCGGTGCACCCCCTATACGCCAACAACCGTATAGGGGAGCACCCCGTTCAAGGGCCCTCGTTAAGGAGCAAGTCGCTCGCACGGAGGCCCTCGATGTGATCGAGGCCAGCAACGCCGAGTGGGCGAGTCCGGTGGTTGTCGTCCCCAAAGTTGATGGGACCCCCCGGTTCTGTATCGACTACCGTAAGCTCAACGAGAGCACGGTGAAGGACAGTTATCCCCTACCTAGGATGGACGACTGTCTGGACTCTCTGGGGGAGGCAAACGTGTTCTCTACCCTGGACTGTAACGCGGGGTACTGACAAATTCCCATTGCCCCGGAGGACAGGCATAAAACTACCTTTACCTGTCACTGTGGTACCTAACAGTGCAAGCGACTACGGTTTGGACTGTGTAATGCGCCGGCAACTTTCCAGCGCGCTATGGACATGATTCTGGCCAGAGTACGGTGGCAGATCTGTCACGTGTACCTAGACGATATCATTGTGTTCTCCCGAAGTTCGGAGGAACACATTGGCCATCTTGGCCAGGTGTTCAAGCTACTTGCTGACGCCGGTGTGACACTGAAGGCGAATAAGTGCCACCTCTTCACTCAAGATGTGGAATACTTGGGACATGTTGTCTGTCCGGGGCGTCTCAGTGTCAACGAGAAAAACTTGAGGGCCAGCCGTAAGGCTCAGTACCCCCGGACCCAGACCCAGATGAGGAGCTTCCTCGGGATGTGTAACGTATACCGACGTTTCACCAAGGGCTTCGCCAAGGTGGCGAAGCCGTTGAACGAGCTCGTTAGCTCAGCGCTACCGAAGAACCTGCCTCCCCCAAGTCGGGTGGAGCAGGAATCCTTTGAGACTCTTCGGGACCTTCTGCTGAAGCCCCCTATCCTGGCTATTCCCAGGTTGGGAGGCCACTACATCCTGGATGTGGACGCTAGCTACGACCAACTTGGTTGTGTGTTGCTTCAGCAGCAGCCGGACAAGGAGTACTTGCCGGTAGGATACTTCAGCAAGAGGCTGAACTCGGCCGAGAAGAACTACCGAGTCACCGAGTTGGAAGGACTCGCAGTGGTGTGGGCGGTGGCGTCACTTCGTCACTACCTAGAGGGTGAGAAGTTCCTCATCCGCTGTGACCTCCGCGCGTTGCAGTTCATCTTGAAGACGGATTGTACGAACACTCGTCTCAACCGGTGGAGGGTGCGACTGGCACCCTTCAACTTTGATATTGAGTACCGACCTGGCAGGCAACATGCCCTTGCCGACGGCCTCTCTCGGGTACCAACCGCGGGGCTGGACACTAACTCAGTCGATGATGACACCCCCATCGTGGGGGTAGTCACTCGCTCGGGTCAGGCGTTGAACCCCGAGGCGCCAGGGAACAAGAAGTACTTGCCCCTGTCCCTGGACGAGGTGGTGAAGGCTCAGGCCGAGGATCCCTTCTGCAAGTCGCAGAGGGATACACTGGATACAGTGGCCGAGACGCGGTTCTTTCTGGGAGACGATGGCCTCCTCATGAGGAGGGGGGTATTCCAGGGGACCGAACAACTTGTCGTCCCCGCATCCCTCAAGGACAGTATCCTTGAGAGGGAGCACAACGCTCCCACGGGTGGACACCTGGGGTCTAGTCAACTGTACCAGACCCTGAGGACCAGGTACTACTGGCCGTCCATGGTGGTGGACATCTACAGTTGGGTGGCTGCCTGCACAAGTTGTGCGCAGAACCGTCTGATGGAACGGCGGCCTACTACGGCTATGCTATTGTTCCCGGCCAAGGAGCCCTTCGCCGCGTTGGCAATGGACATCCTTGGGCCACTGCCAGTGACCGAGGAAGGCAACCAGTACCTCCTGGTCATCTGTGACCGCTTCACGAAACTTACGCGAGCGATCCCGCTGGCCGAGATCACGGCCATGTCGGTCGTGTCAGCCTTCCTAGATCACTGGGTTGCCGCGTATGGCATTCCGGATAGTACACTATCGGACAATGGACCGCAATTTGCGTCTGTACTGTTTCAGGGAGTGCTGGATATGTTGGGGGTTAAGGCAAACTATGCCACCCCCTACCACCCACAAACTAATGGGCAGGTGGAGCGCTTCAACAAAACTATTGTTGGGCAGCTGCGCCACTATGTGAGTGAGCACGTGAAAACGTGGGACCAATACATTTCTATTCTTACCACTGCCTACAAATCGCAGGTTCACTAATCTACCGGGGAAGTACCCCTCGCTTTTGTGACCCCCCGTCGCGTGCGGTCTATTGCCGTGCGGCGGCCGCTCCCACCTAGGGAGGATGGTGGCAGGACGCCTACTCCTACTGAGAGTAAGGCGGAGCTCGCTGCTAGGCTTGAAAACCTCATCCCTAAAGTCAGGGCTGAGATGGACAAAACACAAAAGCGCTACAAGCGTACCTTTGACAAAAAGGTGCGCAATGCTAAGCATGTCCCCGAACAGGGTGACTGGGTGCTGGTACACTCACACACCCCAACTGGGGGTGAGTTGTTATTCCAGACGAAGGGGCCGTACCAGGTCCTTCGTACTGATGGGCGGCGCTTCACCATCGAAAGTGACGATGGGGTCCGCACAGTGAACGGACAGGACGTGGTCAAAGTTGCACCACCGCCTGCAGGCGACCCAGCTTGGGCGCGGGCGATGGAAGCGTGGCGCCTCCCCTCGTTGCTGTGGCAAAAACCACTTGCACACACGACACCCAAGTTGGGGCGGTGTACAAGGGCTGCCTCCCGTGTCGGGGGAACCGGAACAAGTGCAAGTCGCACACACTCTGTCCCTGTTGTGGGGCAATCCCCCCCCTGACAAACAAGAGGATGGTGTGTGGTCCAACAGTTTCTTGGTCGGGACGGGGAAGCAAGGCCAAGCCCCGCTGTCCCTTCCCTTATCCCCCCAGGGTCCCCTCAAAATCTCGCCACTCAGAATCTCCCACCCCTGCACCTGCCCACCGGGCCACACGAAAATTCAAGACGATAAATGCAGAAAACCCTCAAATCCAAGTTCGATTTACTACTAAGCTAACTATCCCAAACTTAGGGAATCTTGACCCAAATGCAGGGGGAGGAACGGATCAGGCTAGTGGCCTGCCGCCCCTTGCATGGCACGTGTTGCCCCCGTACCTGGGGGTCAATATTGCCACACTTCACTCTCCTCAGTTCCGACCGACCCGGTCGGCCCTGTGAGGGGGTGCGTAAACGCACGTCTCGGCGTTGGGGGCGCGACTCTGCTGTCCCCCATCGAGTACGTAACACGGATGTGAAGGCGGTCACGTTGACCGCCCCTCTCCCCAAGCTTGCCCACTCGGCAGCTTGCTCTCCCCGGTTCTCACTTCACCATCCCACCACCTCCCCTTCACCCTCCACTGGGCCGCCCCACGCTGGGGAGGCCACCCGTATACCCACGATCCGAGTCCCCCTCAACTCGAGGCGGGTCTCGTGCCGCTGTAGCCAGGGCGTCTCTCCCCGACTTGGGGAGAGCCATGGCGACCCCGGGGGTGGAGACGGACTCTCTCGACGAACGTATGGAGGACACCTCCTACGGTGCAGCGCCCGCCGGGACTTCCGGTGGGGGCTCCGCGGTTGCTACGGGGGATGGGACTCCCGCGTCACACGGCTTTTGGTTGACGGCGGGATCTTCCCCGGAGGCGGGACAGGTTGTCCTGCGTGAGGCCTTGGGGCGGTGGTTTTACCCCGCTTGGCCTCTACATGAGGAGGGGTTGACTGTTCTTCGCTGTGGCCGACTTGGCGCAGCGATGGGTCGGGTATGGGACCGCCTACGGGAGAAGTATCCCCGTAGGGTCGGGTTCATTGCCGGCTTCAGGACGGACCAGTTTGCCTTCCTGGACGACAAGGAGGTCGAAGACGTACAGCGGGCCAAGGCCATGGTGGACCGCGGGGGAACTATCCCGGGTCCCGGCGACTTGCCGACCTTTACTTGGGACGCGGTGGCAACTCGCCCCCCGTACCTCCACGAGGCCGATCCGCACACTCATCACTTTGATGTGCGGATAGAGAAGGACTTCCGGCGAGGTCCCTACTTGGTGACCTCGGCTCAACTTGAGTTTCCTCAGCAGTCTGCTGCCAGTGAGGAGCAGTACTATCCAAAGAAGCCCGAGTGGTGGCCTCAAGTAGAGGTCCCCTACGGGTTCCCGGCGTTGCTGCCATGGTTGCTTGACCACTTTGGCTCCGTCATGTTGATGGCTGGCCCTGATCAGCTGGTGTGGGCCATGTTGGCCACCCAGTGGCTCCTCAAGGTCATGTCGACCTGGGTGTCCTGTGTTCAGCGGCGGAGGATGCTCTGGCATTTTCCCCATAGGCTTATCCAAGGTTTGGAACAGCTCACCCCTCAGCTAGTTGCTGAGGGGTGCTCATCAGGACAACTCACTCTACTTGAGGAGATGCTCCGGCTCCATAAATTCATCGAGTGGGAGAGCATTGAGCACAAGTTGCGCCGCCCCACTCGTGGGCCCAAGGACGATGGCGCACTTCGCCAGTTCGTGTGGGTCGCTCGTGAACTTCACGACGGCCGTGTGGTCCTACGAGAGGTTTTGGGCATCGGGGACTATTGTAGCACAATAGGAATCCGTCGCACGTCTACTCTCAGGGAACACTCACCAAGGGGGATCAGCACCGACGTCACCGGGAGGCCAAGGTTGCTGTCCTTGGAGCGCAAGCCACGGGACCAAGATGGGAGCCCAAATGGGAGGGGTTTGTTGTTCTACCTTGGCCGGCGGTGGATTCGCCACCGGCCCCCTCGTTATAAACCCTCGGAGACACTACTAACTACCCTCCACCCCAAGATGCAAGTCCCTCTGGTCATACGTAACTTATAGATACCGTGACCAGCTCGGACTCTCAAATTGAAGTTAAGGATTAGAAGTAGCCCCCCTGGTATTAAGGTCACAATACGGACAACCATATTGCTACATATCCCCCCCTTAGATTCGGCCCGTCCTCGGGTCGAGTTGCATTCGGGTTACCGAATGTAAGTGGGTCGCGTGACTGTTTACCCGTCGGGTGGGGCTTTGCGCCCCGTCGCGACAGACACCCCTTTTCGAGGTTGTCCGAGGGGGGTGCCCCCCTTTGTGTGGTACACACACGATCCGTTTTCCGGACCGTTAATTTCCCGATGCGGGTTTTTGTTCACGACCCCCCTTTCCGAGGGGTGGTGCAAGCGGATCCGCCACCAGGTGCCTTGTGGTAGGGGGGTCCCTCTCGTGTGGACGATTGAGTGGGGGGCGAGGGCTGCCCGCGTTGCGTGGGGGCGGTTGGGGGTGACCCCCCTTGCTTACCCCATGTGTGGGGGTGGCCCCGTCCCGCCCAGGTGCCTGGGTGGGGCGCGTTCGTAGCCCCGTGCGGCGTGGGTCGACCCGCGTGTTTGTGGCGCTGCTCGTGGCCGTTTGTGGTCATAAGCGCGGGTGCCTGCGCTTCCCTGGCTCGTCCCGGTTATCCCACCGTACCGGGTCGTAGCCGTCGACGGCTTGTGGGCGCGGGGGACTCTGCACCCGTTATCATATCCTCTCCCCAGGTGCTTGGAGAGGAGGAAGACCTCCTGATCGGGGAGGAGATGGAGGACGACGCGCCTGTCGGTCCCGACGCCGCGCGTTACGGGGTGAGCTCGTCTGACGACGACGGGCCTGCGGTGTCCGTCCGTCTGTCGGCCGGAGGACTGTCGTCCGTGTGCAGCGGCACGACGGTGCCGTCGGCCGGCGGTCAACCCGGCGGTCAACCGCGCGTGGCGGCTTCTACCCCCTCTCTGCCGGCTACCCGGATGGAGCCTGGTGCCGGTGCCGGCTCACCGCAGCTACTTCAAGATGGTCCGCCCTGCGGCGGAGGTGGCGACCCGCAGCCGACTCCGGCTGGTCAAGGTGGTCCGGGTGTCCGGGCGGTGACTCCTCGAGGCGGTCCCGACGTTGACGCGGGTGGTGGTGGCGGTGCGACACCCGGTGCGGCGGGTCAAGACGGTGCGGGTGTCCGCACGGCCGGGGCTCCGGCTCCGGAGGCTGTCCAAGTGCCTTCCCCTTCCGAGGCGGGGGCTACGTCGACGGGTGGTGCCGGCGCCGGTACCATACCTGCGGTGCCGCGGGTGTCGAGCGGTCAAGACGCTCCTTCTCCCATGGCGGTTGACACCGGGAGTTACTCCGGGCGGGCGCCCGCCCTTCTTCTTCCTCCTCGGCCTCGTCCCTCTCCGACGTCGGCCCCTCTGCCGGTGGTGCGTCCCCCGGCGCCCCCGATTCTTCCTGGTCCTGCCCGGGTTGCCCCGTTGGGTGGCGGCGTCGCCGTGGCGGCGGGTCAACCCGCCATGTCGGTGTCCGACTTGGTGGCTCGGGTTCGAGGCCTCACGGTGCAAGAGTCGATGGAGTCCGATGGGCGTATGCGGGTGGACTTCCACCTGGTGCATCCCCGTGGAGAGTCCTCCCGGCGCGTCAAGGTGGACCCGAGCTGGGAGCGGGAGTTGGTGCGGCTGGTCAACCAGCCGAACGCGGTCCGGGTGGAACACCATTGGATCCTGAGTCAGCCGGACGACCGGCATGCGCAGCTCTGGCGCACCCGGGTGGGACGGGGTGAGGTCTACCTCGACCCCAACTTCGGGGTCTGCGACCTGATTGCTCCCGCGTTGCCGCGGGAGGTTGACTACCCGGCTAGTGCTCGGGGGATTGCGGCGGCGGCGGAGCCGGTTGCGTTTGGGGAGACGGTGGGCAGTACCGGTCGGTATCCCGACTTTGACTACTACCCGGGGGTACCCCCGTATCTGTCGTTGACGGCTCCCTACCCGCCCATGGCGGGGTTGAAGTCGGCGTCGAGTTGGCGACGTAACCATGGTGTCATGGCGGATGCGTTCCGCACGGATATAACGTGTGCGTTGCAGACCGGCAACGGTCGTGCTCCGGTATACACTCCCGTGCGCCCGCCGCTATGGCAGGAGGGGTGGGAACCCGCCCCTGCTTTCCGGTTTGACACCGGCTCCTGCCTCCGATACTTCGGGAGTGTGTTGGCCTCGCGACCGGTCCACCCGTTGCAGGGTACCTTCACCCTTGAGGTTACCCTCGGGCAGGCTTCATCCTTCTTGCTGTCCGTCCGCCGGCAGGGTCGTCTGTTTCATCTTCCGACGGGTGTCCGTCGGCACATCGCGCAGTTGGGCGTGGATCTGATAGCCGCCAAGACCGGGTTGGCCCGGGAGTTCGAAGCCCTGCTGGCTGTTCACGATGCCGTGAACTGGGCTGGGGTGTTGGCCCTTCCCCCGTACCGGGACCCGCAGGCTGGGGCTTCCCCCTTGCCTCGTCACTCGTTGCGTGTCCGGCGTACTCAGCCGGGTGAGCCCAGTTGCCATGGGTGGGCATCCACCGAGGCTGTTGCTGACCTGGGTATTCCCATGGTTATCCATGACCCTCTTCAGGTCCTTGCTCCGTGGTTCGGTAACCCGATGCCGGCGGCGGTTGGCCGTCGTCCCCGAGAGTGGGGCTCTGTGGGTGGGGAGCGTGAGGTGTCCCGTCGTCGGGCGGAGTACCGCCGTGGTTACGGTGGAGCCCCTTCGGTAGGGTCCTACCGGGCCTCGTATCAGGTGCCACCGGCTCCGGTGGTAGCCGTGTCGGCTCCTGTGGCTCCTCTGGCTGCGCCAGTGTCACCTCCCGCCCCTGTCCTACATGACGGGGGTCCCCGTCTCTGGTATGAGGGCGTTGACGCCCTTGTTACCCGCGCAATGCGTGGGGGTCTCTCTGTTAGCTGGGGGGATATCCCCCCAGGTGCTGCGCTGGTTGGGTCAGCGCGTTGCTTCGGTGGCGTGCTGGACCGCCTCCAGAAAGCTCTGGAGGACGTGGAGGCTGGCCGCAGCACCCTCGTCCAGCTATGCACCGAGGTAACTCGGGTGGTCGACCGTCGTGACGTTGCCGACCGGTGGAGCACGGAGGTCTACGCGCTTACGCGTGAGTGGCCTCCCTCGGGCAGTGGGTCTACCCACTGAGGAGTGCTATTGTTTGTGCGGGAGAGGGCCCCGGCAACCCTTATGGTAGCCGGGTAGTAGTGAGTATAAACTCATCCCCCTTTGGGGGCATTGCTTGCCTCTGTTTGCTGCCCTGGGGAGTACCCCTTCTGGCTCAGTGGTGCCTTGCCTCCCGTCCAACTTCTTCCGGTAGGTTCATGCTTGGGGAGGTCATCCTCCCTCACTTGGTGTCTTGGCTTGGGGAGGTCATCCTCCCGTGTAAGCTCCCTAGTTACTTCGATATTATCGGAGTTAGCCTTTACCTTTAAGTTAACTTATTAAGGTTCAGGTTTTTACTTAGTTACCTAAGCTTAGCTCTACTTAGTTACCTAAGCTTGGTTCGACTTAGAAACCTAAGTCTGATTCGACTTAGAAACCTAAGTCTGCCGTAACCACGTCACACCCTATTTAGTAGGTATAAGCCTCACCCCCCAACAGCCGAAGTCGGTGTCGGTTGGGTTGTTACAGTAGGCGTCGTCGCCTCATGTACGGCATGAGGAGTTGGCGGGGTATATTTGCCGCCTGTTCCCAGGTGGGTGAGTCGTATCCGACCCACATAACCTTGACGTACCAGGGTCCTGGTAGGTCCGGGTCGGTGTGTCCGACCACGCTCTCTACTTGGTATGGAATCCCATCCGGTCCCACCGGGTCATCTGACCGGTGGGTTGTAAGAGCTTCATGTAGCAACCCAGCCGGTACCGGCTGAGGCTGTTCCGGCATCGGAGCAGGTGTGACATCATTCATGCTGATGCGTTGAATCTCCGTATCGGAGTGTAAGATAACAGAGTGGTCATCTCTGTGGAGGATCTGGTACGGTCCCTTGACCGGTTGCATAAGCTTGTTCCCTCGGAACTTCTGGTGTCTGATATAGACCCAGTCACCTGTTACCAGGGTTGCGTTGCGCACCCGTAGTCGGGCGTCGAAGTTCTTCTTATATCGAAGTTGTGTTCTGTCAAGGGCACCCTTGAGCTTAGGAATCATCCACGATAGCTTGGCCAACCAAGCTAGGTGGATGCGTTCGGCGGGACGGCCCTTCGGTGTATCATACCGAGTGCACCTGCCGGGTGGCAGCGTCAAGTTACCGACGCCTAGTGGCATGACCCACTCCAGCGGAGCAATGTTTGTGCTCCGATGTGGCCTGGCATTGTATGCCAGGGTGAGTACGGACAGAAGCCTGTCCCAAGTGTTCGTGTGCTCGGCCACGTAGCACTGTAGCATCTTTACGATGGTGCGGTTGAACCGCTCCACCTGCCCGTTGGACTGCGGGTGGTAGTCGGATGCCCGACGTGGTTCGATACCGAACATGCCCAGGACCTTAGTGCAGAATGCCGACGTAAGGTTTGCTCCGTTATCGGAGAGGAGTTGCTTCATGACTCCGTATGCACTGATCCAGTGGTCAACCACTGCGTTCATGATCGTGTATGCCGTATCATTCGGGATGGCTGCCGCTCTTGACAGCTTAGTGAAGCGGTCAGACATGACCAGGATGTACCTGTTCCCTTCTTCCGTTATCGGAAGTGGCCCGAGTATGTCGATAGCGACTTGCTCGTTGGGCCCATCAGGTGGGAATAGCTTCATGGCAGACGCCCGCCTATGTAGACTCATGCGGTTACGTGCACAGGGGTGGCATCCCCTTACGTGGTCGACCACGTCGACGGCCATTGCTGGCCAGTAGAAGAACCTTCGCATTGCTGCGAACATACGTGAACCCCCCGGGTGTCCGGCTGTAGGGTTCTCATGTTCTCGTTTCATGACGGCTTGCCGTAAGGACACGGGAACCACGACTTGATGTCGTCCATCGGCGGGTGCCCGCCGGTATATGAGTCCGTCTTCGTTCTCGGAGAAGATGCCGGCCGTACCGGCCAGGAGGTTAGCACGATGACGTCTACAGTCATCGTCGTTGGCCTGTGCCTCGCGGAAGTCCGCGAGGGTCAATGGGCACGCAAGGTGTGCCATGGTATGGTCAGCCATACCCTGGGTAGCATTACCCACCATGCACACCGGTACTACCGGGATGTCCTCGTCCACCGGGCGGGTATCCCCGCTCGGGGTGTCGAGTCGAGACAACGCGTCTCCGAGGTGGTGGGTTGACCCAGCCTTATACACCGTGCGGTAGTCGTGCTCGGCCATCTAAAGCCTCCATCGGGCTAGCCTCCCATGGCTATCGGAATCCTTGTCACCAAGGTTGAGGAGCCATCGTAGGGGTTCGTGGTCGGACCTCACGATGAGCCTGGAGCCCTCCAGGTATGGATGGAGCAGTTGCACTGCCCATATAACTCCGAGGCATTCACGCTCGGTGGCACTATAGTTCCGTTCAGCCGGGTTGAGTGTCCGGCTGAAGTACCCTACCGGACGTAGGTCCGGGATAACGTTGTCGGTACCTATCAACGTCTCTCCCTGTAACAGGGTGCATCCCACTTGTGTATCACACGCATCGACATCGATGACGAAGGTACCCCGTCTATGCGGTAACGCAAGGACGGGTGGGGCTAGTAGGGCTCGCTTCAGCGACTCGAATGCCTCCTCTTCGCTAGGCGAAGGGGGTTGGAGTACCTTGGGTAAGGTACTGCTCGTAAGAACCGTTAACGGTTTAGCTATCCGAGCGAAGTCCTTGACGAACCGTCGGTATACATTGCACATTCCCAGGAAGCTCTTGAGCTGCGTCTGGGTGTTAGGGAACCGGGCATCCCGGAGTGCCCGGGTATTGGCTTCGAGTACCCCTAGTTTACCAGGGGTTATCTGGTGGCCCAGATACTCGACCGTCTGTTGGAAGAAGGCGCACTTCTTCAGACGCAGGGTTACCCCGGCGTTCCTCAAGAGGGTGAGTACCTCGTCAACATGTTGTACATTGTCATCCATGTTACGCGAGAAGACGATGACGTCATCGAGGTACACTAGGCAGTTACGCCACTTCACCCCCGACAGTATGATGTCGATAGCCCGCTGGAATGTAGCGGGGGCGTTGGACAATCCGAAGGGCATCCTTAGGAACTCGTACACTCCACTGTGACAGACGAATGCCGTCTTGGGGATATCCTCGTCCGCCACCGGGATCTGCCAGTATCCGGCATTGCAGTCGATGGTGGTAAACACCGTAGCCTCCCCCAGGGAGTCGATGCATTCATCCATCCTTGGTAAAGGGTATGAGTCTTTCTTGGTAACCAAGTTGAGGCGTCGGGGGCGCCCCGCCCCCCCCCCCCCACCAGCGGCGGCGGCGGCTGGGGCAGAGGCGCACCCCGCGAAGCTTGCCACCCGGCGGCGCTCCCAGTCGGCCGCCCACCGCGCGGCGATCAACCGGTCCATGGCCGGGCGGCCAAAGCCGGGCGCCTGGCGGGCCGCCCAGTCGACGCGCTTCACCGGCGCGGGCGATCCGCGGAGCGGAGTGACACCGACGCGCACCACCCACGCGCGCATCAGCGCGGCGGTGGCGGGCAAGCCGCCGTTGCGGTCGCCCGCCTGGGCGGCCGACGACGAGACGGGGTGGCCGGCGGCGGCGGCGCTGGGCCTTCACGACTCGGTCGCAAGGGACCCCGACGTCCCCGACGCGGGGCGGGAGGCGTGGCAGGTGGCGCGTTCGCGCAAGCCCTCCCCCCGCCGCGCTGCCGCAGCGGCCGTCGTTGCCGCCGCCGCCAGCGTCGCGGCGAGCCGCGGGCGCGGGGGGGGGGCGGGGGGGGCCGACGCCCGCCGCCGCCGCCGCGGCGGTGGTGTACGAGCGGCTGCTCGCGGCGGTGCGATGGCAAGAGCTGCCGCCGCCGAGGCCGCGGCGGCGACCGCGGCGGCGGCCGCGGCGGTGGCGTCTGCGGCGCGGCCGACGCGTGGGGGGGAGCTCGCCGATGACACGGTCGACGATGACCAAGACGGACCATGCTTGTCGGGGAGTGGCTCGCGACCACGGGCGCGGGCGCCGGCGAGGTGGCGGGCGGGCCGTCCCCTTCCCCCGCGGCGGCGGCGTCAACGCGCGGCGAGGCGGCGGCGGCGGGGGCGGCGGCCCCATCCCCCCCTCCCCCCCCCCCCTCGGCGGTGCGCGTCGACGCGCGATACGGCACCTCCCGCACTGCCGCGGCCGACGCGGCGGCGGCGGCGGCGGCCGCCGCGGCGGGCCTGTGTGGCGCCTGCGGGGGCGCCGGCATGGCCGCGTGTCCGCGGTGTGTGGGGCGGATGGGGCTGGTGTCCCTCGCGTGTGGCCGCTGCCTCGGCTCGCGGGCGGTGTGTTGTGTGGCGTGCCAGGCGTCAGGCCGGCGGCAGGCGCCGCTGCGCAAGGAGGGGGGGGGGGCGCGGGTCAGTGGGGGGCAGCGACGGGGGGGGGAATGGGGGGGTGGGGGGGGGGGGGGGGGGGGGACCCAAGAGAGAGGGAGACTCGCGTGCCGCGCCGGCGGCGGCTATAGAGCACCCGACGGATGGGGCAGTGGCACCTTTTTGGCAAGCGCTGGATGACGCGGCCCGCCGCCCCCAATCGGGGGTCTCCACCGGCGGCGGTGGCGGCGCCACCCCCACCAGCAGCCCGCCGCTGCCGCCCTTCCACGCCGCCCTTGCCGCCTACGCCGCCGCCCGGTCGGCCGAGGCGGCCGCCCTGTACACGCTGTCGGCTCGGGTCGGTAGGCACCCGTACGCGGCCACCCCGTCGGCGACTGCTGGGGTTCCCAGGGTGGGCGGCGGTGGGTGTGGCCTGCGTGGCCTCATCGACGGCCCTGCTGCGGCTGCACGTTGCGGCGCGGTCGGCGCTGCGCCCTGTGGGGGGGCGGGGGGGGAGGTCCTCCCCCCCACTCGTCATGCAGTGCCTCTACCGGGGGGACTTGTGCGCGTCGATAGTGGCGGGGGACCACGGGGGGGGTGGGGGAGGCGGGTGAGCTTCGCCACGGTGGCCGTGCGGAGGGTGGTGTGAGGCGTGCTGTTGGTGGGGGGGGTTCGCGGCGGCTGTGCTGGCCGCCTGGCTGTTGGGACGGTGCGGCTGGGGCAGCAAGCTTCACTGCGCCACGTACGCACTAAGGCACTGGGTCACTCAAGCAAAGTTTGGGACAGGACAAAAAACTATGTCTAGTTGTTGTTGTAGGGGTTACGTCTGGGCAGCCGGGAGAGCTTGACTGGGCCGGGCCCGACCGAGAGCCTCAGCGGGCCCGTGCCGGCCGCCGGCGGGATATAAGATCCCAGCCGGCGGGCGAGGGGTGCGCCGGCCGACGGCCGGTACGTTCCTTCACCCTCGCGGATCGCCCACTCCACGCTCTTGACCCGCACGACTTAGTCGGCGTGCTGCTGGAGTGGACTTGCTCGGGGAATGGACCCGTCGCCGCGGCGACGTGACTCACACGGACTACACCCGACGGTCGCTAACTGTCTCGGGGTACGGGCTCTACGCCCGCTCAAGGGCCCCTGCACGAGCCCTGCCATGTCAGCGTCGGATTCCGATTCCCCCCCTCCTCCCAGCGGCCGGCACCCTTCGGGCGCTCGTGTTGCGGGCGGCGGTCGGGAATCGAGGGCTCGCTCTGGCTTTGCCGCCTCTCTGTCGCGGGTCCGCACGGCCCGGCAGATCCGTCGTCGTACCCGCCACGACTTGCTTCGTTCTGTCGAGGCGATCCCTGCACAGCGAGAGGCGCGCCGGGTGGCTGAATCTGCCCGGCGGGGGCGGAGGATCGGGACGCGGAATCCGTCCCCCCCCCCCCCCCCCCCCGTTTCCCCGCCGCCTACGGCGGCGCGGCTGGACGCCGCTGCATCGGCGGCCGATCCCCCCCTCCCTGACGTTGACCGCAACCCTGGCGCGGGCTGGAGCCCCCCCCCATTGGATGGCGCGGACACGCAGCCGGGCGGCGGCCCGACGGCGCCGGGAGGCTGGGGCGCCCCCGACGATCTCCGGACTGGCGGATCCGGCGCGTATGGCGGCCGCCTTTCCAACGGCCGCAGCTCAGCATACCGTCACTCCGACGCCCCCGTCTCAGGACGCGCCGGCGGTAATGCCTTTGACGACCAGCCCTTTGACGGCGACGAGAACAAATACGCGCGCGCCAACTCAAGGATTGCCAGCGCCTTTGACGCCGCGGCGGTGGAGTACGTCTACAACAGCGGCCCCCGCATCCAGGGCTTTGAGCGGCCGCCGCGCCTCAGCGGGCCGGGCACCTTTCCCGTCCCCTTCCGCCCTACCGGCGACACGGCCTTCGCCGCCGAGTTCTCCAACGGCTCCCGCAACGCCATTGAGGCCGAGATCCTCTTTATGGTCTGCACCTGGTTACAACACATGAACAACTCATTGGCCGACTGGGAGGACGGCCACCGCTCGTCCCTCCCCACCCTTGACGAATCTTCCGACGTCCACTCCACCACCCGCACCCATATCTTCCAAATGTACACTCTCCTCGCCGCCCGATATGAGGTCCTGCTCACCTGGCGGACCGACCCGGGGTGGGCGGCCGCCCTTTACGACGCCATCCTCGGGCACACGGAGGCCAACTTTACCAACTTCGCCAGCCGTGACTTTCACCGAGTCGCCGCGCGGGACCCGGCGTCGCACGTCGCCCGAGATCGTGGCCGATCGCTCGCCCGCGCCCGCTCCGACGCCGCCGCTCAAGCGGCGGCGCGTCGCGACGCTGTCGACCGTGGCGGCGGTGGCCGCCGCGGCGGGGGCGGCGGTGGCTCTGGCGGTGGAGGCGGCGGCGGCGGCGGGAGCGGCGGAGGCTCTCGCGGAGGAGGCAGCGGAGGTGGCGGGACCAGCACCCGCCGAAACACCGAGGGGAGCAAGCCCCCCCATGGCGGGGGGGGAAACACTCACCACGGCGGCCGCTTCGGCGGCGGTAGCCGCCGCCACACCGACGGCGGCCAAGGCCCAACGCCTGGCAAGCCCCCCGGAGCTCCACCCGCCTGACCCCAGTCGGGGTTTTGGCAGGGGGCGACCGGCCGGTCACCCCCACCACGGCCTTAACTCCGGCCGGCGAGTCTGCCCCAATCTCGTTGGTTGCGAGCTCGTCTTCCCCCCCCCCTCCCCCTCCCCCCTTGACCCCCCCTCCCCCCAACCGACGCCTGGAACCCAAGCCGTGGGCGCCGACAGGCCAGACCCCACCCCATCATGCCGTACGGGCGGCTGTCTCCGAGTGGCGTGCCATTGGTGCGTCCCCGTGGGTGATCAACCTGATATTGGACGGTCTCACCCTTCCTTGGCTGGCGGAGCCGCCCCGTTGGCGGCCGCCCCCCCTTCCCTTGCCACCCGACGTGCTCGAGTGGGAACAAGGGGAGGTTCTACGTTGGTGCGCGCGCGGCTTCGTGCGGCGCGCAACCGCAGCGGAAGCGAGACGTGCCCGATGGGTGTCGACCTCCTTCGTCGTCGATATCAACACCAAGCCCCGCCTTGTCATCGACTACAAGCACCAAAACAGCTTCATGGAGGACCGGCCGTTCCGCTACGAGCAGATGGCGGAGTTTATTATGGACCTATGCCGCGACGACCATTTGACGTCGTCGGACGTCACCGACGCCTTTCATCACGTGTGGCTGGCAACCAACGAGAGCACGTTGTTGGCGTTCCGGGTCGCGCACATCATTTACTTCCCGCTCACCATGCCGTTCGGTTTGAAGCTCGCCCCCTGGATTTGGACGAAGATTATGCGCCCGGTCGTCGCGTGCCTCCGCGCGCGCGGCTTCAAGATAATGCCGTACATGGACGATTTTGGCTGTCGGGCGGCGACGCCGCACCGATCCACCCCAATATCTCAGGCCCAAGGGACGGCGGGCCGAGCGGTGGCCGTCCGGGTGTTCCGCAAGCTCGGCCTCGAGATCCAGAAGACCAAGGGAGCAGCAGTCGGCACACAGTCGCTCGACCTGCTGGGCTTCACCATAGACACGTC
This sequence comes from Pyropia yezoensis, assembly GCA_009829735.1. Taxonomy (NCBI): domain Eukaryota; phylum Rhodophyta; class Bangiophyceae; order Bangiales; family Bangiaceae; genus Pyropia; species Pyropia yezoensis. The sequence continues at coordinate 27,602,877 of CM020620.1, forward strand.
CAGGTGCTTGCTCCTCCTGAGGCCCGACCGCTTGCGGGGCGTCGTCGGGTCGGCCGTCTCACTGCGGCGGCACGCGACCACGCATTGCCGCTGGGTCACGCTGCATGCCCTTCAACGTTTTCGTGGGACGGCCGTCTCGACCTCCCCCGCCGTCCCGGACGCCCGGTTTCACCTCCAAGCCCTGTACGCGTGTCTCCCTCCGGGCCCACGGTGGGGGATGCGGCAACTGTCGACTCGCGCCCTCACGGACCTGGAGTGGTGGTGCGGTCTGGCGACGTCCCCGGACGTGGGCCGTGCCTTGGGGCAACATCCGGTGTGCGGCGAGCTGACGACCGACGCCTGCGGGTACGGGTGGGGCGGCTTGCTCGGCCGCCTGGTGCCCGCCCGTGGCTTCTTCTCCCGGGTCGACCAGGCGGCCCACATCAACGTCCAGGAGATGCGGGCGATGCTCTACACGCTTCAGTCCTTCCCACGACTACGAGGTCCAGGCGTCATCCGGTTCCTGCTGGACTCCATGGTCAGTGTCCACGTCCTCAATTCCATGCGGTCGCGGTCGCCCGCCCTGATGGACGTGGTGCGCGACCTCCACGCGGAACCTCATCGCCGCCAATTGAGGGCTGAGGGGTACTGGCTGTCGACGGTGGCCAACGCCCATGCCGACCGCCTGTCACGCGACCGCGATTCTTCAGACTGGGGCCTCCGCCGGTCAGTATTCCTGGTTCTCCACTCCCGCTGGGGGCCTCTCACCATCGACAGGTTTGCGACCGTTCTCAACACGCACCTCCCACGCTTCAACTGCGCCGTGGCCAACCCCGACGCCGAGGCGGTGGACGCCTACAAGCAACACTGGGGGGGGCCGGAGCACAACTATATCAACCCGCCCCTGTCGGAGGCCGCGTCGGTGATTTCCAAGGTCGCCGCAGACGGCGCCTCGGCGGTCTTGGTGCTGCCCGTGTGGCCAGCTCAGCCGTGGTGGTGGCGCATCACCCGCCTTGCCCAAGCGGCGGTCATCCTCCCCGACCGCGCGCCCCTCTTCACGCACGGCTAGTACGCGGGTCCCGGTCTCTCGCCACGCTGGCAAGCGGCCGCATTTTACGTCGCACCACCGACGACACCGAGCACGGTCTCCGCTGGCGAGAACATGCTGATTTGGGAATCGTGGCCTCCGTCAGCAAGACCAGCGCCGGCGCCGCGACCGCGCGGATGATTTTGCGGAAAGACATCACGGCCGGAACAGCGGACGCGTATGGACGCCGCTGGGCGCCATTCGAAACTTTCTGCGCGGACAACGGTTGGGTCGCTCTCCCCGCCACTCCCGGTGCGATCGCCCGCTACTTTGGGACACTGGCCGAGCGCAACTTGTAGCCAAGCACCATCCGTGGCTACTTAACCCCGGTCAATTCTCGGCACGCCGCTGCCGGACTCCCCAAGCCGGCTGCCGGCCCCCTTTTTGCGCGGCTGCGCAAGGGCTATTCCCGCGTGTGGGCAGAGCACGCCAACGCCCTACCGTTCGCGGGGGGTCCGCTGCCTGCCCCCATCCTGTGGCAAATCGTAGTGCTCGAGTTGAACACCGTCGACTGTGAGTGGCGCCGGCGCTTTACGGCTATTGTCACGGCCTTCCTCGTTGCTCGCCGGACGTGAGAGGTGCTGGAGCTGCAGCTGCAAGGCCTCCACCTACGCCACGATGCCGGCATCGACCTGCAAGTGCGTCGCTGCAAGAACGGCGAAGCGCGGGCTGACCCGCGCCGCCTGGCGTACGTCATCCCCCCGTCTCGCCGCAACGAGCCCGACCTCCCGCTCATCCTCCTACGGCGAATGATGCGGGAGCTGGCCGCGGATGCGGCCCCCCCCGACCGCCTCGTCTTCTCGACGCCATCCCTCGACCGACCGCCCACCTGCAATGACTTAACCGCGTGGCTGGGTGTTGCGATCGACCGCCTCTCTGTTCCCCCCCCACCCGGCGTCGTCTGCACCAGCTACTCGTGCCGGTCTGGGGGAGCCACGGCCTTGGACATCGCGGGCCTCACCAAGGTGGCCATCGCCCAGATGCTCGGCCACGCCCGCAACGACCCAAGCACGGCCAATGCCCACTACGTGGATGCGTTGGCCCCGCCGTCACTCGAGGCGCTGCGCCTCGCCGACCGCTGGTGCCGCACCCTCTCGCCACACCTGTCAAGTTGATCGTCTCTGTCTGAGCCTTTTTCCCCTGCTGCCGGGCAGGGGTTTTTTACTGGCCTTTTTCCCTCTCGCTTTCTTGTCTCTCCCTTTGGTTATTCCTCTGCCGTACCGCCCGCGGACACGCCGCGGCCGGTCATCTCCATCTCTTGGCAGACGCGACCCTTGTGTGCCCGGAGTAATGTGTCTAGTTGTTGTTGTAGGGGTTACGTCTGGGCAGCCGGGAGAGCTTGACTGGGCCGGGCCCGGCCGAGAGCCTCGGCGGGCCCGTGCCGGCCGCCGGCGGGATACAAGATCCCAGCCGGCGGGCGAGGGGTGCGCCGGCCGACGGCCGGCACGTTCCTTCACCCTCACGCCCCCCCACGGGCCCGGCTTGCAGCCCCGCATCCGTGCACACAAGCGCGATGCACATTCTTCACCCTTCGGCGGCGGGGATCCACCGTCCCCGTCGCTCCCGACCAGCAGAGGCTGCGACTTGCCGCGCCCACTATGGCCGGGAGGTCCAGCCTCTGACTCTCTGGTCAATAAACTCTGTCACACGGCAGACGCGACCCTTGTGTGCCCGGAGTATACGATTCCAAGACACAAGCACAGGCGGGTCCCCTCGGTGCCGCTCCCCCCGCCCGACTTCCCCACCGCCGCCTTGGAGACGCGGATGACTCACCGTTGGTCCCACCCCCCCCCACCACCTCCATCACCACCTCCACCCCCTCCTCCCCCACCACCACCCAATTCTCCTTCGCCTCCACTGCGACCGCCACCCCCGCCGCCGGCGCGGCCACCGCCATCACACAACCCCGACGCCCGTCTCGCCGGCCGAGCGGACTGTAGGGCACCTCGGAGAAGCTACATGGGGGGATGAGCAGCGGCTAGGCCCGGGGCTCCCGCCAGCGGCGGCTCCCCCTCTGCCACAGCTGGGGGGGGTGCGGGGAGGCGGGGGCGGGGAGACCGCCGCCGAGGCCGCTGCCACACATGAAATGGGGAGGGGTGGGGGGCGACGGCCACCACGGCTTGGCGGGGGGGCGGGAGGGTTCCGTCGTCGCCCCCGCAGACGGCGGCAGGGGCGCGCCCGTGGCCATCATCGCCGCCGCTGCCGCCGCCGCGGCAGCCGGCCGCCTTTCCTTCCGACGGCCCGCTGTCGGCGGCGTGGCCGGCCGCTGCCGCCGGCACCGTCACTCCCCATGGCCCGGCCGTGGCGACGGCCGCGCCATCGACAGGAACAGCCGCATCTCTCGCCGGCAGACGCTCGCCGTCGTCGCCGCCTCCCCCGCTACCGCGACCACGAAGCTGCCGCCTGCTTGGCCACACCTCCAATGGGCAACGAGCCAAAAGCGCGCTGCGTAAACTGAGGCAGCGTGCTGCTGCAGTGCTCCACCCACTGCTGGAGGCGGCTGATAAAGCCCGGTAGCCAGCTTCGCCCGTGCTTGCCGTCCAGGTATGGGCCGAGCAGCTGTCGCACCTGTGGGAAGGCCCACAGCAGTGGGCGCACGGGGGCCAGGGCCGCTACCACCGCCGACCGACAGGGGCACGCACTTGACACAGCACACCGCGAGCGGCACCTGCGACAAAAGCTCCTTGGGCAGCAAGTGGAAGAGGCTGCTGGTCGTGTTGGCGGTGACAAGGGCGCGCTTCATGATGGCGGGATGCCGACGCCGCCGCGGCGGTCTGGGAAAGCGGGCCACAGGTGAGGGCAAGTGGTGGTGGAAGTGGGGGAACACCAAAATACGAGCATCCACGTCACGCCAGCTGGTGCCCTAGCGCAAAAAACAACAGCAACCAAACACGCTTCACACACTGCCTACCCCCTGTCGTTGGAGCAGCAGCACGTCGAAGAGACCACACGCGCCGCGCACCGCCCATAAACCGGCGGCAACGCCTCGGGGAAAGCGACACGGTTGTACAGAACCATACGCTGCTGGGGGCCAGCCTGACCCGTGCTAAATAGTGCAGGGCAGCGCATTCATTGCCGGCCCTACCGCGAGGCAAGGCCCATCCCAGGAGGAGGAGCCAGCAACACTGCAAGTGGCGTGCAAACGTCAGCGGCCACGGGCGTGCCATGCAGCCGACCCATCGGGCGCTGCCTCTCCCCCCCTCGTCTCGCCTCCCGCTCCTGCAGCTGGGCTGGGAGTACCGGGCAGCGAGGCTAGCTGGGAGTGCCGGGCAGCGAGGCTGACTAGGACCAGCGGACAATCTCAAGGCAAGCAGGTGCGAGGGGGCTCCACGACACGCTGATGCACAGAGGTATCGTGCATCCCAGGACTTCGGCTTTCACCACGGTCAATTCTGATGTCCTCCAGACATGGCCGTGAATATTTAATAGCTTTTAGGACTACTTTCTACAAACTTCCGTTGAGATCGCGGCCGAGCATCCCCTGCAAACGTCCCAGTGGCTGGTTCGTGTGTGCATCAAGTGACCACAGAGACCGCTTGCTTCCTCACTCTAACCAGCGCCGGGAAGGCGCCGACTTGGTGAGCATCCGCGCCCTCACCTACAGTGTATCCACCCCCAATGGCCTGACGGTGACCGCCACAGCGAGGCCGTTGATGCGCCACCCCAGCGCCGGAACGACGATAGCGACCGGCTGCCGCTGGCAAGGGCGGTGGCGGAGACACGGTCTTCCGTACAGAGCATACGCGCGGCCGTCCCATCGACGCCCGCGGGCTGGAGGAGGTGTAGGTGGCCGAGGTTTTCTTAATACTCAAGCAATCATGATTAGTCACGTTTGAAGATTACGTCCTTAAGAAAAGGTCAGAGAAGTTTTAACAGGGTTGAAATCATCGTCCATCTCTCGCTTTCGACCATTTTAGGTATCAAAATATGTAGATATCTAGGAGTCATGCTCCTAGATACATACATAGTTTGATACACATTGTGTGACGCTTTACGATAGATAGAAACCTCATTCTGTGTGGCTTTGCACATTCTTGAGCAATTGAGACACGCCGCCGCGACCGCCGTCTCGATCTCTTACGATTGAGCTTGTTGTCGTGACGCTCAATCCAGAGAATATATCAAAATGTCAAGCGTTACACGTTTTGTTACTTTATACTCTGTTCAACAGTAAATACGTCGGCCCAATCCGCTGGACACTAGCAGAATCGTCGGACTATGGCGGACCTTCTCCAATTGGCCTGCTCCACACTGCGGACCGTGTAATGCGCCTGGAGACCCGAAGACTTTGGAGAGTACAATATTCAATCGATGCTATCTAGGCTCCATGTTCTTACAACAGCACAATACAACAACTCCGGGGGTTCAATCTTAAGGCGCCTCGTGTTTCGCATCCTGAGGCAGGCCTTATATGTTTTCCCAAGCGGCTCGTTCGCCGTTCCTCGCCCAAAACCCGTATCTGTACATGTGGCGGGTTTTTTCAGACTTCTCATCATTCGAGGCACGTGAAGTTTAGGGACAGTAGTCGATCCGGCTCGTCGAGCTCTCTCTTCTCGTGCTCTTCGTTTTTTTTCTTCTCCGCTTGTCTCTGTGTTGTGTACCTCTTTCTCTCTCTGAGAATGTCACGTATCCTCCAACGGACGGTCGGAGAATGTCAAATACTTTAGTAGAAGCTAGGCGGGCCACCTTCTCGGAACTGGCTTGATTAGCTGTTTCGCGCCTCCGAGCCGATAGGGGGGTGTTCCTGAAGGCAAAGAGTCCAACGAGCACGCGCGGACAGCTGCTGTGGGCGGCTACTTTGCGCATTGAGTACTTTAGAAGACGCAATCTGCAGACGCCTCCATCTCCGTTCGACCGACGTTACGTAGAATGAGAGTTCTATGCTCTCAGGGCCCTTACAGGCCGCTTCTGGGATGACTTTAAAAATCACACAGTCTTGAAAGGCCGGTATCTCCGCTCGACTGTGCTCAAGAAAATGGGGAATCTATAGTAAGCAGCCGCACATATGTATATGTCACGCTCCCATGTGCACTGCGGCACAGAACTTGAGTGAGTAGTGTCCAAATACTGCCGCAAGAGAGCGGAGAAAGATCTTCAGAGGGAAATGCTGTTGTAATGACTGTCGCCACATACCGGCGCTTTACTTCCGGTCGTATAGTGAGCGACTTGCGGACGCTCTCTGTTACTGTGCACGACCTTTTCGAGCAAGTAAGAGGCAGACACCTCCCTGACCTACCGTGTCCTTGAGATCCCAGAGTGGACGAGGTACCCCGCGAGAACAGGAGCCAAGAATTTTTGCTACAACCACGATGCGGTCAAAAACCACTCTTACGCTTGGTGTTTCGACAATTTGGACTGGTCGGTGAGCTCCTTTGTCCACTGAAGCTAGACAGGCCGTTCGATTTTCACAGCCAACCTTTCTCCGAATCGTAGATCCCGACTCGTCAACAGATTTACTGTCGTAATAAATCACCTCGGACCACATTCACCGTCTCACTGTCAACCACTAGTGACACGTGGCCCCAAGACCTGCGGCTGAGAGCTCGTGAATCTTGACGTCCTCGACATCACTTCTATCGAATCACTGGCACTGATAAAATGCAATTGAGAGCCAGCGTGAGCCACGAGTCGATCTCTACGATGTCACTGTTGTACAGCAGATATCCAATGGGCAAAAGGTATTGATCCGGCTCACACACATGCGCTTTGGATTTCCCATTAGTGGTGTCTGAGACGACGAAAAAGTGAATTTCTGTTCCGGCTAACAGGCAGCCGTCCATTCAGGAAAGCGTTGAGGCCGTTTCTAATAAATTACCGGCATGAGTACCCCTTGGCCTGCATGGCCAACATACATGCACTTTCCTATGTTCTCAACACAGCCCGATCAATGAGGGGGTTTACGCCACAGAATATTCGCTCGTCTGAATTTTGGGAAACGTGCAACGCAAGGTACTAATCCTTTCTTAAATTCAAAGCTGTGCGACACAAGAGATTTTTCAGTGTCCCAGGTAGGGCTGTGAATAGCGCACCGCTTTGGCGGGGCGCGAGACGCTACATACAGTTAAGCAGCGCCCAAATTGCGCCTCAATTACGCCGTTCAAAACGCGATCACGCCCGGAGGCGCCTTTAGTCGCCCCGCGGTACTTTGACAGCCCAGTAGCACTCTTTATCACTTCTATTTTTAGATCTGTGCTTGAGACTGCCCAGCCCCGTCGCTCTCTTGTGCGGCTTCTCGCTCGCATGCAGGTGAGTAAAACTCCTTGTCAACTACGGGGCGCAAGAGGACGCTGCTTTTGAAAATGAGAGAACAGCATCTTTGAGCCTTCTTGGTCTGCAGAGGGCTCAAAGAGATCGTCAAAAACCGGGCCATGAGCTCTTCCGCCGGCAGCTCGTTGTTCTTGGCGCCGCGGGCCGGCTCAAAGCACAACGGGGAGAGGAACGCACCGACGGCTACCCGTGGCGAGCGGGCAGCCGAGGCTTCCAGCGTCCATGCAAAATAGTCTTACTTGACAATCCTACTGAGTTTAAGTATGTGCCTCACAGAGTATGCTGCATGCAAGATGGATTGAGCACATCTAGTAAGTACATTATGCGGTTAGTCCGGGTAAGCTTGGAGCAGTGGCAGAGTGCTTGTCCAAGACGGATTTTGCAGGGCCATGGTGTTCAGTGAGTACCTGCTCGACAACTGGTGGAGGTGCGTGACGGGTTCGTAGATACGCTCGCGAAATAAGTGCGCACAGCTCTTGAGCAAATTTAGCTTCAAGATCCCTCCTTCCTAAGACATTCTCTGTCTTTTCCTGAGCGAACGAAAAACACCCTCGGCATCAAACACCAACTCGCAATCATCACGCACGGCAAGTACAGAGAAGGTGCACAACTATAGAAGCGGCCCATGAGGGCTTCAGACCATTGCTTTATCGTCGCTCCCGGGGCTCCGCAGTGGTAGATACCGACCAGTTTTTATAAACGCAGACAATAGTGCGCTTTGTTTCTTTCAAGCTATGAGTATTTGTCTACGCATTGTTTCTCGGCGAGATCGCGGAGCTTGAGGAAGGTCGCTGCTCACCAGGATGACGAATTAAGTTGGTATGACCCTGTTCACGTATTGCAGTTCCCCGAATTTTGTTTCATGGAGACAAGAGCAACAGCGTGACGACAAGGCCATGAGCCAACCGCGTGCTGGGAGCTCTCAGCGGACCAAAAGCGTGCAGTAGGACTTTCCTTTTCGCGACACCTGTGGGTACGAATCTTGAATTAAAACTTGTACCCATTTTTATCACGAGTTACTGACGCTTTCATGACATTACTAATGTCAACTTCAGTTGATATATCCATATGATTCCATTCATGCTGAATACTGAACATGCGCGATGAATCAAAGGCGATCTCAGCACTGTTAACGCCACCGAAAGCTGTTACCTAAAGCTGTCGGTCTGTCGTGACGACGAAATTCCTGAGCACAGACGAGCCTTGCATCGTGTTTTGCACGTACCTGACATCTAGCAACCGCCCATCCAAAAAGCCCCTCTTTTCTAACACATGCACAGATTCTAACTGTGGCTGAAGCGCTAAAAGTGCCCTCCTCTTTTCATTCGACCGCAGTTGCACCTAAATGGCACGCGCAAGGGTGGAAGCTGTTGTTTGCTGAAATCTGTCCTGGGAGACCGACAGCGAGACATGAAGTCAATTCGTCATTGATCCAGTCTCCGAGTTGGTAAAACCTACTTCCATGTGCTCCAACGATCATTTATCTTCTTGGCCCGGTGGCCATAGAGTGCTTGAACTATTTCCACGTGAAGACGGAGCTTTCTTCATTGTCAGCAGCCCCTTTCTGCAACATCGCGGCAGAATCACGTGAATCCTTGGGGACCTGAGACAATGGAAGAGCGATCCTGGCCTGCGGGGGCCCATCTGTCGGGGAGGCGGTCCCTTGGGCGTAACTGATTGGCTTAAAGCCTCTCTGATAGATTCTGATACTGTCTCCTATGAATGAACTTGGAGAACAGCGGTTGTGACGGCTTACGATCCAACATGCAGTTTTTGAACGCCAGCAAGTTTCTTATTTTCTTGTAACAGTCGGTGCAGCTCGACGAGCTCGCTCGATCGACTTTTTTTCTCCACTTTCTCGTCTTGGCTGTCTCTCACTGCCGCTTCTGTGGAGAGAGTAAGTGTCACGTACATTCCAACGGACATGAGGCAAGAGCCGAGTACGAAAGTGGTGAGGAGGGCTACTTCTGAGGGCCTTAGTTGAATTCACCGTATTGGTCTGAGCGCCATCTACCTTGGTACGCAAATTGCTACTCCAGCTGGGGCCTCGGGACTCTTAATTGGACGCATGCCGTTACGAGTACTGGAGTGTTTAGTCGAGCGAGAGCGTCTAACTTCTCCAGAAAGACCAGATCGCGTCGCGACGTTTTTCGTATTGTTGCTGCTGATGGAGGTTGCTCTGGTCCCGAGTACTTCAGATGTGACATTATTCTAGGTCCCGTTCCTCTGGTCGAGATTTTAAAAGAGAATGGGTCTTCTAATGTTAGCTGCAACCAAAAGCATTTTTCAATGGCCCCAATCAGAGCACTCGATATCGTCTGTTCTCCTCATTACCCTATCTGGCGAACGAGAACCAAATCATATGTGGGATTACTGTGGAAGTCTAATTTTCGACGCGACCAAAGTTCTCATGTTCTTCCAACAGTCGATGCAGCCAGAAGAGCTCTCTCTGTTCACCATATTCGTTTTTGTGTTCCACCTCCCCATCTTGGCGGTCTCTCACTGCCGCTCCCGTGGAGAAATAAATGTCGCACACGTTCCAATCGACTCGAGGTAAGTGCCTAGTACGAAAGTGGTGAGGACGGCTATTTCTCAGGGTCTTGGTGTGATTCACGGTCCTGAGAGAAAAGACGGGGGGCTACGAAACGCCTCACAGACCTTCGCCTGGGCACCCTGCGTGGCGGTCGTGTGCAGATCTTTACCTAGCGCACTGTGCACGAGCACAGAGAGGGCTCCAGGACGGAGCCGACTCCAAACGTTATTGATCACTGTGAGCTGCTCGTCAGGCATGGGACCTGGCGACTTAAAAACGCACGTATTTACAGCTGGCTGTCTCGCTCGGGCGTGCTCAAAGAAAAGAGAGTTCTATCGTCACCCGCCACGAACGTATTCTGTTCAATATGCCACGTTGCGAGAAAAAAAAAGAGGTTTCAAATTGTCGGGTGCCCGCAGAATGATATTCAACAATTTGATTCGTCCGCGCCATACATTCATTTTTCACTTCCATCCCCGTCTGATGGTTGGACGAGCGCTGCAGGCCGTCCTCCCTCCTTCCCCACTGGGCGCTGGAGCCACGCGAGAAGTTCTGGGTCCCCCAGCGCACTAACTCGAGGCCCCAGCTGATCCGTCTCCACCAACACTCCCCTCCGAGGGAGGCGCGGCAGCTTGATGCCCAGCGCGTCCCCCTCGCGCAACAGGCCGTCCACCCACACGTCCATGGGCACCAGCAGCAACGCACCTGCACCGGCTGCGGCGGCAGGGGGGATCCCATTGCCACCACCCTCGCCACCGCCGCCACCGCCGTCGCCCTCCCCCGCCGCCGCTGCGGGCACCGCGTCCGCCCGGACCCGCAGGCGGCGGTAGTCCCCCAGCAGCGGCTCGAGCAGCCCGTACACCAGAGCCGGTGGCGCGACAAGGCGCGCATAAAACGCCGCGAGCGCGGTGGCGTATTTGAAGTGCCGCTGGTCGAGGAAGAGCCGCAGGGTGTCCACGTCCACCCCCAGCTGCAGCAGCTTAAGGGTGAGGCAAAGGAAGGGCGACGGCACCGGCGCGGCGCCGCCGCCGCCGAGCGAGCCGCCCAGATGAGACAGCCCCGCCGCGCGCGTCGCGACGCCCGCGACGGAGAGGCCAAAGCACTCCTCCCGCCAGTAGGCGGACGCGTAGATGCGGTCGCGGGTGAGGGCGTCAAAGAGGCGCTGCGGGTCGATGCCGTGGGCAGTGTTGGCCGTTGGGTCGGTACGGTTGGCCATGGCCGCTGGCCCGCGGGTGGGCGCGCAGCGGCGGGGGCGGCGGGGGGGTGGCGGGGGTGCGCGGCGGCAAAGACCAAGACAGCGCAGCAGCGGCAAGATGGCTCCGTGTCAGGATCACGACCAAGTAGTCTCTCGAAGCACGTCCACTCGTGCAACTTGCGGGTATGAAATATACTTATCGCAAACTCGTTGTCGCCGTCGGCACGAGTCTGTCGAAAACGGTCCCTGCACACCGACCTGCCCCACACGCATCGCATGGACTCAATCGCCTTTTGCCGTAGCACTCTCTCTCTGTCTGCTCCCCACAACCCCCCGTTGCTGGCCCTGGACGGACGAACACTCCCCTGACCCCAACCGACCAGAATACCCCCGTCAACCACCGACGGGCACCCCGTTCCCCCTTCACACCCCCCACCATGGGCGTTGGTGGCACCAAGCGCGCGCGCCGCGCGCGGGAGGAGGCGCTCACCGCCTCCCTTGCCGACGCTGCCGCGGCGTCAGACGCGCAGGTGCGCGCGACGGGGTCGGTTATCGACGCGGCCACCCCGTCGGCGTCGCTCTTTTTCGTTGACAAGGGCGGCGGGGGCACTACCACCGCCGCCGCCGCTGCCGCCACGGCGCCTGCGGCTGCTGCTGCGGCGGCCACGTCCGCCCTGCCGCCGGTGCAGCTGACAAAGGCGCGCCGCGCGCAGGCGGCGGCGGCTGCCAAGCCCCGGCGGTCCGAGGCGTCGGCGCTGCCCAACCCGCTCGTCCCGTCGCCGACCGCCCACATGCCTCGTCGGGTGGGCGGGGTGGGCTCCAAGGCCGCCCGCCGCGCGTCGCTCGCCGCCGCGGCGGTTATGGATGAGGGTGGTGGGGCGGCCGCTGCCGGCCCGGCGTCGCGGCCACGCAAGGCCGCCCGCGTTGGCGGCGTTGGCGCGGGCGGGGTGGGCGGCCGCCGCGGCCGCCGCGGGGGCATTTCTGGTATGGCGCTCGCGACGCGCATCCGGTCGGCGACGGCGGTGTGGGACGCGGAGCCCCCCCCCGCGGGGTGCCTGCCCGCCCCGCCGTCGGCGTCCGAGTCGGAGCGGGCGGCGGCGGCGGCCGCGGCGGCCGCGTCTGAGGTGGACGTGGACTGGTGGCGGCGGCCGGCCAAGCCCTTCTCCGCGCCCCCCGACGCGCACCCGGTGCTTGCGCGCGCGCGCGTCCGGGGGACGGTCGTGGCCGCCGCTCGCGCCGACGCGCTGTCGGTCAACCCGCTGCGGAGTGCGCACCAGGACGCGCTCGGCGAGGCGGTCGCCGCCGAGCTGCTCGCCGCCGACGCGGACGCGGCGGCCGACGAGGCCATGGCCTTCTCGGCTGCCGCCGCCGTGCCCGCCCTGACGGTGGACGCGGGGGTGGGCGCGTCGGCGGGCGCCGTCGCGGCCGACGCGGCGGCCGACGCGGCTGCCGCGGAAGAGGATGGCGGCGGCGGGGGCCCCATCAGCATCAACCCCGCGGTGGTGGCGGCGAAAAAGACGCGGACGGAGCGGAACAAGGAGGCCCGCCGGCGGGCCGAGGCGGCCGCCGCCGCCCGCCGCGCGGCGGCGGCGGCCGAGACGGAGCTCCTCCGGGGCCTCCCCACCCTCGTGGCCCGCGCCGACGCGGCGGTGCGGCGGACGGCGGCGGTGACGGGGCGGGAGGGGGGCCGGCTGGGCCGCCGCGCCGCGTCGCGGGCGCAGCACCTCCCCCGCCTGGGCGGCCGGCGGCTGCCCCGCCTGGCCGCCGCCGCCGCCGCGGCGGTGCCGCTGTCGGCGGACCTGGCGCCGGGGGGGGGGGTGCGGGCGCTGGCGCTCCCGCCCGTCGAGCGGGGGCTCGCCGACGCGTACCTGCGGCTCCAGGCAGGGGGGCTCGTCGAGGTCCCTGAGGCCCGCGCGTCCACCCGGGGGCGCGTCCTCGACTCGACCTGAGCACGCAGAGGGGGGGGGGGGCGTGGGGGGGCGGGGAGGGGCGGGGGGGGGGGGGTGGGGGGGCGTCGTGTTGCTGGCGGGCAGCGGGCGGCTGGGGGGGCGGTTTTTTTGGGTGGGCGCGTGGGTAGGTGGGTGGGGTGACGTGGAGCGGCGCCGACGGGCGGGCGGGGGTCGAGGCGACCTTGGCAGCGGAGTGGCGGTTGTGTGTGGTGCCCAGAGAGGTTTCGCTGTGTTCTTTTACTCGCCCGACTGGCTGCACCAGCGCTGGTACATACAGTATGGTGGAGCGGGGCAATTGCGGTTAACCGCGGGGGGGGGGTTGTCGGTGGGGTGCTGACGTGGCGTGGCGTCTGCATTCGGAAAGCCTCTCTCTTTCTGTGCACTTTTGTCTTTCCGTTCCGTCTTTTCCCCATTGCCCCCCCGCCCTCTCTCAAGCGCTCGCGGCGGTCACGGTGCCCCCCCCCCCCCTCCCCCCCCCCCCCCCCAAACGCCTCCACGGCGGGCGCGGGGTCGCGGTCCCGCTCCCCCCCCCCCCCCCCCCACCGCCGCCAACAGGGCGGCCCCCCCCGGGCGTTCGCCACACCCCCCCCGCCGCTCCAGGTGCCGCCGCAGGTGGCTGCGGTACCCAAACGCCCGCCCGCAGCCGCCACACCCATACTGCCGCCCCCCCCCGTGCGCGACGCGGAGGTGCACATTGAGCGCCCCCCGCCCGCGGACTGCCACCCCACACACGCGGCACACGCAGCCGCCGCCGCCGCCGCCCCCCCCCGCGGCGGCGGCGCGGTCGTGCACCAGCGCCACGTGCTCCTTGACGTGCCCGCGAGTGCCAAAGGCGCGCCCACACACCCCACACGCGTAGGGGCGTTTCCGGAGGTGCACCGTGTCAGTGTGGGAGGCCAGCTGGCAGCGGTAGAGGAAGGTGGCGGGGCAGCGGGGGCAGAGGAAGGTCTGCTCCCGGTTGTGGAGGCCCCGCACGTGGCGGGTCAGGTTGGTGCGGGAGGACAGCACCTTGCCGCACGTGCCGCACGGGTGCTTGGCCTTGGGGGGGGGGGCGCCCGCCGCCGCCGCCGCAACCGCCGCGGGGGGGGGAGGGCGGGGGGGCGGCCCCGCCGCCGACGCTGCCGCCAACGGCTCGGGCGACAGCAGCGAGCGGACGTCCATCCGCGCATCCCGCCGGGGGCTGAGTGCCGCAGGGGTGCCGCCGCCGCTGCCGCCGCCGCCATACGGCACCTGGACGGGTAGGGCTGCGACCGATGGCGGCGCCGCCGGCGGGGGCGCAGCCTTGGCGGGCCACCCCCCGCCACCACCCCCGCCGCCGCCAGTGGCGGCGGCGGCGGCGCCCACCGACGCCAGCAGCGTCGGCAGGGAGGGGAGGACGGTGCGCGGGGAGGCGGCGGCGGGCCACCCCGCCGCCAGCGGCTCTGCCTTGACGTACCCCCCCGCCGCCGGCGGCCGCCACGCCTGCAGCAGCGACGGCAGGGGGGCCGCCCGCGGCGCGCCGGCGGGGGCGGCCGCCCACCCGCCGGCGGTGGGGGGCACCAGCGGCGGCGGGGGGGGGGACAGGCGGGGGCGCTTGTGGAGGCGGCCGCCGGCAGGGCCGGCGGCGGCGGCCGCCGCCGCCTCCCACCCGCGGGGCCGGATGGCGGCGCTGCCCCCGGCGCTGCCGGCGCTGCTGCCAATGGTGCTGCTGCTGCTGGGGGTGCCGCCCCCCGCCGCCGCCGCCGCCGCCAGGAGGCGATACTTGGTGTCGTCGCCGTTGCCGTACGGGCCGCCGCTGCTGTAGTGCGGGCCGCCACTGCTGTACGGGCCGCCGCAAACGCGGTCGCCGACGCGGTCGCCGTGTGGGGCGTGGTGGAAGCGGCCGGCGTGGATGCCAGCGACCGGCTCCATCGTGAGGGGGAGGTGGTGGTGGGGGCGGAAAGCAAGGGCGGGGACCGTCCGAGGAGAGGGGAACGGACGTGCGCGTGCGTGGGGCGTCTTCGCGAAAGTGGGAAGGGTGCACGGGCGGGGGGGGGCGGAGAGTGGTGCGTGCGCTCCCGTGAGTCTCGCCCGCCGTGGATGTTTGGTGTGTGCCTCTGCAGTCGTGCGGTACGGAAGAGGACCGGTGGGAGAGGACGACGACCGCTGCGACCGCCCCGCCGGTTCCCCTTTATACGGACACACTCGGCGGACACAACCCACCCACTCGCCCGTCGCACCTGCTGAGGGGGAGATGGGGCTGGGATGGGTGCTCCCGCTGCTGCATGCTGCTGTACGAACCCCCCCCCTCCACTCTCCCCACCACCGCGGCCATTGTCAGGAGGCAGCGGGGGGGGTGGGCCCCCCCCCCCGCCACCCGACCCGCGGCGCTGCGCGGGGGTGGGCTGCTGCTTGTGCCGCCGGCGCTCGCGCTGGGCGCCACCCGCAGCCGCCCTCTCACCCCCCCCTCCCCAGCGCGCTGTGCCCAGCGAGGAGCGGAGCAGAACTTCCTGGCTCCCCACAGCCCTCAACCCCCCCCCCCCCCTGACACCAACGCCAGACGCCGCCACGCGTGCCCCGCTGACGCGACGGCCAAGGCGGCGCCCGCGGGCTGCCGCAGAAAGCGCGGGGTGGTGGTGGTGGTGGTGGCGGTGGTGCGTGCCGCGCGTGCCGCCGACACCCTCCCCCCCCCCACCGCCACCCCCCCCTGGTGGGTGGCGGTCGGGTCACAGGCGGGGTCCGCTGCCGTCGCCCCATCGCCACTGGCACCGCGGGAAGGGCGCAGCGGCCGGGATGACGGTTACGTGGGCGGCCACGGGTGGGGTGGCGCCTCGCTCATCCCCCACCCCCGCCTCGCCACGGCTGGCTTATCCCCCCCCCCACCCCCCCCGTCCCCCCGGTCCAGGCACAGCAGGCTCATCATCCCCCGCCCCCTCCCCCTCCTCGCCCTCTCGCATGGCGTGGTGGCTCAATCCGCAGCTGTGGCTCATCCCACCCCCACCACCCGCCCTGGCAGCAGGCTCATCCTGTCCGCCACCCTAGCCCACCCCACCCCCCCCCCCGCCCCCACACCCTTCTTCCCATCTATGGTGGAAAGGGAGGTGGGGTGCTTTCGCAAGGCCCGTTGGCTGACTGGTGCACAGCTCCACTGCAGACACAGCCGAGTTGCGCACTCCGGCGGGGGCGCGTGGCCGGCGGCCGGGCGGTCATGCAAAATCTTGTCTGTCGCCCGTCGCCAGTCCCCGCCACGCGAGCTGGGGCGTATGGACACCCGCGGGGTGTGCGCCTGGGGCCCCAACGGGTCGGGGAAGGGGAGTGCTGCAGCACAGGGGCCCCGCGCGTGCGGCAGCGCCGGGGTGGTGGTGGCAGGGGGCGGGGGGGGGCGCGGGTGGCAGGAAGGCGAGTCCCAGCTATAGACGCGGGTGGTTGGGGGGGGGGGGGGGGGGGGGGGGGAGCCCCGCCGTGAGTCACGCCGCCCTTGCGAGAGGCTCCGCCCTTCATTCGAGCTGCCGCCCCACAGCATCCCCGCTGGGCTTGGGTGGCGAAATCGGAACGGGACCGAGGCCCGCGTGACGGAAACGGCAGTCGCGGGGCAGGCGGGGGCGTGTGCCTACGCACCCCGGCTTGGGGGGATGGTCGAGATGGGGCGGGCGGGGGGGGGAGAGGGAGGGGGGCATATCCGGATGGGTCGGAACGGACTTGACGTTGGTGCGCCCAATCATTGCGGCTGCGGTGCCCTGACGGACAGACACACGAAGCGGGGTGGCTGCCGTGGTGGGCTGGTCCCCACGTCCACGGAAGCTGGTCGTCTGACCAGGCCGCTTCGGACGCCCCCCCGCTCCGCCCGCTCCGCCGCGTGCAGCATGACATCCAGACATCACCACCACGAGAAGAACAGTGAGAGGGGGAAGGAGGCTGGGGGGCGGTCGGTTGGTGGCGGGGGGCGGTATCCATATGTACGAAAAGGCCAAGGCGGTACGCGCGTTTTTCTTTGTGTATCTTGGTTTCTCGTCGAGATGATGTCCATTGACAGCACATCAATGCATCTCCCCCGCGCGGGGCCCGGTGTGGACCGCACGGGCGTGGTTGGGTGATGGTGGGGGCGCGGCGGTGGCGGACGTGGCCGATCGGCTTAGCTACGGGGCGTGCCCCCTTTCCCGTGGCCGCGTGGCGCACACCGCTCACGGATGCCGCGCCACAGCGCGCGCGCGGGCAAGGCGGGCGCGGGGAGGGCGGGTGGGCGAGCGGTGGCGGCTGCCCACGCGGAGCGCCGCGGGTGGCCGTGTGTAATGGGTTCCTATGCTGGGGCTGGTAGCAGCTAGGGCGGGGATGCGACTGGCAGCACCGTCTCGGGTCAAGCGTCGGAAACGGGTGGGGGTGGGCAGGCGACAGGAAGAGCCATCTGGGGTGGGTGTGCCCGTTGGCAAAGGACGGGTGGGGGGGGGCGGGGGGGCGTGGGGAGCAGAGGGTTCTTCAGCAGAAGGACGAAAAAACATCGCCCACCCAAACGTTGAGGAAGACCGGCGGGTGGAACGTCAACACAGGAAGACTGAACGGGCGGAGCCAGTCACCACGAGGACAACGGTGTGTGCAGCCGTGGGTGGTGAAGGGGGCGCGAGTAGTCGGTAGCCGTGTAGGGCGCCACGTTGAGCCCCCCGCTCCCCACCGTTGCATGGGGTCAAGCAGCAAACGCGCCTGACGAGGTGCGCCTCGTCCACACAGAGTGTGCAGCGACAGAATCTGGCAGCACCCCATCGTGGGTGACCTCCGCTGCTGGCCTCTTATCCTATATCATACAGATATGATGTGCACCGGCCAGGACATGCAGGCGGCACGCGCACGAGCCGTGCGGCTCCCGCCTGTTTTTCCTCTCTTTTTCTCTCCCTCTCTCACCCGACGTAGGGCCCTCCACGAACCACCCAGTCCCTGACAGTGTCCACCGCCGAACCGAAGCTCCCGTCTGCGGGGTGGCCAATGGCATTTGTAATCTACTGTACCGCGCTGGGACTGGCCGTGTCCACCAATCACCACCCATTCGTAGCTCCATGCGTCAGCGTCGCCGCTCCTGCGACGTGGTACCGCGACATGGAAAACGCACAAATGACAATGCATGTGTCCAATGCGGAGCAGTCAGTCATGCCTGATTCGGTGAAGAAGGGCGTGAGGGCGATGCAGGTCCTCATGGTACGTATGTACAGTACAGTACATACCAACAACTTGGAGCACAACCGTACGTACTAGACGGCAGCCGAGGACCGGTCGTGATGGTCGGGTGGACCAATGAGGCATGCGTGCGTAGAGACGGCGCAGCGCCGTGCAGCCTGCATGGACCGCCGTCGTTTGGGAGCGCCACCGCGCAACCCAATGCCGGGTGTCTGCGCTCGTCTGTCCTACTCGCCACGCCCTGTTCGTGGCTGGCAGGCCGCTCATTCGGCGCGGCGCACGCCGTCGAGTCGACAGGAATCTAGCTGGCGCCCACGTACATATTCCGCCCCCCCTGACACAGTGGGATTCACGCCGTCTGTCCGAGAGTCGCCGCCCGGGCGGCCGCAGAGCGTCCGGCTGCGCTTGATTGATGCATACTTGAATGCGGGACCTATCCACACCGTGGGGTTCTGTTGAAAATTTAATCATGGGGATGGGTTGTGCTCGCACCTGGAAGCACGAGCGTTGCGCGTGTCTGCTGCCATGTCGCAGAGGGGCCCGCCAGGGGTATAGAACCATGGTTGTCACGAGTTTAATGAATGCATTTTACTTTTTTTAATTAAAGCATAGATTAAAGCATAGATTAATCAAACCCCGGAACCGTCCATTGCATTAATCCTACAGCACTTATCGGCAGTAAGTATACGCAATCTTGATAAGTGAGGGCTCTTTCGCTGGAGTGCGAAGCTGCAGAGTACCCACCGCTGCCGCTGCGGCGCGCAGAACAACTGTCGCTCATTGCACTGCACTGGCCGCCCTGGCGGCCATCGCCCGGCGGCACCAGGTGTGTGGTGGTCTTGGGGGCGCCGTCGGGGGATCGCCGGCAGAGGCCGCCGATGGCGCGCCCTCCTTCTGGCAGTGGTTGCAGATGGCTCCGCAGCCAGGCCACAGCTGAAACTCCAGCTTTATCTCCCTGGCCTTCCGTTCAGTCGTACTGCTGCTGGCAGCGGGTGCCGGAATGTCTCCAGCGCCCGCCAAGGCCGCCGCTGCCGCAGCGCCCGCCCGTGCTGCCGCAGCGCCCGCCGTAGCGTCTACTGGTTCTGCGTCCTCCGACGCGTTAGGTACGCCGGCGCCGGAAGAAGATCCTGCCGCACTGTCAGCCTCCATGGTAAGTCTTCGCGGGTATCGTGAGCCGACCCGACACTCGAAAACGGTAGGCCCCCGAAGCTCTTCTCGTGGCACGGTGGGAAGGGGGAGGGATAGAGGGCGCGCAAAGAGGACGTCACTGGCACTCAAACGATACACGGCGACTGCTCGCTTGGCGCCCAACCACGCTTATTCACGGTGGCGCATTGTGGGAGGCGCACAAGTTCAAAGGTATTTAGTTCATTGTCAAAAAAGGTATAAAAAATGACACATCGTTGATTGATTAAAGTATTTAATTAAAGCATGCTTTAATCAAAGGCGACTCAAAAAATACTTGCATTTTGCCAACCATGTATAGAACCCGTAGGGTGGGGTTGGGTTGGTGGAGCTTGGAGTTGTGCGCTAAGAGTTACCGAAGTGGACTTGGAATGTTCTATTTAATGACCACAACGGGGCACGCATAGTTAACGCCCAGTCGTCCGGCTCTTTTGGCTTTCAAGACGCACGCGGCTCTGGTTGGCTGTCACGATTCAATTACGACCGTTTATTGGTCAGATCTGAGTTTCTCAGCCTCGGCAGCAAGCCTTCAGCATTGCCGCCCATATTTCAAGCAGGACGACCGCGTGGCTCCCGCCACCCCTCTGGCGAGCCCCCTGGGGGGGGGCAAGGTGTTGACTTCCTGTCAAAAGTATTGGCTACTTTTCTATCGAGGGGTCTTCCCTTTCATCCTGTGCACCTTCTGCGTCAGCACCGTCTGCGACCGCGGGCTGCGCTGCGTCGCGCTCGTTCGCGCATCGCACGGCGCGTGACACGTGCTTGCCGCGACGCCCGCGGCAGGGTACGGCTGGGATAGTTCCACCTCGCGCTTCTCTACGTCCATGAGTGCCGTCCGCTTTACACGAGGATGCCAGGAGCAGGGGGAAGGGGTCAGCGTGGTTTAATGCCGCGTTCGGCCGCCCCTCCACCGTACATGTGCCCCTCCGTGCCTGAACTGCCAGTGTGGAAACACGTACGTCCTTTCTTTATTGTCCTCCGCCATGTTGAGATGTCCTCAGGAAGACGGCGCAGCGACTGCACCGGTGCAGCAGCGCTACTGCACCAGCGCCGCGGACCGCCTGTTGGCGACGGATCCCGGAGCGTGCGCGCGGGCAAACCGTGATCCGGCCTATCAACACTCGTCCTCGATCCTGATTCGCCCCTCTGAGAGAGGCCATAGAGACCGAAATTGGGACGCGCCAGCATCCGCATCGGGGACGGACAGGGAAATGGGGACGCGTCCCAATTTCGTCGTTTGCGGTCTCTGTGAGAGGGGGTCGTATCCCTCGACCACTGATATTTTAGCACGTTGCAAGCACACATTTCAAAGGCGAGACGTAATTCAAAAAGCCAGAAGAGCCGGCTTAACTATGCGTGAGGGGAACGCCAAGAAAAGAGCGCGCGAACGCGCCAAACAAGACGCGCACCTGGCCAGCGCCAGGCCACACCCATGCGCGCCCTCGCCGCTCCACCCCCGCCCCCCCGCCGCCACCATCGTGGTCACCCCCCCCCCCCCGCCGCCACTGTCGTGGCCACACCCTGCCCCCCCGCCGCCACGGTCGTCGTCACCCGCCCCCCCCCACCGCCATCGTCGTCGTCACCCCCCTGCCCCGCCGCCACCGTCGACGTCACCCCCCCCCCCCCCCACCGTCGTCACCACCCCCCTGCCCCGCTGTAGCACAATAGGAATTTCGTCGCACGTCCACTCTCAGGGAACACTCACCAAGGGGGATCGGCACCAACGTCACCGGGAGGCCAAGGTTGCTGTCCTTGGAGCGCAAGCCACGGGACCAAGATGGGAGCCCAAATGGGAGGGGTTTGTTGTTCTGCCTTGGCCGGCGGTGGATTCACCGCCGGCCCCCTCGTTATAAACCCTCGGAGACACTACTAACTACCCTCCACCCCAAGATGCAAAGTCCCTCTGGTCATACGTAACTTATAGATACCGTGACCAGCTCGGACTCTCAAATTGAAGTTAAGGATGAGAAGTAGCCCCCCTGATATTAGGGTCACAATACGGACAACCATATTGCTACATATCCCCCCCTTAGATTCGGCCCGTCCTCGGGTCGAGTTGCATTTGGGTTACCGAATGTAAGTGGGTCGCGTGACCGTTTACCAGTCGGGTGGGGCTTTGCGCCCTGTCGCGACAGACACCCCTTTTCGAGGTTGTCTGAGGGGGGTGCCCCCCTTTGTGTGGTACACACACGATCCGTTTTCCGGACCGTTAAATTCCCGATTCGGGTTTCTGTTCACGACCCCCCCTTTTCGAGGGGTGGTGCAAGCGGATCCGCCACCAGGTGTCTGGTGGTAGGGGAGCCCCTCTCGTGTTACCGAGTGAATGGGGGCGGCCGCTCCCGCTTTTCGCGGGAGCGGTTTCGGGGTGAACCCCTCTTGGTTGCCCCGTACGGGGGTGTGGCCCCGTCCCGCCCAGGTGCCTGGGTGGAGCGCGTTTGTAGCCCTGTGGGGCGCGGGTCGACCCGCGTGCCTGCGGCGCTTCTCGTGGCTGTTTGTGGTCAAAAGCGCGGGTGCCCGCGCTTCCCTGGCTCGTCCCGGTTGTCCCACCGTACCGGGTCGTAGCCATCGACGGCTTGTGGGCGCGGGGGACTCTGCCACCCGTTATCATGTCCTATCCCCAGGTGCTTGGGGAGGAGGAAGTCCTCCTGATCGGGGAGGAGATGGAGGACGACGCGCCTGTCGGTCCTGCCGCCGCGCGTTACGGGGCGAGCTCGTCTGAAGACGACGAGCCTGCGGTGTCCGTCCGTCTGTCGGCCGGAGGGCTGTCGTCCGTGTGCAGCGGCACGACGGTGCCGTCGGTCGGGGGTCAACCCGGCGGTCAACCGCGCGTGGCGGCTTCTAACCCTTCTCTGCCGGCTGCCCGGATGGAGCCTGGTGCCGGTGCCGGCTCGCCGCAGCTACCCCAAGATGGCCCGCCCTACGGCGGAAGTGGCGATCCCCGGCCGACTCCGGCTGGGCAAGGTGGTCCGGGAGTCAGGACGGTGCATCCTCCACGCGACCCCGACGTTGACGCGGGTGGTGGTGGTGGCGCGACACCCGGGGTGGCCGGTCAAGACGGTGCGGGTGCCCGCACGGCTGGTGCTCAGGCTCCCGAGGCTGTCCAAGTGCCTCCCCCTTCCGAGGCGGGGGCGACGTCGACGGGTGGTGCCGGCGCTGGTACCCTACCCGCGGTGCCGCGGGCGTCGAGCGGTCAAGACGCTCCTTCCCCCATGGCGGTTGACACCGGGAGCTACTCCGGGCGGGTGCCCGCCCTACTTCTTCCTCCTCGTCCCCGTGCTCCCGCGCCGGTGCACCTACCCGTTGGGCTTCCGCCGGCGCCGGCGCTTCTTCCTGGGCCGGCCCGGGTTGCCCCGTTGGGTGGCCGCGTTGGCTTGGTCGGTGGCGGCGTCGCCTCTGCGGTTGGCGGTACCGCCTCCGCGAGAGGCGGCGACGCCTCTACGGTGGGACATCCCCCGTTGTCGGTCTCCGAGCTGGTGGCCCGGGTGCGCAGCTTGACCGTGCAAGAGCCCATGGATTCGGGCGGTCGGATGCGGGTGGACTTTCACCCGTCGGATCGCCGCGGAGGTACCTCCCGTCCGGTCCCGTTGGACCCCTGTTGGGAGCGGGAGTTGGCTCGGCTGGTTGCCCAGCCTGACGCGGTTCGCGCCGAGCATCATTGGATACTCAGCCAGCCGGACGACCGGCATGCTCAACTCTGGCGCGCCCGGGTCGGGCGGCCTGAGGCTGCCCTCCTCCCCGCCTTTGGGGTGTGCGACTTGGTTGCCCCCGCGCTGCCGCGGGAGGTGGATTACCCTGCGGGTGCCCGCGGGGTGGCTGCTACCCAGCCCCCTGTGGCCTTCGGGCAGCTCGTGCCTGGTACCAACCGGTATCCCGGTTTGGATTACTACCCGGGGGATCCCCCGTATCTGTGGCTGACGCCGCCCTTCCCGACCATGGGTGGCCTGAAGTCGGCGTCCAGCTGGCGTCGAAACCATGGTGTCATGGCGGACCCATTCCGCACGGATGTAACGTGCGCGTTGCAGACCGGTAACGGTCGTGCGCCCATATACACTCTGTTGCGCCCGCCTGGGTGGCAAAAGGGGTGGGAGCCCGCCCCGGCTTTCCGGTTTGACACCGGTCCTTGCCTGCGCTACTTCAGCAGTGTGCTGGCCGCTCGGCCCACGCATGTGCTGCAGGGTGTCTTCACCCTCGAGGTTACCCTCGGGCAGGTTTCTTCCTTCCTGTTGTCGGCCCGCCGACAGGGCCGGCTCTTCCATCTTCCGACGGGTGCCCGTCGGCACCTTGGGGAGCTAGGCGTTACCGCCATTGATACTGGGACGGGGTTAACCCGTGAGCTGACTGCGCTCGTGGCCGTTCACGATGCCGTGAACTGGTCGGCGGTGGCGACCTTGCCGCCGTTCCGCGACGCGCAACCGGGAACGCTCCCGTTGCCTCGTCACTCGCTACGTATCCGCCGAGTTTTCTCGGGTGAGGATGGATACCAGGGGTGGGCATCCACCGAGTCGGTACCCGGTCTGGGTATTCCCGTGGTCCTGCCCGACCCTCTCCAGGTGGGAACCCCCTGGTTCGGTAAACCGACTCCTATGGGGACGGGTCGCCGTCGCCGTGAGTGGGACTCCACTGGTGGGGGCCGCGAGACGTATCGTCGTCGTGGGGAGTTCGACCAGGTTCCCGGTGCGCGTTCTGCCCAGGAGTCTGGTCCTCCTTCACGGTCGTACCGTGCTCCTTACCAGCTACCGCCGCCTCCGGCGGTGGCGGTGTCCACTCCTCCGGCTGTAGCTCCGGTTCCTCCCGTGGCATCGCCGGCTCCCGTCATGCCCGACGGGGGTCCTCGCTTGTGGTATGAGGGCGTTAACGCCCTTCTCTCTCGTGAGTTGACGGAGGCGCCTCCGGTTAGCTGGGGGGACATCCCCCCAGCTGCTGCGCTGGTCGGTACCGCGCGTTGCCTCGGTTGGGTGCTCAACCGCCTACAGGTGGCTCTGGATGCTGTGGAGGCTGGTGACAGCACTCTGGTGCATCTTAGCGCTGAGGTAGCTCAGGCGCTCAACCGGCGTGAGATAGCCGACCGTTGGAGTACGGAAGTGTACGCGACGACGCGTGACTGGCCCCCTTCTGCTGGCGGGGGTAACCCCTTCTGATGGTTGTGGGAGTGAGAGTGAGGGACCCGGTGACCCTTACGGTGGCCGGGTCTTAGTGAGTATAGACTCATCCCCTTTGGGGGCATTGCTTGCCTCTGTTTGCTGCCCTGGGGAGTACCCCTTCTGGCTCAGTGGTGCCTTGCCTCCCGTCCAACTTCTTCCGGTTGGTTCATGCTTGGGGAGGTCATCCTCCCTCACTTTGTGTCTTGGCTTGGGGAGGTCATCCTCCTTTGTAAGCCCCCTAGTTACTTCGATAGTATCGGAGTTAGCCTCTACCTTTAAGTTAACTTATTAAGGTTCAGGTTTTACTTAGTTACCTAAGCTTGGCTGGTCTTAGAAACCCAAGTCCGATTTGACTTAGAAACCTAAGTCTGCCATAACCATGTCACACCCTACTTAGTAGGTCTAAGCCCCACCCCCCAACATCCGAAGTCGGTGTCGGTTAGGTTGTTACAGGAGGCGGCGTCGCCTCATGTACGGCATGAGTAGTTGGCGGGGTATATTCGCCGCCTGTTCCCAGGTGGGTGAGTCGTAACCGACCCACATTACCTTGACGTACCAGGGTTCTGGTAGGTCTGGGTCGGTATGTCCGACGATGCTCTCCACTTGGTACGGGATTCCATCCGGTCCCACCGGGTCTTCCGACCGGTGGGTGGTAAGCGCCTCATGTAGCAACCCAGCCGGTACCGGCTGAGGATGTTCTGGCTTTGGCGCTGGTGTGACATCGTTAAAACTGATGCGTTGTATCTCCGTATCGGAGTGGAGGATAACCGAGTGGTCATCTCTGTGGAGCATCTGGTACGGTCCCTTGACCGGTTGCATGAGCTTGTTCCCTCGGAACTTCTGGTGTCTGATATAGACCCAGTCGCCTGTCATCAGGGTAGCGTTGCGCACCCGTAGTCGGGCGTCGAAGTTCTTCTTGTATCGAAGTTGTGTTCTGTCAAGGGCACCCTTGAGCTTAGGAATCATCCACGATAGCTTGGCCAACCAAGCTAGGTGGATGCGTTCGGCCGGTCGGCCCTTAGGTGTATCATACCGAGTGCACCTGCCGGGTGGCAGCGTCAGGTTACCGACCCCTAGTGGCATGACTCACTCCAGTGGGGCGATGTTTGTGCTCCGATGTGGCCTGGCATTGCATGCCAGGGTGAGTACGGACAGAAGCCTGTCCCAAGTGTTCGTGTGCTCGGCCACGTAGCACTGTAGCATCTTAACGATGGTGCGGTTAAACCGCTCCACTTGCCCGTTGGTTTGCGGGTGGTAGTCGGATGCCCGACGTGGTTCGATGCCGAACATGCCCATGACCTTAGTGCAGAATGCAGACGTCAGGTTTGCTCCGTTGTCGGAGAGGAGTTGCTTCATGACTCCGTATGCACTGATCCAGTGGTCAACCACTGCGTTCATGATGGTATATGCCGTATCATTCGGGATGGCTGCCGCTCGTGACAGCTTAGTAAATCGGTCTGACATGACTAGGATGTACCTGTTCCCTTCTTCCGTTACCGGAAGTGGCCCGAGTATGTCGATAGCGACCTGCTCGTTGGGCCCATCAGGTGGGAACAGTTTTATGGCAGACGCCTGCCTATGTAGACTCATGCGGTTACGTGCACAGAGGTGGCATCCCCTTACGTGGTCGACCACGTCGACGGCCATTGCTGGCCAGTAGAAGAACCTTCGCATTGCTGCGAACATACGTGAACCCCCCGGGTGTCCGGCTGTAGGGTTCTCGTGTTCTCGTTCCATGACGGCTTGCCGTAAGGACACGGGAACCACGACTTGATGTCGTCCATCGGCGGGTGCCCGCCGGTATATGAGTCCGTCTTCATTCTCGGAGAAGATGCCGGCCGTACCGGCCAGGAGGCTGGCGCGATGGCGTCTACAGTCGTCGTCATTGGCTTGTGCCTCGCGGAAGTCCGCGAGAGTCAGTGGGCATGCTCGGTGTGCCATGGTATGGTCAACCATACCTTGGGTGGCGTTACCCACCAGGCAGACCGGTACCACCGGGATGTCCTCGTCCACCGGGCGGGTATCCCCGCTCGGGGTGTCGAGTCGAGACAGCGCGTCTCCGAGGTGGTGGGTTTACCCAGCCTTATACACGGTGCGGTAGTCGTGCTCGGCCATCTTCAGCCTCCATCGGGCTAGCCTCCCATGGCTATCGGAATCCTTGTCACCAAGGTTGAGGAGCCATCGTAGGGGTTCGTGGTCGGACCTCGCGATGAACCTAGAGCCCTCCAGGTATGGGCGGAGCAGTTGCACTGCCCATATAACCCCGAGGCACTCACGCTCGGTGGCACTATAGTTACGCTCAGCCGGGTTGAGTGTCCGGCTGAAGTACCCTACCGGACGTAGGTCCGGGATAACGTTATCGGAACCGATCAACGTCTCTCGCTGTAACAGGGTGCATCCCACTTGTGTATCGCATGCATCGACATCGATGACGAAAGTACCCCGTCTGTGCGGTAACGCAAGGACGGGTGGGGATAGTAGGGCTCGCTTCAGCGACTCGAATGCCTCCTCTTCGCTAGGCGAAGGGGGTTGGAGTACCTTGGGCAAGGCACTGCTCGTAAGAACCGTTAACGGTTTAGCTATCCGAGCGAAGTCCTTGACGAACCGTCGGTATACGTTGCACATTCCCAGGAAGCTCTTGAGCTGCGTCTGGGTGTTAGGGAACCGGGCATCCCGGAGTGCCCGGGTATTGGCTTCGAGTACCCCTAGTTTACCAGGGGTTATCTGGTGGCCCAGATACTCGACCGTCTGTTGGAAGAAGGCGCACTTCTTCAGACGCAGGGTTACCCCAGCGTTCCGCAAGAGGGTGAGTACCTCGTCAACATGTTGCACATGGTCATCCATGTTACGCGAGAAGACGATGACGTCATGGAGGTACACTAGGCAGTTATGCCACTTCACCCCCGACAGTATAATGTCGATAGCCCGCTGGAATGTAGCGGGGGCGTTGGACAATCCGAAGGGCATCCTTAGGAGCTCGTACACTCCACTGTGACAGACGAACGCCGTCTTGGGGATATCCTCGTCCGCCACTGGGATCTGCCAGTATCCGGCATTGCAGTCGATGGTGGTAAACACCGTAGCCTCCCCTAGGGAGTCGATGCATTCATCCATCCTAGGTAAAGGGTATGAGTCTTTCTTGGTAACCAAGTTGAGGCGTCGATAATCGATGCAAAACCGAGGGTTTGATCCTTCTTCGGTACGATAACGACTGGGGCACCCCACTCCGACATCGAAGGTTGCATCACCTTCGCTTCGCTCATCCTCTTCACTCCTCCATCAACGATCTCTCGTTGCATAGGTCCCGCTCGGTGCGGTTGTGACCGGGCGGGGCGTGCGCCTGGTACCAGGTCTATACGATGTTGGGTTGCCCCAATGGTACCCAAGGCCCCGCCTGTCCACATGACGTCATGCTTTCTTAGCATCCGTCGTACCCCTTCGGCTACCGAAGGGGGAAGGTGGTCGAGGTCAGCCTCGGCCAGGGCCTTCAGTGCTTCTTGGTCCTTTGCCGGCATGTCCGCCGAAGGCGCCGATGGGTTAGGCTTCCCGTCATCGGGTTGCTGTCGCTCGGTGGTCTCGGCGACCGCCAGCACCTCAAGTGGTTCCACTTGACCTTCCTTGTCAGAGGTAAGGATATCTCCTTCGTATAGCTCGGCAATCCCGAGGATAGTTCCCTTCGGGAGGGTGACTGCCTTACGGCGATAGTTCGCCATCACTAGGAGGGGCGACCCTCCTGCTGGGAGGTCTATGAGACCGTTGGCCATGGTCAACCCATGGCGCTTGTACGTCCGCAGGTTGGACCGGACTCTGCAGATGCCTGCGAGGTCGCAGTTAACCGGGAGGACTGTCTCCGACAACGGCTCAAAGCGAGATCGCTTGGCCAACCGAAGTGTCTTCGGCTCGACGCTTGCGTACACCTCAGCCACGTTAACGTGGCTCCCTTGTAGCGTCAGGTCCCTGACGATAGCCGTATGTCTTCGCTTCGTCCCGTCGGCTTCTTGAAGCTCGACGGTCCTCCGGCCTGGCCGGATTGCATCCACGTGAACGTTGATGAAGGTGCATCCCAGTATGCAGGGCACCGATAGGGTCTCACACACCAGGAAGTTGACTTCCGTGGTGAGTTCCCCGATGGTAACCCGCAGCGACATCGCTGCGGTCGTACGAATGAGGCGACCATTCGCGTCCTTGATGGTGGGTCCCCGAGTCACTCTGACTCGCGGAAGCCACTTGTCCGGGAGGGTATCCTTCCAGATAAGGTTGTGTCCAGCCCCTGTATCCAGTACAGGGTAGTACGATCGTGTCGACTGGGGGTCAACCCCCAGTGTGGCTGATACCTTGAAGTTCTCCAAGGTAAACAGCACATGTCCTACACCGATATCCGGTGTTCCTCGGGCATCCTGGACAGAGCCCTTGGCTGGTTCAACGTGACGGGGCATCCCGTCCTCGCCTCCCGTTATCGGGGGATTCTCATCATTCCCCTGACTCCGTGTCGTCGGGGCCGGAAGGTGTACCCGGGGATTGATGCGGCGCCGGCTCAAACGCGCTCGCCGTGGGGCTTTCCCCGCGGTACTCCGGGGTGGCTTGCTTGGGTTACCCCAGCGCCCCCCGGTCATCCTTCCTCTTACTCGTTTCCCGCCCTTGGTAGGGTGCTGTCCGCCGGGACATCCGGCTGAGGAGGTGCCTCCTCGACGGCCAGTACTCCACCTGGAGCTGGCTGCCTACCCGGTGCGGGTCCGGGTGCTCTGGCGGGATACCCCCCGGTGGATGCCTTGCGTTGCGCCGCTGCCCGCCGAGACTCCTCGGGGATGAGTGGGCATGAAGACACCCAGTGCTGGGAATCCCCACACAACATACATCCGGACGTGCCGGTCCCCCCTTGAGTTCGCATCGGGGTAGCCCCGTAGCTGCGGTTGCCTCCCTCGGGCGCCCGAGTGCCTGCTCCCTGGTAGGCCTTGGGTCCTTGGGTCAACCGGAACATGGACTCCTTCAACCGGTTGGGTCGGCCTGCAATCTGCGGGGGTGCCTCCGTGCGCACCGCCCATGTTGGCAAGGGTTGGTGAGGGTTACCCGTCACCGGGGAGTACCCCGTAGTCCGTACGTACGGGACGCGACGTCCCGTGCCCTCGCTGACCTGGAACTGGGTCCCCGCCGGAGCGATGTACGCTACCGTACCTTGCTCATCAATCACCGGCGTAGCCGGTAACAGCAGGTGGCCCTGCTGGTCAACCAGTGGTTCCTCCTCGCCCGTGGGGGCGTAATCGGTAGCCACCAGTACCGGAACGGCCTTCCGTTCCATCTTGTCTTGCCTCGGTACCGGGGTAAGATTGAGCTTGCTCCCCTCACCCTTGGGCTTTGAGGCAAGAGCACACTCCGGGTGAAGCACCCGGTAGGCGACCCCCAGGGACTTGCACATATGCATCAGTCGACTGAAGTTCGTCCGTGCCGTGTTGGCGCCCCGTGCGGATATCCGCACGTAGTTCGGTACTCCTGCGAACAAGATGGCCCGTAGCTCCCCTTCTCCGAGGAGCTTCCCCAGCTCGTAGTCGAGCTCTTGAATCCGTCGTCCGAACATCCCCTCATCCTCCCAGCTCTGGGCGGTGGCAGTGCGCAGGGCCCGGTAGTGGTCCTCGCACTTGTCCTCACTGAGGTAACTGCTCAGCAGCTCCTTGAGAATCCCACGGTAATCCATGGGGGTGGCCGCGACCCTCATTCCCGGCATCGGGGATGCCTGGCGAAGAATGCCTCGCACCTGTTCATCCACAAAGAACGGGAGGATCTCCAGGGCCAGCCCCTCGTTAACAAGGGCCTTGTCCGCGGCGGCCTTGAAGTTAGTCAAGAAGCCGATGACTGCCAACGGGCGTCCGTTCGGCCCCCCGAACATAGGGACTCCCTTCATAAGGGTCTGCATAGATCGGATCGCCCGATGCGACGTATTACGCATCGATTCCGATTCGGTGGTAGAGAGGTCCTCCAAACGATAACGTTCCGGAGTAAGAACCGACCTGACGACCTCGTTGACGATCTCCGTGTCAGCGTCCTGGATATCCAGTCGCTTAGCCAGTTGATGAGAAAACTCATCGGACTCCATCCGCTTCAGTAGGCTCGCAGTTACCTGCGCGGTCATAGCTCCCACCACTGAAGATGGTACTTCAGGCGTTGGCACCTCGGGAACCCGAGTTGCTTGGCCTCCTTCGTCGTGGGGATACTGTGAGAGGGTACCCCCTCCCCCAATAACCGACTCTCCACCGGCGTTGGTATCCGCCGGGTCGTGTCCGCCGAGTCGGCTTCGGGTGCACCGAGCGTATCGCTCCGTGTGGCTCCGTTCCAACTCTGCCGACGAGTCGGATCCATACCCCATTGTGTCCCGGGGCTGTCCGGGAGTTGCTGCGCCGGGGTCGACCCCGGTGGACTCCGAAAGTAGTCCGGCCGGTTCAAACCGTACCGGTGTGGGAGGGACACGACGGGGTCCCGTCGTGTGGCGTGTTGACATCAACACTGCCAATGCGTCCTCCGTCCGCTCTTGACGAGCGTCGAGTCCGGAAAACCGGGCCTCGATGCGGGCCAATGATGCCATCAGGAAATCCCCTGGTGAAGGAGGCGGCGGAGTGAGGTCGGTCGATGACAGTTGAGGCGGGCCCCCGCCTCCTGCCGTCCGAGCCGTGCCAAACGTCGATTCGGCACCGGAAAGCATTGGCGTCTCAATGTTGTCGATCGGGTTCCCGATCCCGGTTCCCGTGGTCACCTCCGGAGTCGGCGTCGACGCCGATCCGTCATCTTGAACGTTCCCCGTCTCTTGGGTAGACATAGTCACAATCAGTCAACCGACGTAACAATCACCACGAATAAGAGAGCGAGGGGGTAGATTGGGGAGAGTAACAGTAGATCACAGTCAAAGGTAAAAACTCAACACAATCGATCAGGTCGCAACACCACGAGTACAAAAAAAGGACCGGATCCCTATCCGTGTGCCAGGGCCGAAGACGGCGTCACCACAAGGGTGACGGAAACCCGTCCCCTGCTGCTCCACCAATGTAGCACAATAGGAATCCGTCGCACGTCCACTCTCAGGGAACACTCACCAAGGGGGATCGGCACCAACGTCACCGGGAGGCCAAGGTTGCTGTCCTTGGAGCGCAAGCCACGGGACCAAGATGGGAGCCCAAATGGGAGGGGTTTGTTGTTCTGCCTTGGCCGGCGGTGGATTCACCGCCGGCCCCCTCGTTATAAACCCTCGGAGACACTACTAACTACCCTCCACCCCAAGATGCAAGTCCCTCTGGTCATACGTAACTTATATATACCGTGACCAGTACGGACTCTCAAATTGAAAGCCAAGGATTAGAAGTAGCCCCCCTAACATTAGGGTCACAATACGGCCAACCATATTGCTACACCCGCCCACCGCCGTCATCGTTTCCCTCCTGTCATTGGTGCCACCTTCCCCTCCCCCATCATCGTCATCGCCACTTTTCGCTCCCCAGCACCGTCATCACAACCCCCTACCGTAGGGCCGTATCCCTTCCCCGTTGGTCGTCGTCGCCATTTCGCCCCCCTTCACGCGTGATCCGTCGTCATCGGCACGCGCTCTGTGTGCTTTACTTGTTCATGGGTATCTCTGTGTGTTTTACTTGTTCAGTGCCTTCCTGTCCTTTCTCTTCCCAGGCGGGTTTTTCTGGCACGGGAGAGGCGCGGGGCGGCGCCGCTCAGATTGCTTGCCACGCCGCCACTGCCCCCCGCCTGCAAGCCATTATGCTGTCTAGGACGACCCTCGTCGGCAGCCTGTGAACGCGAGTAGGCAAGAGTAAAGGGCTCGCTCTGCGATTCAAGTGCCCACATTTTCCCGCCCTCGCGCGTCACGTCCCGTTTTGTTATGGCATCCGCCATCCCCCCCCCCCCTCTCCATAATCGCCGGTTCTCAAGCTACTCCTTCACACTGGAATCCTCGGTCGCCGCGCGCTTCTCCCTTGCCTTGGTGGTTCCCCACCAAAGAAGAAAAGCAGTTAAACCGCCCACGACGACTTCGGTCTGATTGCTTCCAGGGCGACCAACGAGCACGAAGTGCTGGTGTATCGCTTTGACAGTCAGTCGAGAGCTTGCTGGATAAAAGATAAATCGAACAAGATACACAAGAGCCACAGATGACTCCCTCTGGCACGGGATGAGACGGAACAAGATATCTGGGTCATAATCGAGTGTTTAGTAGGGGATAAGCAAAACCAGGAAGGACACTGACAGGGTAAAGTCAGCAGCGGGAACGCAACCACGGAGGGAGAGTGCAGCGAGGTCAGACAAAGCAGAGAAACGACAGAAAGTGCTTGGGACACTGAGCGGGCCATCACTTGGACAACGCGAGCCGGTACATCAGTACTCAGCGACGTCAGCAAGAGACCAGAAAATGAAAAGGATAGAGCAGCACAAGAAAGTGGCAGCACAAGCGAAGTGCGGTGCAAAGCAAAAAACAGAGAACGGCGCCAGACGCGGCAGCAGCCACGACGGCGGTGCAGCCACCACGGCGGTGTGCAGCGGCGGTGGTCGTACGGAAGAAGCGCGGGCATGGACAAAGGCGAAGAGCGGGGGAGACGGGAGGTGGCGACGGCGACGGATCGGAGGGGGTGAATGCCGGAGACTGACGGGCAAAGGCGGCGTGGCAATGACGACAGATGCCAGGCGTGGGGCGATGGCGACGACCATTATGGGGAAGGGGAAGGTGGCAACAACGACAGGAGGGAAATGCTGACGGCGGTGGGCGGGGCAGGGGGGTGGTGACGACGGTGGGGGGGGGGGGGGGAGACGTCGACGGTGGCGGCGGGGGGGGGGGGTCACGACGACGCTGGCGGCGGGGGGGGCGGGTGACGACGACCGTGGCGGCGGGGGGGGGGTGTGGCCACGGCAGTGGCGGCGGGGGGGGGGGTGTGACCACGACTGTGGCGGCGGGGGGGGGGGGAGGGGGCACCGCTAAAGGTCGGTTCCATGCATTAAGGCGCATGAGCATGGCCCTTGTTTGAGCGCGCAGAACTTGGCAACGGAAAAAGCTTTCCATGATAAGACTGCTGCAAAACGTCGACCACCTCGCGAGCTATTTTCTGACCGAGTTTGAGGCGCGTACGATGGGGGATTATGGAGGGGTGATTTTTTCTCTCTCTTATTTGTATTGCACGGATGTATTGCTGTTCTCCCAATTTTGGCCGATCCTGACAAGAACAACACTGCATGAACAGCTGTGTGAGCCAATCGCGTGCTGGCAGGTGAGGGCGAGCCAATCGTGCGCTCTAGGGGCCCGATAGGGCTGAGCAGATGCTTGGCTGCAGCCACATTGGGCCTCTTATCAATGGCTGATTGGTCGAAACACTGTTGGTCTCTTGGCTGAGATCGCCGAAGATTCCTCCCACATCGGAACGTTCCTCTCCGGAACAGTTGTCCACCCTGTCTTTGTGTCTGTTCCACTCGGGTTCTCCCCTCCATGGGCTCGGAAAGTCGCAGATCTTACTGTTTGCACAACCATGGAGGCTGGTTCGGAGCTCTCATTGGTCAGAGAGGCATCCTGTGAGGCATGTCATTGGTCAGTGGACTCTTGTTCTTGTTATTGTCCGGATCGGCCATAATTGGGAGAACTGCAATACAGTACTGCATCAAGAGTGCTTCCTGATGGCGATGCAATCACGGAAACGGCGCGCTCAGGCGATAATATGGGTGGCATATGTGCATGGGTGACACCTGAGCTGAAGCGCAGGCAGTCTGTGGGTGTGGACAGTGCTGGTGGCCGTCGTATGCTGCTCGTACACGGGATAGAAAAATAGCATTTTCCTCGCCATGCAGTGTCGCTCAAATCAGAAATTTCATAAGGTGGGCTACTTGTCACCCAGACATTGCTGTGCTGCTGGAAGTGGCGCCTTTTTTGATCCGCGTGCCCGCGCAGACCGCCTCTCGGCGCAGGAAGTGGCGCCTTTTCTGGTCCGACGTCGACGACTGGCCGACGGCGCTTCTCCCGTGACTCCTGCCACGCTTCCCCTGCCGCCCAATTGCTGTAAGCTATGGATCCCCGAGCTCGGCGTCTTGCTCGTGCGACGGGGCTGGCTGGCCGCGGCGGGACGGGGTCCGCCGCGGCCCGCGCGGGGGCTGCTGCCTCTCGTGGGCGTCCTGTCGCTGCACGTGTGCGCGCGGTGAGGGAGCTTACGGATGAGGCTGTCACCCTGATTCGGAACGTGCGGCGGTTCTTTGAGTGGGAGATGTCGGACGCGCGGCGGACCATGCCGCAAAAGCCTGCGGAGCGTACGGCACTCGCGACTGGCGTGAGTCGGCGGACTGTGACGCGAGTGAGTCAGCCTGGGGCGGTTGAGCGCGCGCGATCTGCTGGGACCCCTGAGCGCCGCCAGTCACGGCTGCGCATTCCGCAGGAGGAGTACGGGCGCGTGCGGGCCTCCATTTACCAGCAGTATCGCAAAAAGCGGCTCCCAACTCTCGAGAGCACCTTGGAGGTACTGCGCGCGGGCTCTGAGGACGGGAGTGTGCGGGGCTCTGGTCCGCGAGAGGTGAGCGGGGTTGGCGCGGTGATGGACGAGGGCGGGCCCAGCACGAGAGCTGGCGGTAGGGGAGGGGCGCACGGTGTCGGTGGGGCGGTGGGGCCCAGTGTCGGTGGAGGGACGGTGGGTGTAGGGCTTGTGCTGGAGGTGGGGCCGCCGACGGCCCGGATACCGACTCGTATGTCTGGACGCGAACGACTCCCTTCCTCGCCCTGCTGGATCTGGGTGTGGCAAAAACCACTTGCACACACGACACCGAAGTTGGGGCGGTGTACAAGGGCTGGCTCACGTGTCGGGGGAACCGGAAGAAGTGCAAGTCGCACACACTCTGTCCCTGTTGTGGGGCAAACCCCCCACGGAAAAACAAGAGGATGGTGTGTGGTCCAACAGTTTCTTGGTCGGGACGGGGACGCAGGGCCAAGCCCCGCTGTCCCTCCCCTTATCCCCCCAGGGTCCCCTCAGAATCTCGCCACTCAGAATCTCCCACCCCAGCACCTGCCCACCGGGCCACACGAAAATTCAAGACGATAAATGCAGAAAACCCTCAAATCCAAGTTGGATTTACTACTAAGCTAACTATCCCAAACTTAGGGAATATGGACCCAAATGCGGGGGGAGGAACGGATCAGGCTAGTGGCCTGCCGCCCCTTGCATGGCACGTGTTGCCCCCCTACCTGGGGGTCAATACTGCCACACTCCCCTCTCCTCAGTTCCGACCGACCCGGTCGGCCCTGTGAGGGGGTGCGTAAACGCACGTCTCGGCGTTGGGGGCGCGACTTGCTGTCCCCTCCGCTTGAGTACGTAACGCGGATGTGGAGGCGGTCACGTTGACCGCCCCTCTCCTCAAGCTTGCCCACTCGGCAGCTTGCTCTTCTCGGTTCACACTTCACCATCACCACCACCTCCCCGCCACCTTCCACGGGGCCGCCCCACGCTGGGGAGGCCACCCGTCTACCCACGATCCGAGTCCCCCTCAACTCGAGGCGGGTCTCGGGCCGCTGTAGCCAGGGCGTCTCTCCCCAACTTGGGGAGAGCCATGGCTACCCCGGGAGTGGAGACAGACTCTCTTGACGAACGTATGGAGGACACCTCCTACGGTGCAGCGCCCGCCGGGACTTCCGGCGGGGGCTCCGCGATCGCTCCTGGGGATGGGACTCCCGCGTCACCCGGCTTTGGGTTGACGGCGGGATCTCCCCCGGAGGCGGGACAAGTTGTCCCGCGTGAGGCCTTGGGGCGGTGGTTTTACCCCGCTTGGCCTCTCTGAGGAGGGGTTGACTGTTCTTCGCTGTGGCCGACTTGGCGCAGCGATGGGTCGGGTATGGGACCGCCTACGGGAGAAGTACCCCCGTAGGGTCGGGTTCCCTGCCGGCTTCAGGACGGACCAGTTTGCCTTCCTGTACGACGAGGAGGTCGAAGATGTACAGCGTGCCAAGGCCATCATGGTGGACCGCGGGGGAACTATCCCGGGTCCCGGCGACTTGCCGACCTTTACTTGGGACGCGGTGGCAACTCGCCCCCCGTACCTTCACGAGGCCGATCCGCACACTCATCACTTTGATGTGCGGATGGAGAAGGACTTCCGGCGAGTTCCCTACTTGGTGACCTCGGCTCAACTTGAGTTCCCTCAGCAGTCTGCTGCCAGTAAGGAGCAATACTATCCGAAGAAGCCCGAGTGGTGGCCTCAAGTTGAGGTCCCCTACGGGCTCCCGGCGTTGCTGCCACGGTTGCTTGACCACTTCGGCTCCGTCATGTTGACGGCTGGCCCTGATCATCTGGTTTGGGCCATGTTGGCCACCCAGTGGCTCCTCGAGGTCATGTCGACCTGGGTGTCTTGTGTTCAGCGGCGGGGGATGCTCTGGCACCTCCCCCTCCGGCTTATCCAAGGTCTGGAACAGCTCACCCCTCAGCTAGTTGCTGAGGGGTGCTCATCAGGACAACTCACTCTACTTGAGGAGATGCTCCGCCTTCACAAGTTTATCGAGTGGGAGAGCATTGAGCACAAGTTGCGCCGCCCCACTCGTGGGCCCAAGGACGATGGCGCACTTCGCCAGTTCGTGTGGGTCGCTCGTGAATTTCACGACGGCCGTGTGGTCCTACGCGAGGGGTTGGGCATCGGGGACTACCCGTATGCCCCGGGAGTGGATCGCCACACTGCGCCACCCCCGGACAAGCCCATAGTTATTGCCGTGCCCTCATATGATGACCATATGACTCAACCTACTGCGGGGGCCCCAAGTCGGGGTCGCAGTTACACCCGGGTCCCGCCACCTCGGCGTGCCCCTCCGCTTCCTCCTGTCCCCTACCAGCCGCACGGGGACATCCCGATTAGCGTGACCGTTGAGTCGTCCACCCCGGTGTCCCCCAACTTGGGGGCCACCCTCCTGACGGTATACCCCAAGTTGGTGTTACCGCCCACGCCTCAAACCTCAGAGATGATGATCACCACGTTGGTGCGCACCATTTCCTGGTTGGCCGCGTCGACCGCAACCCTTCAAACTTCCGAGACTCCTCAACTTGAGGAGCGCGTTCGTACTGCAGTGGCGACCGCGAGTTGCGAGTCGGTGGCGGAGTTTATGACGGCCGAGTTGGCTCGCATTGGGGCAATTATGCCCCAGCCAGCCCCACTTGGGCGTGGCAAACGTCGTGCGAGCCGGGCGTACTCGCCTCCTCGCCGTCGTCGCCGACGCTCGCGGCGCTCTCCCTCCGTGTCGGAAGACGAGTTGTCTTACTCCGTCTCGGAGTCCTCGACTCCGTCAGAGTCGGAGTCGGTCCGGCGTCTGCGTCGCCAACTTGCGCGCAAGACCAAGCAGAAGGGTAGCCGCGGTCGTCTCCACTTGCGCGACCGTGAGGGGCGCGACGGGTCCGACTTGGAGCCGCCGCCCCCTCCGACGGGTGGGGAGCGTTATCGCCGTGGGTCTCGCCGCTCGCCTCTACGTGAGGTCGAGGGCCGTGGGGTTGGAGAGTCTAGCATGCATGCCTAGTTGGCAGCTGCCTTTGTTGTGAGAGTGTGAGGGTTAGGGCTGTAGTTAAAAGCCACTCTGCGTACCACTTCGACTTGAAGCACTCTCTTGGCACTGTTACTCGGCCTTCCCTCACGTTGAGGGAGGGCTGCTAGGGTCTATCTCATGCCGGGCACAGTATGCCCGGACCTTCTCAGCGGGAAGGTCCTCCACATACTCCCACGTATCATCCTTGGTTTTGTAGCCAAACCAACGCACCCTCAACATGAGGCGGTCAGTGTCCTCATCCCATCCGTGGTCGATGAACTTATCGAACACGTACTCCTGCGGGCCCTGTTTGGCCGCAGGCAGTAAGGGGAGGCGCCACGCTTCCAAAGCACGCGCCCAAGCTGGGTCGCCTGCGGGCGGTGGTGCAACTTTGACCACGTCCTGTCCGTTCACTGTGCGGACCCCATTGTCACTTTCGATGGTGAAGCGCCGCCCATCAGTACGAAGGACCTGGTACGGCCCCTTCGTCTGGAATACCAACTTACCCCCAGTTGGGGTGTGTGAGTGAACCAGGACCCAGTCACCCTGCTCGGGGACATGCTTAGCATTGCGCACCTTTTTGTCAAAGGTACGCTTGTAGCGCTTTTGTGCTTTGTCCATCTCAGCCCTGACTTGAGGGATGAGGTGTTCAAGCCTAGCAGCGAACTCCGCCTTACTCTCAGTAGGAGTAGGCGTACTGCCACCATCCTCCCTAGTTGGGAGCGACCGCCGCACAGCAATAGACCGCACGCGACGGGGGGTTACAAAAGCGAGGGGTACTTCCCCGGTAGATGAGTGAACCTGCGAATTGTAGGCAGTAGTAAGAATAGAAATGTATTGGTCCCACGTCTTCACGTGCTCACTCACATAGTGGCGCAGCTGCCGAACAATAGTTTTGTTGAAGCGCTCCACCTGCCCATTAGTTTGTGGGTGGTAGGGGGTGGCATAGTTTGCCTTAACCCCCAACATGTCCAGCACTCCCTGAAACAGTACAGACGCAAATTGCGGTCCATTGTCCGATAGTGTACTATCTGGGATGCCATACGCGGCAACCCAGTGATCTAGGAAGGCTGACACGACCGACATGGCCGTGATCTCTGCCAGTGGGATCGCTCGCGTAAGTTTCGTGAAGCGGTCACAGATGACCAGGAGGTACTGGTTGCCCTCCTCGGTCACTGGCAGTGGCCCAAGGATGTCCATCGCCGACGCGGCGAAGGGCTCCTTGTCCGGGAACAATAGCATAGCCGTACTAGGCCGCCGTTCCATCAGACGGTTCTGTGCACAACTTGTGCAGGCAGCCACCCAACTGTAGATGTCCACCACCATGGACGGCCAGTAGTACCTGGTCCTCAGGGTCTGGTACAGTTTACTAGACCCCAGGTGTCCACCCGTGGGAGCGTTGTGCTCCCTCTCAAGGATTCTGCCCTTGAGGGATGCGGGGACGACAAGTTGTTCGGTCCCCTGGAATACCCCCCTCCTCATGAGGAGGCCATCGTCTCCCAGAAAGAACCGCGTCTCGGCCACTGTATCCAGTGTATCCCTCTGCGACTTGCAGAAGGGATCCTCGGCCTGGGCCTTCACCACCTCGTCCAGGGACAGGGGCACGTACTTATTGTTCCCTGGCGCCTCGGGGTTCAGCGCCTGACCCGAGCGCGTGACTACCCCCCCGATGGGGATGTCCTCATCGACTGGTTTAGTGTCCAGCCCCTCGGTAGGTACCCGAGAGAGGCCGTCGGCAAGGGCATGTTGCCTGCCAGGTCGGTACTCAATATCAAAGTTGAAGGGTGCCAGTTGCACCCTCCACCGATTGAGACGAGTGTTCGTACAGTCCGTCTTAAAGATGAACTGCAACGCGCGGTGGTCACAGCGGATGAGGAACTTCTCACCCTCCAGGTAGTGACGAAGTGACGTCACCGCCCACACCACTGCGAGTCCTTCCAACTCGGTGACTCCGTAGTTCTTCTCGGCCGAGTTCAGCCCCTTGCTGAAGTATCCCACCGGCAAGTACTCCTTGTCCGGCTGCTGCTGAAGCAACACACAACCAAGTTGGTTGTAGCTAGCATCCACATCCAGGATGTAGTGGCCTCCCAACCTGGGAATAGCCAGGATAGGGGGCTTCAGCAGAAGGTCCCGAAGAGTCTCAAAGGATTCCTGCTCCACCCGACTTGGGGGAGGCAGGTTCTTCGGGAGCGTTGAGCTCACTAACTCATTCAACGGCTTCGCCACCTTGGCGAAGCCCTTGGTGAAACGTCGGTACACGTTACACATCCCGAGGAAGCTCCTCATCCGGGTCTGGGTCCGGGGGTACTGAGCCTTACGGATGGCCCTCAAGTTCTTCTCGTTGACGCTGAGACGCCCCGGACGCACAACATGTCCCAAATATTCCACCTCTTGAGTGAAGAGGTGGCACTTACTCGCTTTCAGTGACACACCAGCGTCAGCAAGTAGCTTGAACACCTGGCCAAGATGGCCAATGTGTTCCTCCGGACTTCGGGAGAACACAATGATATCGTCTAGGTACACGAGACAGATCTGCCACCGTACTCCGGCCAGAATCATGTCCATAGCGCGCTGGAAAGTTGCCGGCGCGTTACAAAGGCCAAACGGTAGACGCTTGCACTGTTAGGTACCACAGTGACAGGTAAAGGTAGTTTTATGCCTGTCTTCCGGGGCAATGGGAATTTGCCAGTACCCCGCGTTACAGTCCAGGGTAGAGAACACGTTCGCCTCCCCCAGAGAGTCCAGACAGTCGTCCATCCTAGGTAGGGGATACCTGTCCTTCACCGTGCTCTCGTTGAGCTTACGGTAATCGATACAGAACCGGGGAGTCCCATCAAATTTAGGGACGATAACCACCGGACTCGCCCACTCGGCGTTGCTGGCCTCGATCACATCGAGGGCCTCCATGCGAGCAACTTGCTCCTTAACGAGGGCCCTTGAACGGGGTCCTACCCTATACGGTTGTTGGCGTATAGGGGGTGCACCGGGCTTCAACTCGATCCGGTGTTGGGTAGCTCTCATGAGTCCCAATTGACCATCCCACAACTTGTGATATTGGTCCAAGAGGCGTTCAACTTGAACCCTCAACCTGGGGGGAACACCCTCCAT
The DNA here is from genome assembly GCA_009829735.1 of Pyropia yezoensis. Lineage (NCBI taxonomy): Eukaryota > Rhodophyta > Bangiophyceae > Bangiales > Bangiaceae > Pyropia > Pyropia yezoensis. The sequence continues at coordinate 27,643,946 of CM020620.1, forward strand.
GTTCACATGGGGCCGAGGAGAGGCGGCCGACTTGGCTTGATGCTTCTCCTTTCCGGACTTCGGGTCGCTACTTGCGCCCGCGTTGAGGGTGACCGCTACTACCGGTCCCTCGTGTTGGTCGATATAGCCGAACTTGGCTCCCGACTTGAAGTACTGGGGCGACGAGCTCAGGTTCATCACCTGGATCCTCCACGGGACTCCGGCTTTGGAGTCCATCGTGCCAAGGGCAACATGCACTTGGTGCTTGCGAGCAAGACGGGGGTTAGGGTGCACCAACCCGTTCCCCGTATAATCAGTTACAACGTCCACGTGCGCCACCGAGTTGGGGGGCAACGTGACTTTACGGGCTAAACGCAGGGTAGCAGTAAACCCTTCCCTCACACAGCAAACAGGCTTCGACTGTGAGACTGTCACAGGAGCCACAGACTTTCCCTTACCAAGGATGGGGATAGTCTCCCCATTCATCAACTTGACCCAGTACTCAGGGCCACAAATCAATGGCACTTGTGTAACAACATAAGGGGTACCCAGAAGCAGGGGTACCGATATATTCTCAACTACACCATAGGTCACGTCGACCTCATGGGTCCCCAACCTAGTTGGTAGGGTCACGGCACCAACGATGGGAAGTACCCCACCATTGATGCCAATCATATGGTCAGCTTTGGACCTCCAGCGTTGGAGCTTCACCTCCTTTGGTAACAGCGACTTGCGAATCAAGGAGGCTCCTGACCCGGTATCAAGTACGATACGGGCACAACAGGCGCGGCCGGGGGCAAGTTGCACCCGTCCAGCCACCTGGAAGTTCTCACCCGTCAGCACCGCGATGACCCGACGTGGGTTTACGTTTTTGGGGAGTCCTACCCGAGGTGGGCGGACTCCCTTAGGTCGCCGCAGTATTCGGCACGGTTGGTTCGTCCTCTTGGCCCACTTGGCCGAGGATGCCGTTGTGAGCTTCGGACGGCCAGCTCCAACGGTCATTCGTTTCCCGCCGACTTGGCGTCCGAATCTGAGGGCGGGGAGGAAGACGACGAGTCCGAGGACGACGTGTCCGCCTCCTCCGCCGAGGGTGTGGCGACCGCGACGACCGGTCGGGACCCACCCTCGCGGCGTGAACTTACTTCGTTCGTAGCCGACTTCTTACTCGCATTCCTAACAAGTTGTGGGATGCGTTTACTCAACTTGGGACAATCATATGCCCAGTGTCCATCGGAGTTGCAGTTCCAACACCGATTGTCTGTTTCGGGAGGGGTCTTCCCGACTGGGGATGACGAAGAGGTACCCTGGGAAGTTCCCACGGCAGCTACCACCCTCTCCTTGCGGATTCGGCGTGCCTCTCTCAACTCTCTGGCTCGGCGCGCCTCCTCCCGTTCCTTGGCCAACTCGGCTTGACGCTCCTGGCGTTGTTCCTCCCGCAACTTGCGGTAGGCCTCGCCTCTGCGGTAGGCGAACCTAGCCAACTCGGCCAGGGTCGCCCGGGCAGTGTTATGCTCCCGGGTCTCCATCCGGACTGACCAATGGAGTCCCTCCACAAACCGACTCTTCACCACAGCTTGTGGATGAAGAAACCCACAAAGATTGTTGAACTTACGGACTCGCTCCGCAAAGGACAACTCGTCCTCCGCCTCTTCCTGATGGGCTTGCGTAAACTCCTCGACTTGAGAAGCCAGCGCCGCTTCATCAACCATGGCCCTCAACAACCAATTGACGAGCTCCAAATAGGACGTCACCTCCCCAGCGCCTCCACTTGAGGAGCTGGGCATGACGGAAATAAGTTCTGTCCGCAGGTCTCCCTTCGTAAACTCCTGTAGCATGTAAAAAGCCATGCCTTCACTTATGGCATTGTCGTCACAGGCTTTTGTCAAACGACGTAGGAACTCAAAGACACGGAGGGGGGGAGTTCCATCCCACTCCGCTTTGTGCCCAAAAGAGTGAAGTGCATTCTTCTTGGCACGGCCCATGGCTCGGGCCTGGTCAGGACCATACGCCACCGACTTGTTGTGGAGGGCGTAGGTCTCACAATCAAAGATCCTCTGGTAGACCGGGTTGGTTACCTGGACCTTGGGCGGCACCTCACGTTGAGGGAACAGCCGCGGGGGCACTGGGGTAAGTTCACCCTCAGTGCCTGTAGTCCGGCGCGGCGCGCTTGGTGTAGCCGCCGGCGTTGCCGGGGGGAACTCCCCCATAAAGGGCGTATGCCCCACCGAGTATGGTGTGGCTCCCTCGTTGGGAGTCACAGGTGTCGCCCCCTGTTCGGGGCGACCCGAGATAGGCGTGAGGAGGGATTCCGCCTGTGCCCGCGGGCTCGAAAGCCCCGATCCGGTCTGGACATTAAGGCCATCTGGCAAACTCGCCACAATCTGATTCAGAATAGTATTCGTCATCGTGACCACCAGGTCCGGCAAAGTCTGCCGCAACACATTGGTCGCCTCCCGACGGACAGTGTCCGCGAGGAGTGGATTGACGACTCCAGTTGAGTCTCGGTCCGCCTCCGGGAGTCCACCTGAGGGGTAACCACGTTCCTCAGGGGTCTCAACCGGGGGCATGGGCGCAAGCCCATCGCCGACCAACGGAGGTCCGCCGTCCTCCGAAAGCCTAGTTGGCGACGGCTCCAAGCCAAATTTGGCTCCAACCCGAGTGGAACCCGCGGGGACAGTCCTCACCCCTTGGGACGTTCCCGTTGAGTATACCCCGCGGTGGCCAGACTTCGGCCCACCCACATCAGAAGTGTCACCCGAGTGAACTCCGGACTGAGTCGGGGTGGCCTGTTGCCCGCCCGCACTTCCAATCCTGCTGGCTTGAGGGACCTCTAGTCCCTCTGCGACCCCAGGTAAACCCACCTGTGTCTCACCAGTATTCAAAGGCACTGAGGTACGTGCGTCACCCGTGTACTCCCCGGACGACGGGGGGTCCGAACTAGCCATGTTGGCTGACGATCCGTATGACACGGTCCAAGTCCACCGTTCCTCTGAGACAGAGGGCCCCCTACACCCGGGTGCACCCGGAGGTAAAGTTTACCTCTGTCCCCTGCTGCTCCACCAAATGTGGCAAAAACCACTTGCACACACGACACCCAAGTTGGGGCGGTGTACAAGGGCTGCCTCCCGTGTCGGGGGAACCGGAAGAAGTGCAAGTCGCACACACTCTGTCCCTGTTGTGGGGCAAACCCCCCACGGACAAACAAGAGGATGGTGTGTGGTCCAACAGTTTCTTGGTCGGGACGGGGACGCAGGGCCAAGCCCCGCTGTCCCTCCCCTTATCCCCCCAGGGTCCCCTCAGAATCTCGCCACTCAGAATCTCCCACCCCAGCACCTGCCCACCGGGCCACACGAAAATTCAAGACGATAAATGCAGAAAACCCTCAAATCCAAGTTGGATTTACTACTAAGCTAACTATCCCAAACTTAGGGAATATGGACCCAAATGCAGGGGGAGGAACGGATCAGGCTAGTGGCCTGCCGCCCCTTGCATGGCACGTGTTGCCCCGCTACCTGGGGGTCAATACTGCCACACTGGGTTTCACCTTTTCGAAGGGGCCCAACCACTACGACATGGCACGCGAGAAGCCGTCCGTCATCCGCCAGCGGGAGGACTTCATCGACACCCTGCGGAGGTATTGTCCCTGACGCAATTCTGGATCAAGCGACGCAAATGTGGATCACCAGAATCGTCGATTCCAGCTCGTTTGCCCGTCGTGTTTTGCCTCCAGCGACGCCCCTGCTTCTCTTGTAGGCCGATAAGAAAAAAAAACATACGTACGGGCAGCTCCAGAGAAGGCGCATCTTTTGGTCCAAGAAAATGATGCTATGCTCGAAGAAACACCAGAATGATCGCTTGATCTCTGCTGTACAGGGCATCTCAGCGACGAAGTGCCCGTAGCGTTTCTTATCAAGTCGATCGATCGGGGCCAAGTACGCACCACGTGATCCAGTCTGCTCTTCCCTGCCCGCGCGCCTTCTCACCTCCTCCTGCAGCGGTCTGTTGCCCGCGCGCGCACTTTTTGACCTCTCCCCTCTGCCGCTGAGCCTGGGGCAGGCACGCGCGCAGTCTGACCGCCTGTGCCGGCGACGCCACTCCTCTTAAGAGTACCTGAGGCGCAAGAGCGGCGGCATTCCCGCCTCTCAGCAATCTGTCCCGCCACACCTCCGGCCGCCCCCCCGCCGCCCCCCTCCCTTGCTCCCTCTTCCCTCGGTATCTTCTTACACCTCACCACCACGGCTTCCGCCGTCCCCCACCCCCTCGTGTCAATTCGGCTCTGTCCTGGCAGTATGCCGTCGACTACACGAGCAAGTACCAAGGCGGCTAGAGCCGCTGGGTTGGCTCAGGCTGTACGTCTGGCGTCGTCACGGACCTGTACGCGTCGTGCGGCACTGGCCATTGTCAACGTCGGTCGAGCTGCCAACACCCGAGTGTCGTGCGGCAGCTTGGCGAGGGCGCTGACGCAGAGTACCGCCAGAAAGCCCCCTGGGAGGCGCACCAAGCTCACTGCTGCGCACGAGATGCTCATCGTTGACGCCATCAAGGAATTCCAGCGGAGTGGCTTCAACATCACGAAAGAGCACCTCATTGAAGCTGTGGCCGATGCTGTCAAGGACTTACCGGCCGAGGAGCAAGAGAAGTGGAAGGATGGGCGGCCATCTGAGCACTGGGTGCGGCTGTTCTGTCGTCGACACGGAATGCGTCTGAAGAAGGAGAGCCTGCTCGAGTCAGTACGCGCGCGCGCCATGACGAAGGCCAACTTGGCGACGCACTTCTCAACGATGGCGTACCTCATCCAAGAGCACAACATCACGCCAGACCGGATGAGCAATTGGGACGAGACGGGGTTCTCTTTTGGAAAGCTGACCACGGCAAGCAAGAAGGTGATTATGGACCCTGCTGTCGGGCAGTCTGTTACGCATGGCGTCGATGTAGGCGGCTACGCGGAGCACATCACGTTGGCAGCCTCCATCACGGCGGATGGGCGCGCCCTTGCCCCCCTCGTCGTCTTGCCTGGGGTGGAGGCCAAGTACCGGACGCTGGTGGACGGGGTCAACCAGACGCCGGCCGACTTCCTACCACAGGGCGCGCTTGTTTGCTACAGGTCGCCCGCCGGCGTGAACAGTGGCATCATGGAGGTGTGGGCCAAGAGCTACCTCGAGCAGACCAAGGAGTTGCGGGCAACGGGCAAGACAATGGTCATCTTTGACGGATACTCCAGTCACCTGTCCGTCTCGGTATTGCTGTTGTTAAAGGACAACAACGTCGTTGTTTATGCACTGCCGTCCTACACGTCGCACGTCACGCAGCCCCTCGACGTGGCCGTCTTCGGGCCCATGAAGGCTCACGCTCGGCAGCGGCTGAGCGTGTTCTCCAATAGCCCTGCCAATGCAGGCGCCAAGCTCAACGTGTATGTAGCGTGCGAGATCATGACGCAGGCGTACGTGTTGTCGATGACGCCCGCCAACGTCAAGGCTGGCTTCAGCCGCACGGGCATTCACCCCCTGAGCCCGCACGTCTTCACTGACGCCTCTTTTGAGCTCAGCCAGCGGTACGAGACGGACACCATTCCCAACGAGGCGTGGGTGGACGTAGCTTCGCGCTTCTTTAAGGACGGTGGGTCGCTTACTTCGAGCGTCAAGGTGCTTAAGAACAGGACAGTGGACACCGGCGCGGGCTGCCACGTCACCACGGACAGTGTCATCGCCGTGCTGGAGAAGCGAGCAGCGGAAAAGACCGCCGAGGAGGCCCGCAAGGAGCAGGCCGCCAAGGACCGCGCGGCGGACAAGGACGAGCGAGCAGCTGCGCGGAAGGAGAAAGCCGCTGGTATTGCGGCGCGAGCGGCGACGCGCACGGCAGTGGCTGAAGCAGCTGAGGAACGCAACCTGCAGTCACTGGCTGCAGCTCGCCAAGGTCGCCGAGTGGCGGCGCGGTCCTTGGTGGCCCGTCGCGTGATCGCCAAGATGCGAAACGGCGGGGGTGGGGGAGAGCGTAGGGGTCGGGGCGTTGGTGGGAATGATGATTGGGGCGTGGGTGCCGGTAGGGTCGCGGGTGGAGGGGGGGGTGGGGGCGGGGGTGGGGACGGGGGCGGGGACGGGGGTGGGGACGGGGGTGGGAGTGCAGGTGGAGCGTCTGCGCTGTAGCAGCTTCGCACCCGAGCACGTTCTCGATCGAACCAAAATTCATAGGTCTGAAAATCAAAGAATACATACTTATATTACTGTAAGCTATATTTTTGTAATTAGGTGTCTTCGACCAATAGAATGTTGTTCTGGTTGGTGTAAGTGCGCATTAATCAGACTTACTTCCGATCAAATACCGCATTTCTTCGCGCACTCGATCGGCGATGGTCAAACTTTGGTCGCTCTTCGATCGCAAGTAGCCCCTTGTAACCATGTCGAATACTGTGATCCACATTTGCGTCGCCCGCGTCACGCCCGTGTAACGCTGACGACACCACTTCAGGCTACGAAAGAGACATGAAGGAGTAGAGAAAAGGTGGTACTTGTCGAAGGTAAAAGAACCGTCTCCTCATGCTCTTTCTGGATCTGTCCTCACGCGTTCTCTCCGATGAGCTCCTCGGCAGCTATGCTCAAAAAACAACAATCTTGATCCAGAATTGCGTCAGGGACAATACCGGGCGATGGGGAAGGTCATCTACTACACGGATGAAACCTGGGCCAACAAAACCATGTCGGTGTACCGGAGCTGGAACAATGGCGACCTCCGCACGCGATTGGACCAGCCGTCGGGAAAGGGCGGACGGATCATCATCGCACTCGTCGGGTCTCGCGAGACCGGCTTGATGGCGGGAGTCGGACTCTCATTCGTCGGGAAGAAGAGCACAGGGGACTACCACAAGGAAATGAACGGACCTACCTGGCTGAAATGGCTGGAGGAACAGGTCCTACCTAAGATATCAGGCGGTGTGCTGGTCATCGATCGAGCGCCCTAGCATCTGACATTGATGGACGATGCGCGACCGGCCACCACCAAGATGAAGAAGGCTGAATTGGCGGTTTCGCTGGAGCGTCACGAGGCCGTGCCAGTGTCCTGGGGGTCGCAGGACTGGGGGCGGGTGAAAACGAAGGCTGATATGAAGCGGGAAGCCGAGAAGCATCGGCCCACTCCTCGCTACGAAGTGCAAGATGTTGCTCGGCGCTTCAATGTCAACATCCTTATCTCGCCGGTCGCTCATCCGGAGTTGAATCCGAGCGAGATGGTGTGGGGTACCGTGAAGATGGCTCTGAAACGCGCCAACGTGAACTTCTTGGTGGCGGAGCTGAAGGCGCTGGTGGACGTCGAGTTTGCCAAGGTCACTGCGGAGGTCTGGTGCAGATATGAGGACCACGCCATCAAGATGGAAGTGTGGTACCGGGATATCGGGGCGATGCGTGACGAGGTTGAGGCGGCATTTGAAGATGCTGCTGAGGTGGAGGGGGGCCTGGAGGACGATGATGTTAATTCCGAGCCCTCCGTGGGGTCGGATGACGAGTGAATGGTCTTGTGGGTTGTTTTCATAGGTTTTCATCTTTGAGAAGTGCCGTTCGAGCTACATTGAATTCGTACCCGACAGCCAGCAAGGTTGGGCTTAAATGGAGAGGACAGTAGCCATGGAAGGGGCGCCGTCGGCGTCGACGATGGCGGCAGGGGGCACGAGCTCTCGGCGACAGGGGGGGGGTCGCGGTTTCAGAAGCGGGAAGGGTCGCACGCGCCCATGGCGACATTCGCTCATTGTAAGCTCAATAGGTCATTAGACATCTAATCGACCCCTCAATGGGCGCGCGCACCTTTTGGTGATGACGAGCGCTGAGAAGCCAGAGCGGGGTGTACCCCCGCTGCTATTTCCAGAGGGTGGGCTTGATTCTCGGTTACTACATGCGGGGGAGTCGTTCGCGGCCCTCTGGAACGACGGCGAGCCGCCGGTTTCTTGCTTTGGCAAGCGCCGGCTGCCGTGGACTCGGCGATCGCGTCGCCGCAGTCGGCGCCGCTGCTCGACGAGGGCAGCAGTGGCGTCTGTCCCCCCCCCGTCCCCTTCGCCCTGACCCCGTCTGCTATTTAGTCATATGGAATCGACAAGGGTCAAATCGCCCACGGGCGTCAACGACGGTGCCCATGTCTCAGAGGAGCTTCTGAAGGTTCCCAACGGCCCACGTGGCGGTGAAGCTGCGGAAAAGTAGTTTCAACCATACCAGTTCCTACGCGCTCACGGCCCTTTATATTCGTACGGACCGTGGCACAAGGGGGCACACTGTCACACCGCCCCCCATCCATTTCCCCCCACCCCCCCCTGCCCAGCCAAGAGATGCTCGCTACTTGCTTCCCGCCGACGAAGCTGAGGATGATGGCGACGAAGAGGTCCCGTCTTGCAGCTCCTTCATCAACCGCCGCAGGTCCCCACGGTTAAAGTTGCCATCCTCGTCAGCGTCCAGTCGCCGGAGCGTCTCGCGGATGGCCTCCTCGTCCACGTCGCCCGCCAGGACGGCCAAGCCCTCGGTAGCCTCCTCCAGCGAAATGACCCCGTCATTGTCCGCGTCGAGAAGCTTGAGCTTCAGGCCAACCTTGGAGTCGACACGCGCCACGTCGCGCTCCAGATTCTTTACCAGCTTGCGCAGGCGGCGGAGCTCGGGGCCGTCAACGGGGGGAGCATCGGCAGGCTTGGCCTTGTCCGCCGCCGTCGCCGCCTCTGCCTCGTCACCTGCAGCGGCCGCGACATCCTGGTCATCAGCGCCACCAGCAGTAGTGGACCGGATGGTCGACTCGGCCGCAGCGAGCTCCGCTTTAAGGGACTCGAGCTCCAGCCGCTCCGACTCGACGGCCGACGTGGAGGACAGGTCCCCAAGGGAGACCGCGATGCGGCCAATGGCCTCGTCCTGTGCAACCTTGCGCTCCTCGGCTGACACCTGGCTGTCCTCCTCCTCCTCAAGGGCGTCCGCGGCGGGGGTCGCGTCGGCCGTCGAGTCGCTGGCCATCGCCGCCGGCGCCGCATCTGCATCAACCTTGGCATCCCCGGCCTTGGCAGGCGCAGCGGCACCTGGCTCGGCGCCATCAGCGGCCATCTTGTCGGCCAGTTGCTGGTCCGACAATAGCTCTCCGTCGCCCGCGCGCGGCGCGGCGGCAGCATCCGCGTCCACGGGTGCTTCCCCGGCCGCGGTTTCTGCGTCGGCCTTCGCCTCTGCCTCAGCAGCCGCGGCGGCGGCAGCGGTCGCCGCCTCCTTCTTCTCCTTCTCCAGCGCCTTCTCCGCCTCGGCCCGGGCCTCCCGCTCCTCCTCCGCCTCAATGAGCTTGCGCTGCCGCCGCACCTCCTCCAGCCGCTCGGCGGAAGTGAGTTCGCCCGCCGACTTGGACTTGACATCGTCAATCACGCCCTCTGGCAGGGAGCCCAGCGCCTCGCTCACGTCACTAAACAGGAACGCCCGTGACAGGATCATGAGCGACGCGGGGATCTCGCGGCTCTGCGACATCTCCAGCCACTCCCGCAGCTGCCGCACCCGCCACCGGTGCGAGATGCCCACCGTCCGGATGCCACGATCGCGGCACGCGCGAGCAACCTCGTCCTCGGTCAGCCGGTCGACGCCACCCTCCCACATAATCTGCATGTCATCCTTGGCAATCGAATTTAGCCGGGAGCGGATCTTGTAGCGGAGAAACGGGTCAGCGCCGTAGGGGGAAAGACCCATGTACTTGCACATGGCGACCAGTTGTGGCCGCACAGCGCCGTCCAGCGTAATCTCGTCCGAAAACAGGCGCGCAAAGCGGTTGACGTCGGCGGGGTCAACGGGTTTGCCGTCCCGGATGGAAGCGAGGAAGGTGGTGAGCGCCTCAGCGTCGGCGCGAACCGACTCACCGGCAGAGGAACTATTCTTGAGCACACGCGCCTTCTCTTCCACCACATCGCGAAGATACTTGGCGAGCTCAATCTTGACCTTCAGCTGACGCTTCAGGTCCTCCTCGGCCTTCATGGCGTCTTGGAACTGAGACGGGAGCATGTTGGGGAAAAGCTTGAGCGCAAACGGCAGCGCAAACTCCATAAACGGGATGAGAAGGAAGAGGGAAAAAGGCACCAGCCGCGCAAGGTCGCTGCCAGTACCGATGAGGAAGTTGCGCTCCCGCCGGGAAAGCGTTTTTCCCTTAATCAAACGCTTGACAATCCTCCACGAGCCCCGCACGTCCGCAGCAAGGAGCTTGGAAGACGCCCAAAAGTGGCGCGCCCAATCAGCCAGCGCAATCCCCAGGGAGCGGGTATAGAGCACGGCTGTACGGGGGCTCTTGAACGCGTTGCGCCAGGTGATCTCCGACGACGAAGACGCGCCTCCCGTGGCCGAGACGGCGGTCGAGGTCGACGAGCCCGATGAGCTCGACGGCGCCGCAACGGATGAGGCATTGGCATGGCTGTCCGAAGGGCCGCCGCCACCGCTCGGAGAGGACGACGACGAAGCGCTCCTACGCACAATCCCTGTGCCGACAGGTACCGACATGGCAAGGGTGCGAGTGGTGGGCTGCCCCCAGCTCAGCGGGCGAAGTCTCACCAGCCCTGCGCCACCACCGCCGCTGTCGCGAGCAGCGGTGGCCACCCCACCCCGCGGTGGGGGCGCCAGCCACCCCCCCCCCCCGCCACCAGCAGCGGCCGGCCGGGTGGCCGCGTACAGGGCCGCCACCGACGGCTGGGGCGACAGGTCCGGAATGCGACCGCGAGGCACCGCGGCAGACGCCGCCGCGGCCACGGCCACCCACGGCGGTCGTTGCCGTGGCCGCGCGCTCGGGCCCGTGGCTGCCCCCACCTCATCTTGGTCGCGATGGGCTTCTGGGCCTCCGATGGCGGTGGCTGCAGCGTGCGCCAGCCGTGGCGCGTCCACGACATGAGCGGCCACCGCGCCCACGCCCCTCCCCTGGGCAGGCAGCCAGGATGGAGGAACCAGCGCGGGCCACGGTGCACGGGCGGTGGCAGCCCGACGGGGTAGCCTGACCAGGCAGCCGACTGCCTGGGCGGCGACGCCCGTCGTGGCCATGGCGAGCTTCCACCAAAAAAACAGGAAGGTGGGAATAGGCCAGAAATGAGGTGTGAGCGAAAGACACAGGGGATGCAGGTGGGGGAGGTGGGGGGGGCGAGAGGCAATGCAGGGGCGGGGACGCACCAGCGGAGCGGTCGTCGAGCGCGCCGAGGGACTGCTCTGCTTCGTCCCCGCGGCTGGCCGATGAGAGACAGAAGCGCGTCGTCGAGAGAGTGACTGTCCACGTGGCATTGCTGGCGCAATTGAGCGGCATCTCGCGTTTGCAGATCCCGCCTGGTCCACTTAACAAGCTCCACAGCTTGACAACTACATAGTAAATAGACCCAGTACATCTCTACATCAGCGTGTGCGTGAGTGCTTAGTTTGGAATGGTAAGATTAAGGTTAACATGATCCGCTAAACTTTGCCAGACGTCAACGGGCGTGTGAGGTCTGTCCGCGCGGCGGCCACGCCGTCCATCAGCCGACCTGCGGCCACGAGGCCTGGCTCTCCTGCCACCCACTGCGCATTCCCGGGCCATGCCGAACCGCCACCGCAAGCTTCGGCGGCCGCCGCCAATCGGTCTATTGACGAGGCCGTCTCCCAGCGAGCGGGCCACACGTCCGACCCCTCGTCGTCCGCTCTTTGCCAACCGCAGCTACCGCGCCGCCTCCCCATTTGCAGTCGCCGCTGCCTGTCCTCACTCCATCCGTCAGCCTGCTGCTGCCGTGTACTGCCGCAGCCTCATTCAAACTGCCACCATCCTGCCCTCGCACCTCCTGTCGTCCAGTCACCTCCATCCACGGCCAACCTGCCACAACTCCACCACTGTCACCCCCAACACCCCGTCCCCGCTACAATCTCGTGGTGTGCACAACTCTCTGCCCCCTTCGTTCGCTCCTGTTGCACTGCTTCTCCCACTTGGCGGCCTTCGTCCCTCTTGTCTCCTCTCCCCTCCTTCCCCCCCTCTGCCGTCGCTATGGGCGCTGGAAGGATGGGTGCCTTTGCACCCAGTGCACTGCTGGGCGCGCGGCTCACCACCCCCGCTGCCAACGCCTGGGCAACTGGCGATGTAGCTGCTTGTGGCGGACGGCTGGTCACAAGAAGCGCGCCTGCTGCTGGCCGCTCCGTCTTCTTCTCCCCTACCACCCAGGCTGCCCCCTCCCCAACGGCGCTCTACCAAACGGGATGGGCTGGTACCACTACGGCCGCTGAGCCCCGCTCTTTCACCATTAAGGTGATGCGCAGCAGTGGCAAAACGACAGAAATCGAGGTCGACACTGAGACGGACCTGCGGACGGCGTTGCGGGCGGCCAAGGTGGACCTGTACACCATTAGGGGAAAGATGTCGAACTGTGGGGGGAACGCCAGCTGCGGCTTTTGCGTCATTGATGTGCTTGAAGGGGCGGGCAACACCAATGGGCTGGGCATGCGCGAGGAGCGGCTGCTGGCAAAGAAGCCGGATACGTACCGGCTGGCTTGCCAGACGCGCATCCACGGCCCGGTGACGGTCCGCCCCAAGCCGTAGCGGCGGGACCGCTGTGTGCGTGTATTATTCCCTGTGCCGCTGAGCTACTTTATCTGGCCCATTTTTGGCCCGCCCTCTGCCCCCCCCCCTTCTCGTGCTCCCGCTTTTTGAGGTCGTTCCTAATGGCCCCAGTGCTTTTCTGTTGCCTATTCTCTTCTCAGGTTCTCGCACCGCTACCTCGCACAGTCGAGGACCGTTTTCTCCGACGTACCGCACAGCGGAGAGGGGACTGTGCTGGACTGGGGGCTTTTTCTGCTGAACGTCGCGCCGTCTGGTACGCATCAAAGCGCGCCTGCAGGATGTTTTGCTGTTACTCTGCGGCGCATCTGTCATGCGGAGGCACTTATTACGCGACTCTCGCTGGCTCTGCGCTTATCAGTAACCACCAGTCCTCTCCTGTACAGTACACATTGGCTGTCCTTTTACACTTCTTCCATCTGGCCCCGAGTGGTGGGTGGGTGCTGTGCTAGCCAGGCAGTGACACACTGTGTGGCCGAGTTGGAGAGCGAGACCAGTGGCCGCCGCCGCCCCTCGCCTTCTCGGCACCAGAGTGGTGCTGGCTCCCGTCGCGCCATGTATCCGCAGAGGACAGCCGGCTGGCCCCGGTTGATGGTGCATGTAGCGATGGGGGGTACTGTAGGTATAACCTTCCACCTGGCGTCTTCTTCGGGCGGGGTTCAATGCTCGACGGATGAGCTGGTGACGGGGTTAAAGCAGCTCGACTTGACCAGCTGACTGCCAAGGCAAATTGTATCAAATACTGAATACAAAAGTAGTTCTGTCTCTTATGTGGATTGGTGGTACCAGCGCACACGGAACTCCATGCCGGAGAGGAGTTAATTATGCGGGATCTCGGCGCACCCCCGTGTGGCGTGATAACGGCCAGGGCACGTGATGAGCTGCGTGCGTCCCACAAGCGGAAGAACGGACGCTTTAGTCACTTCTCCTCCTCTCCCTCTGCCGCCCTCTCTCCACTCCCTGCTTATTCTTTGTTCCTCCCACTGCCCTCCATGGCGGCGTTTGTGGCCAGCGCCGGCTGCAGCCGTGTCGGCGCCCCCGCCGCTCGGCTTTCGACCGCCCGCCATGCCAGCCCTGTCCCAGTCCGCGTGCCTGCTGCGCGGCGGCTGTCGACTGGCCTGAGGATGGTGGCGCCTTCTCCTTCCAAGGAAGAGCAGTTTGTGTGTGCTGATGAGAGCCCAATGACTTTGACGAGATACTTCATGGGGAAGGCGAACGAGCAGCTTGACGAGGAGCATGTGCAGGACCTGCAGAACCTGATGGCCAGCATCCAAATGGCCTGCAAGAAGATTGCGTCCTTGGTTAGCCGGGCTGGGATCACCAACCTGACCGGCTATGAGGCCAGTGGCTCTATCAACGTTCAGGGCGAGGAGCAGAAAAAGCTGGACGTGCTCTCCAACGATGTACTCAAGCATGCGCTGAAGTGGCGCGGTGGCAAGCTGGGGATCATTGCGTCTGAGGAGGAAGACGAACCGATCATGGTGGACGAGCTTGCCAGCGGCAACTACATTGCCGTGTTTGACCCGCTTGACGGTTCGTCCAATATTGATGCCGGCATTGCTACAGGAACCATTTTCGGCATCTTTGCCGAGTCGGCGGGCTGCTTGGCGTCTGACTGGGAGGCCAAGGTGGATCAGGAAGTGCTCACATGCCTGCAGAACGTGCTGCAGCCGGGCAGCAACCTGGTTGCTTCTGGTTACTGTATGTATAGCAGCAGCTGCATGATGGTGTTGACGACTGGGAGCGGCGTGCAGGGCTTCACCCTCGACCCACAGATTGGGGAGTTTGTGCTGACGCATCCTTCGATTACCATCCCCTCACGCGGCAAGATTTACTCTGTGAACGAAGCCAACGAGCCGGCCTGGGACCCGGTTCTCCGCTCCTACATCGCGTCGCTCAAGGATGGCAGCAACTCGTCGGGCATGACCTACTCGTCGCGCTACATTGGCTCCATGGTCGCCGATGTGCACCGGACGCTCATGTATGGCGGACTCTTTGCCTATCCTGCAGACAAGAGGAACGCTAATGGTAAGCTCCGGCTCCTGTACGAGTGCTCGCCCATGTCCTATTTGATCGAACAGGCGGGGGGGATTGCCACGACCGGCCGCGAGCGTGTCCTCGACGTCATCCCTTCGTCCGTGCACCAACGGGTGCCCCTGGTGTTGGGCTCTCCTGAGGATGTCCAAGAGCTGCTCGACAAGTATTACGAGGCGAGTCTGTAACCAACCATCACTGGGGAGCTTTTTTTTTTCACTGGTTTCTTCTCTTTTTATTCTCCTTCCTCGACTTTTGTTTCTTTTCGTCTCCCCTTGCATTGCATCAGGTGTGATAAAGAACGCTTTGATGAATGGTTCGAGAGGTGCTGTATAGTCACATGCTCACTGGTCGGGCGGCTGGGGTCGCGTGAGCCCGCAGCCGCTTGGCAGCTCGCGTACTCCGCCGCGACGGTGGCACGCTGGTGGAGGCCGACGGCACGGTTGCGGGGGCGGACTGGCGGGCGACGGCAGTATGAGACATGGGAACAAACCACAGTATGACACTGCGAAACAACTCGTGACGACAGGGGGATGAAGAAGCTGGTGAGGCGAAACGAATGGGGCCCAGTCCGGTCTCGACAGCGGCACCATGACCGCTCACGCCACCACTACCGTCGCTGGGAGTGGGGGGACGGGCTCCAACGAGCCATCACTTCGGCTGGTTTGCCGTCACCTTCCCGTGGTGCCTACGCACCACGCGGAGGTGGCGGCGGTGGCCGCCGCGCCGCGACAGAGGCGGCGGCCGCCGAGGCCCTGAAGTGGACGGCCGGTGGCAGTGGCGGTGACAAAGACGGTGGGGCCTAAACTTTTTG
Organism: Pyropia yezoensis; assembly: GCA_009829735.1. Taxonomy (NCBI): domain Eukaryota; phylum Rhodophyta; class Bangiophyceae; order Bangiales; family Bangiaceae; genus Pyropia; species Pyropia yezoensis. The sequence goes on from CM020620.1 coordinate 27,659,310, forward strand.
AGCTCGCGCGCCCTAAACTTTTGAGCTGGCGCGTCCCCCCGTGGCCGCGATCGGCTGGGCAGCCCCTTGGGCGGGGGGGTGGTCAGGGCTACAGCTGCCGGCGCGTAGTCGTTCCGCAGGCGTCACATACCTTCCCCGCTCGGTTCCCTTGACGCTTAGGCTGACGGGGTTCCAGCTGGAAGCCGGCTCAGGGTATCGGAAAGTGCGGGGACCAACCGAGACCACGCGTGACTTCCAGGACACAGATGTTCGACGCGTAACGGAAAGAACGAGCAACGACAGGGGAGCACAGAGAATACAATGGGCATACTCCAGACCACTAAAAACCTCCCTCAACCCGAAAAGGCAAAGAGAGAACGCTTGCTACACAAATGCCTGTATGGCAGTGGCCTCCTCTCCCAAAGAGAGAGCAGCCAAACACCAAGGCAAACGCAACCAGAACCAGGAGGGAGGTCAGCTGAGCCAAAAGGAGTGAACGGCCACCTTGTTGTCGGGCGCCACAGAGTCGCCCTCACCCGACCCGTTGCTGCGCCCAAAGTAAAACCGCTGCTTGGCTTTCTCGTACGTGCGGAGGGCTTCCTGGTCCGCATCCTCCAGCTTGAGTCCCACCGTGACGGGGCGCTTGAAGCCCGCTTCATCCAGATTCAGCACAGTGAAGCTCCCCACGTGGGACTTGACCGGCGGCTCGTTACTGACCCGCCGGTCAAGCGAAACGTGCACTTCCACCTCCACCGTGTACCTCCGCACGTAGACGACGCGGGCGACCAGGTGCAGGACGTGGAGCGGTAGGACGGGTGCGTGGAAGCTGATGCGGTCCAGCCCAATCACCACCATCGTGGCGTTGCCGCTAAATCTCCTCGCCGTGTAGAGGGCGGTCTTGTCCATTACCGCCAGGATGTCGCCGCCAAAGATGGCGTCACCAAAGTTCTTGTGCCGCGGAAGGTACTGCTTGCGGACGGTGACAGCGGTCTCGGTCAGCAGAAGCGCAGTCGTCTTTCCGTCTACATTGACCGGGTCCTCCACTTCAGCGGCGGTCCAGGGTGCGGCCCGCTCGTCCACCGCCTTCTGCATCTGTGTCCAGGTGGCGGTGAGGGCCTTGCGGCGGGCCGCCTCGGCGTGCCGGCGGGTATCCTCGGGGGACTCCAAGGCGAGCGCCGCGACGCCCCGAAAGGGCCGCCGCGTCTCGGCGTCGACCGCCACCATGGTCACGTATGAAATAACGGCGGGGATGGCCTGGCGGGTGGCGCGGTCCTCGCGGGTCACCCGCACCTCGACGACGATGGAAGAGGCGCCGACCGACACGACTCGACCGTGAGTGGTCACAAGGTCCAAATGCAGGATGGGCTTGAGCATATCCACCCGGTCAAACGAGACGGTCGCGACGGGGCCGCCGCCACGGTGCGCGTATGCCACCCGGCCGGCCACCAGGTCCATCATCTCGAGCACGACACCCAGGGGGAGGAGCTTTCCCGCGGCCGCTTCATCGCCGACCACCTCGGCCAGGAAGGTGGCGCTCGCGGAGGGGGAGCGGCTGGCTACGGGGCTCGGGTGTGGCGGCGTGCCCGCCGGCAAACCGCCCCCATCACTGTCGCTGCCGCCGGCGACGGCGCGGCCGCTGGCCGCCCCGACGGTCGCCCCGCCACGACCGCCGTTCATCGAGGTGGCGGGGCGCGGCGGCGTTTCCATCTCATGCAGGCCGAGACGTTGTGGCTCTCGGCCTCTGCAGTGGGTGGCAGCACGACTACAAGTGGATAGAAATAGAAGAGGGGGAAAGCGCGCGCAGCTATCCGTACAGTCATGTGCAGCCCGACTAGCTAACCAGTGGGACACGGACAGGCGATCCGTTGATGCTCTCCACGTGGCAAGATTCTCGCAGAGCCAGGCCACCAATCACCATTAAGATCATGTGCCAGAGTGTTTTCATGGAAATGTTGTACTAATCGCACCGTTCACCACATTTTCACAAAGCGAATTGCCACTTGGCATTTCTCCAGGACCACCTGCATCGCCGTTGACACTGTCGTCTTCCGCCTGCGTGGCACGTACCCTTCCAGCCCTGGCTTTCTGTTCATTCTGCGTGTTGGTGCAGGTGCTGCGCTTGCTTCAACCAGTTATCCCCTCCCGTTCCTTCCCCTGTGGTCTAGGCCTTTTATTTCGCGTACTTTCCATCCATCCCCTTTCCCGCTCTGTCGCCACCATGACGACCAGCCCGCCTCTACGGGAAATCCCCACAACCGAGCTGGCCGAGCACACCACGCGCACCTCGGCATGGATGCTAATTGACGGCAAGGTCCATGACGTCACCGCCTTCCTAGATGACCACCCGGGAGGCGACGAAATTCTGCTGGACGCCACCGCCCGCGACGCCACGCAAGAGTTTGAGGACGTGGGCCACTCGGGGGAAGCGCGGGCGCAGTTGGCCGAAATGGTCATTGGCGTCGCACGGCCACCGACGGCGGAAGAAGCGGCTGTGGCAGCGGAGAAGGCGGCGGCAGCGGGTGTGCGGATGGCCTCTGGAGCGGATGGAGCGGGGATGAGTATGGCGCTGAAGGTGGGGCTCCCTATCCTGCTGGTGGTGTTGGCGGTGTTGCTGCGCATGTATACCACATGAGGGCGGGACGCTCTTGGGGAGGGTGCTGACGAGGGAGGCTCGTTCGGGGCGCTCTTGAGTCGTGGAAGTGGAGAGAGAAGGGCGCCCTGTATATGATGCTCTGGGTGCACTATCAAGTTACACCCTCGTGTGGTTGACGTTTTCGGTCGGCGATTGTGGGATCCGATGTGGTCAGACTCTTGCGGCGACGAGCGTGGAGAGTGGCGACGGAGATCAACCCTGTAAGAGGCGCCTGGCCGCCCCCGAGGCGTCACGCTTTGGAGATACGAGTGACATAGTTCTCTTGGCTCTCAACGACGGTGCGAGGACGAAAAATAAACACACAAACGCACGCACTAAATGTTCCTGCCACCGCTACACCCAAGACGGGGCGTGGCCATCACACAGGCCGTGCGGCGACTCCCCCTTGCTCTCCCTCTGAGACGGCCACGGCGTCGGCACGCCGCCCCCGGATCAGGTGCTCCAAAAAGAGCTCTCCTGCGCGGTAGCTCGACCGCACCAGTGGCCCGCCTGCGGCGTACGCAAAGCCCATCGCTTTGGCCTCCCGCACCCAGGCGTCAAACTCAGACGGTGGCACCCACTCTTCTACCTTGAGGTGCTTGGGCGTCGGCCGCAGATACTGGCCCAGCGTCACAACGTCCACGCCCGCGGCGCGGAGCAGCAAGAGGGCCTCCCGCACTTCGGCGACCGACTCGCCAACACCAAGCATGAGGCTGGTCTTGGTCAAAAGCCCCGGGGACGCCGCCTTTACCCGCTGCAACACCTCGATGGATTGGTCCCAGTTGGCCCGCCGATCGCGCACCGCGCGCTGCAGGCGGGGTACGGTCTCCACATTGTGGGCGAGCACGTCCACGCCCGCCGCAACAACAGCCTCGGCGCCGGCGGAGCCCCCAAAATCTGGGACGAGCGCCTCGACCAGCAGGTCGGGCTGCGCCGCTTTCAGCGCCGCCACCGTTGCGGCAATGTGGGCAGCGCCCCCGTCGGGAAGGTCGTCCCGGTCCACGGAAGTCAGCACCACGTACTTGAGGCCCCACGAGGCCACCGACTCGGCTGTCGCGGCTGGTTCCCCCGGGTCCAGCGGTGGCGGTGCGCGGGAGGTCTTGATGGAGCAGAAGCGGCAGCCGCGGGTGCACGTGTCGCCCATCAGCATGATGGTCGCCGTGCCACCGCCCCAACACTCGCCAATGTTGGGGCACCGGGCTTCTTCACAGACAGTCGCCAGCCCAGCGGTGCGCACCGTGTTGCGCAGCCGGTGGTACTCGGACGCTGCGGCGGGGTCCCCCGCGGGGCGGACCCGTAGCCAGTCGGGCTTGCGGGGGTTCGCGTACGCATCAACGCGGTCACTGGCGGGGGCGTCAGGAGAAAGCCGCCTGCCACCCGGTGCCTCTGTATCGTTGGGAGAAGTAAGGGAAGGTGCCGCCACCGTCTCAACGGCGCCAAATGTGGAGAAGGGCGCCGCAGAGCGGGCGATATCGTCGGCGGCAGGGAGGAAGGCGCCAATGGAGCTATCTCCGTCAACGTCTTCGACTGCCAACTGCTGTCGCAAGGCCACCAGCCGGGCGCCATAGGCACCGGTGGAAGCCAACCGCCGGGAGGGGGCGGGCGATGCGGGGGCGCGCGTCGCCGCCGATGCCGCCACGGCGAGGGAGCGGAGCATGGTTGCGACGACAAGCAACGGCCCCCACAAGAATGAGGCTTCGGGTCTCCGACGCACGGTCAGACTGAAGCAGGAGGCAGCAGCACGGGGGAGAGGGCGCACGGTCGGAGGTGGGAAGATGCAAGAAGAGAAGACAGTGGAGCTGCACGCTTGGCCAGCTCGGAGGCGTGGCGTGGGTGGCGGGTGCTTCCATGGCCCCTTCTCGCCTGTGCACAAACGAGGTATTGGCTTCGGGTAACGTGGCAGCATTTGAAGAAGCTAAACTGCAATGGCTCCGCCAAGCCTGTCGAGCATAAAATAGAACTTATAATTGCTGCAGGAATGTAGTTGTAATTGTGTAACAATTCATCACTCGCTCCCAGGCTGACTAGAATCCGACACGGAGAGGTTGGCACAATTGACGATGATGATGATGCATGGACAGCCTCTTGCAGAGACTCCTCTCGAGGGATCGAGCATGTGACACATGACCTGCATGGCCCAATCGGGCCTTCTCAATGTGGATGCCACTTGTGGCCCGGATTGTCGTGGCGCAAGCTGGCCAATCAGCGTGGCAGAGCAAGCCGAGTTGGCCTCGGCCGTTTCAGCAGAGCCCGCATGTTTGCCACGGCTCCCTGTCGCCCCGTTGTGGAGGAGTCCGCGAGTGGAAATTGTTCTCGGGCCACACTCAGCGAGCTGCCTGTCACCTCCCTCTCGCCAGCCAGCAGGGCACACCCTGCATGGGGGGGGGGGCTTGCGGGGGCCCAGCGCGGCCCAGTTCCAGAGGGTGCTTTTGAGATGGCTGGCGGGACCCTGTTGCGCTGGCGTCGCATGCATAAGAGCACGCGCAGTGTCGGCTAGTGAACTCAGCTTCAAACTTGCCCTGTTCGCACGCAACACGCACTTTTGCCGTCTCGCCTCCCCGCGCGTCTCTCGCCGGGCACTCTCCCACTGCCCCCGTCTTCCCTTGTGCAGGTTACGGGACCATCTCACCGCTCCCCGTCGTCCAGCACCCCCCCGTCACCATGCAGATTTTCGTGAAGACCCTCACGGGCAAGACCATCACGCTGGAGGTGGAGTCGTCTGACACTATCGACAACGTGAAGTCGAAGATTCAGGACAAGGAGGGGATCCCCCCGGACCAGCAGCGGCTCATCTTTGCGGGCAAGCAGCTGGAGGACGGGCGGACGCTGTCTGACTACAACATCCAGAAGGAGTCGACGCTCCACCTGGTGCTGCGGCTGCGCGGTGGGATGCAGATTTTCGTGAAGACCCTCACGGGCAAGACCATCACGCTGGAGGTGGAGTCGTCTGACACTATCGACAACGTGAAGTCGAAGATTCAGGACAAGGAGGGGATCCCCCCGGACCAGCAGCGGCTCATCTTTGCGGGCAAGCAGCTGGAGGACGGGCGGACGCTGTCTGACTACAACATCCAGAAGGAGTCGACGCTCCACCTGGTGCTGCGGCTGCGCGGTGGGATGCAGATTTTCGTGAAGACCCTCACGGGCAAGACCATCACGCTGGAGGTGGAGTCGTCTGACACTATCGACAACGTGAAGTCGAAGATTCAGGACAAGGAGGGGATCCCCCCGGACCAGCAGCGGCTCATCTTTGCGGGCAAGCAGCTGGAGGACGGGCGGACGCTGTCTGACTACAACATCCAGAAGGAGTCGACGCTCCACCTGGTGCTGCGGCTGCGCGGTGGGATGCAGATTTTCGTGAAGACCCTCACGGGCAAGACCATCACGCTGGAGGTGGAGTCGTCTGACACTATCGACAACGTGAAGTCGAAGATTCAGGACAAGGAGGGGATCCCCCCGGACCAGCAGCGGCTCATCTTTGCGGGCAAGCAGCTGGAGGACGGGCGGACGCTGTCTGACTACAACATCCAGAAGGAGTCGACGCTCCACCTGGTGCTGCGGCTGCGCGGTGGGATGCAGATTTTCGTGAAGACCCTCACGGGCAAGACCATCACGCTGGAGGTGGAGTCGTCTGACACTATCGACAACGTGAAGTCGAAGATTCAGGACAAGGAGGGGATCCCCCCGGACCAGCAGCGGCTCATCTTTGCGGGCAAGCAGCTGGAGGACGGGCGGACGCTGTCTGACTACAACATCCAGAAGGAGTCGACGCTCCACCTGGTGCTGCGGCTGCGCGGTGGGATGCAGATTTTCGTGAAGACCCTCACGGGCAAGACCATCACGCTGGAGGTGGAGTCGTCTGACACTATCGACAACGTGAAGTCGAAGATTCAGGACAAGGAGGGGATCCCCCCGGACCAGCAGCGGCTCATCTTTGCGGGCAAGCAGCTGGAGGACGGGCGGACGCTGTCTGACTACAACATCCAGAAGGAGTCGACGCTCCACCTGGTGCTGCGGCTGCGCGGTGGGATGTGACTCTTGTGAGGTCGCGCTGTTGGAAGAAGTGTCGATTTTTGATTTGTGTATAGTCTTTGCCGTACAGCGCGTGTTCTCTTGCCTTTGAGTGGTGTTCTTCGACTGGAGCTGGGAAGTCTTTCTTATCGCTGTTGCCTGTGGTTTCCGCGGAAGCCCGTCCTGTCAGGCTTGACGTCCCCCACCGTTCAACCTGTGCATCGGTGAGGTGAGGTCCTCGCCTTATGATGGAACAGACCGCGGAACTCGGAGGCCCCCCTCCTTGCTTTTGTCTCTGAAGCACACAGACAACCTCGGTTCCGAACCGGGGGAGAAGCGCGATGGCGCGGATGGACGTAAAGGGGATGATGGCCTCATAGCGGAGGCTTGTGGCGACGATGCTTTTGATCGGGTGTTAGTTCACACACGATAGACCGACGATCCGGCGGCGGGCGTCGGAGTTCCGCTCCACATAAATTTGTTGCTGCCGCTCTGCTGAAGGGTTCTCCAGCTCGGCGCGACAAGCTGCAGCTTCACCAACAGATGCGTGTGATACGCTGTGCTCTCCCCACTTCGAGTACGTATCCATGGCATCAAGACCCTACCGTTATGTGTCGAGTCCGCACAGGGTGCCATCAAGTGTCGAGTCCGCACAGGGGAGCGAGCACCCCCACCGCCTGCTCGACAGACGAGGAATAATTCATGAGCCGAGAACAGAGAAGAAAAAAAAAAGAGCAAAGTCTACCCTTGCAGGATGGACCGCGCGATTTGGTCCTTGGCAATCTGCAGTGCCTGAGACAGAGTCTGCTCCCCCATCGGTACGTTATCAATGTATGAGTTGGACTGCACGCCCGCGCGGGAAACCAGCTCGGCGGGGTCGGACTCCATCACCACACCCTCTTGGTCCACCAGCTCGTCAATGACCAAAAGCACACCCTGCAGATGAAGCAGTACGTTCTCCTCGTACACAAGGCCCCGCAGCAAGATGTTCAGCGACTCGTCAAGGGAACCGAGCACCTCGGCCAAGATGAGCTCATTTTCCGACGCAAGCCCCGTGACGAACATGAGGAGGTCGTCGCACTGAGTGTACGCCACAATATGACCACCAAACTCCATAATGTCGACGCCTGTGACAGCATAGAGGAGGGCCAAAAGCGGCGTCAGCCACGGACACCCCACACCAGTACACCCGCAACAACCATAGATGCCAGAGTCAGTAACAATACAGTGGCAGTGCAACGGCAACGAGAACTATCAAGCAGCAAGTATCACCTCGCGGCTAGACAAGCGTTCGGAAGGAAGGTGCTAGACTCCACCTCACTGTGACACTGCGCCCGAGAACTGCATGCAGGCGTGCGAAGCCAGACAGGCACAACGCACCATGCGAAATCTCCCCGAGCGCCTGCACCTTCTTGAGCAGTGTCCCCTCGAAGCCCCGCTCCGCCTCCAGGTCAGGCCACATGGCCTTATCGCAAAACCGCGAGCACACCCGGCCGCCCTTGGTGTTAATGACGACCACCGCCTTGACTAGGGGCTGGCTCACCATATTCTGCACCCACATCGACACCCAGGGACGGCAAGTAGCAGAGCAGAGTAGTCGAAAAGAAATAGGCAATAGAGAACAGCAGCGGCGTCCATGAAACGGCACAGAAAGAGATGGTGACGTAGTTGAGGTGGGAGCAACGTCAGAGGCTGTCAAAAAATGAAGAGGACAAGTGAAAAAGAGATGCTGCGCTGCCATGCGCTATCACGAACCCGCGCGAAGGAGAGGCGCAAGACGGACAGGTCTGCGTCCGTCAGGGGTTGACCCGAGCCGAGTGTCTCACACACCATCACCGCCTTCCGCAACATACCCCCGATGTCTTCATGGCAATGTGGCCGACCCAGCAACAGCCGTAGCAAAGACCACAGCTTCCAGACAACGTTGGCTGTACAATGTCGAAGAGAACAAATATCACGGCCACGCTAGCCGTGCCCAAGGCGCTGACTCCGGACGCGCTCTAGGCGAGCGCTGGTAAAAAGCCCCCGCACCACGCGCTCATGGGACTGGCAGCGAGCACTGCTGACGACTGTCACCTTGTGGTCAATTCTTTGCAATTTTCGCGTCAAATGGATGGACGGCGTAATGCGTCGCCCAGGAGCTCGGACGCCAGTATTGGAGTGCTTCCCGATCAGCTTCGGAAGAAAACAATTCAAGCTGTATTTGGAGTATTACTATAAATTTATTTTGTGCGTTGACAGCCACGTTCCCGTTCCCAGGTGCTGCCTCTCCCGTGCCTCACGACAGGTGGTCTGGGCCCAGGCAGCTCGCAGGTCGGGTCGCCGCCGGAGTGGCGAATGCAATGCACGTCACGTAGGCGCACGCAGTGCCCGGCGGTGTGCACGCGCCCGTCCCCCGCGTCTGGTCCGCCGCGCCCACCCCCGGCTCCTGTGCCCGCTGTCATGGCCGTGGTGGTGGCGAGGCCGCCACCACTGCCGGCTCCCCATCTCTCCGCCCAACCCCGAGGCGACACCCGCCCGCACTCACGCACCGCCACGGTGCCCGCCGGCCGCCGTGGGTGCGTCTGCACGCGGGTCGGTTGACCGGTGTCCTCGCGGGCTCGGTGGCGCTCCCCCCGCTCTTCCCGAGCCAGCGCGGCGGCGCCACGACCACGTCGCCCGCACGCCCCCCGGTCGCCAACCCCCCCCCATCCCAGTCCACCGCCGCTGCCGCCTCCGTTGTCGCGGCCCCGTCCGTTGCCGCTGCAACCATTGCCGTCGCTGCCGCCGCACTGTCGGACCACGGTGCGTCGGCTTTCTGGCGGCGGCGTCGGTTCGAGACCCTCCCCCCCCCTCACGCCTGGGTTGGTCAGAGCTGCGCGGCTGCGGCCGGCGCCGGTGCTGGCAGCGAGGTCGTTTCTGCGGGCGGAGTTTGTGGCTCTCGCCGCCCCGCGGGGGCGTGGCGGCAGCGGCGTCCGCAGGGTGGCTCACGCGCTCCCCCCCTGTTCGTGCTTCACAACCCCTCCCGTGCGGGTTTCCTTCCCTCCTATTTGGCCAAGTCACATCGCCCACGGTGCGCGGCAAGCCCGCGGGGTCCCGTTTGTGTTAGCCGTTCGACGGCCCCTGCCCCATCTCCCCTCACCTTCTGGACTCCGCCTCTGCCACACCCAGCAGCACGGCTGCTCGCTCCCGCCGAACCCAACCGTCCCCCCCCCTCCCCTCTCTGAGTCCCTCCCCCTTTCCTTTCTCCTTTGCTCTGACCCAGCCGGGCGGGCCACCCTGCGTGTGGCGGTATGCCGCCGCTCCCGTCCGCCGCCCCCCCTCCCCCCCCCGATGCGGGTGACCCCGCTGCCACGCGGGTGTGGTCAGCAGCGTTGGCAACGGGCCTCCCCCGCCGTGGCTCGGGGCGGGTGGCGGGCTACCGGCGGTTGGCCGCAACGCCCCTCCCACCGTCGCTGCGACCCTCTGCTTGGTCAGCGCTGCTTGCCGCACCGCCGCCGGGGGCACCGCCGCCCCTGGCGCCCACCACGGCGGCGGGTGGCAGCGGCGACGTCGGCGACGGTGGCGGTGGCGGGGGGGGGACCCCAGCGAGTAGGGGGGCGGAGAAGCGCACGTATGCGCAGCTGGCGGCGGCGGGTGCCGCGTCGCTCGACGCCGATTGCCTGCACACGGTCGAGGCGGACGTGCGGCGGGCAGTGCCCGGCGCGGCCGGCTATGTTGCTGTTCGCGTCGGGGCGGCTACGGCCGGGGCTGCGGGGGCGGGCGCCCCGGCCGCCGCGAGCCCGCCCCCTACCCCCCTGACGGAGGCGTCCCTCCGGCGGGTCCTCCACGCCTATGCCGGCCACGCGCCAGTGGTTGGCTATTGTCAGGGGATGGGCGACATGGCGGCGGTGGTGCTGTCCCAGGCGCCTTCAGAGGCCGCCGCCGCCCGGATGTTTCGCACCCTCATGGACGGCTATGGCTTCTCGGAGCTATTTGCGCCAGGCTTCCCGGCGCTTGCGCGCTGGATGGACGACATATCGGTCGCGACGCGCGCTGGGGCGGGCGGCGGCACCCTCCTTGACAGCCTCGACGCGGTGGGCGTGCCGCTGGCCATGGTCGCTGACAAGTGGTTGCTGTCGGGCCTCACGTACACGTGGCCCCCCGAAGTGGTGCTGCGCGTCTGGGACGCGGTGCTCCTGCGGGGGACGCCCAAGCCGGTCGCGCGGGCCGCCGCCGCTGCGCTGCTGCTGTCGGCGCCGCGGCTGGCGGGGCGACCGTTTGAGGAGGCGGCGGGGTACCTCCAACGGGGGATTGTCGTGCGCGAGGCGGGGGGGGTGGTTACCCCCGACCCGCCGGCGGTGGCGGCGCTGCTTAAGACGGCGGCCGGGTTGAAGTGGAAGCGCGCACCGCCACCCGGGGGAAAGGGGCGGGGGGGGGGTTGCCTGATGTGTGGAGGAGGGAGGCGCGGCGTCGGCGAGGCGCGCTGATCCGCTTCTTCATGATGAAACGGGAGCGGGGGCTGGGGGCTGACGAGGGGTGGTGCGTCCTTGAATGGAGGGGCAAGGGGGGAAACGACGGGTGGGGAAACATATAAAACAAAAACAAAAACATGCTGGGTAGGGGCCCGGGGACAGAGTGCGCAGCATGGGCGCCGTGGGAGTTTCCCAGTGGGTAGGTGGCACCATGACCCTGGGGCGGGTTGTTCTGCCGTGGCGGTCCAGAGCACGTGCCCCACCGACGCATTGCGGATGTGGTGCACGAGTGCTTGGCGGCTGCGGCTGGGGCCTGTGGCTGCCGCGTGTGGGTGTAGGCATGGGATGGACACACGGGGCGACCGCAACGCGCGGCTGGTCGGAGCTGCTCTTCAGAACTCCCTCCCAACAGCGTGGGCACCACCTCCCCGGCTTCCCCCCCAGTCTCCTTCCTCCCCCTGCCCTGCCCGTTCGCTGCCACCACTCCCCAACACGACTGGATCGGGAGACCCTAACACCCCCCCCCTGGCGCGGGGACCTCGAGCGCACGTGGCTGTGGCAGCACCTAAAAGCCAGCCCGGCGTCCGCGGCGCCAACTTCGAATGCGGTGTTGGCCGCGGCGGCGGCGGCAGCCGTACAGAGCTCAGATACAAAGCGCCGCCGCAGGGGGCTCGGCAACGGTCAGCGGCAGGTAAAGCGCGGTCAAAGCGTGGTGCGGCGGCGCGAGCCTCGACCCCCGCACCCTCGAGCCGATCGCACCGCCGCCGGGTGAGTGCTGTCCCCCACCGCGACGGCCGCATTCCCGTCGCTGCGCGGACCGCGACGGGATGCATCTGCTTCAGCGGGATCCGCCATGCGGCCGAGCACTGCGGCGGGGGGCAAGGGGGTATGTAGCTAGCAAGCAGGTGGCGCCGCTGACCGCCACAATGAACGGTCTTCCCACGGCGCTCGTGCACGCATGCCCGGTCCCCCGCCCCTGCGCAGGCGGTCCCCCCCTGGGATGTGGTCTGGGAGAGGGGGGGAGGACGCTGTCAAGCCTGCGTGCCCGCACGCGCGTGTACGGGAAGGCGTAGTAGCCCCCATCGCGCGCTATGACGCAAATGCGATCCGAGATCCCGCGCCAGGCTGTTTCTTCGCTGCCCCCTGGCCCCCTCAAACTGCTCGGATCCTCTCTCCATTCCTGTTTCCTCTCTCTTTTTTGACCAAGCTGGGTGGGCACGGTGGCGCCGCCATCCGCCCAACGTTGGCCAATCAGCGGCCGCCGGTGCTGGCGGCTGCATGGATTGGTTGCGACCGAGGGTCCGGGCGGCCAAGAAAGGAGGCTGCGGCACCGGTCACCCCCTCCCACACTCCATCTGGGGGGGGGGTGGGGGGAAAAGTGGGACGGTGGGGGGGTTGCGCGCCCGCAGCGTCTCCCGCGGGGGGGCTGTGGGGGACAAAGCCGCATCCCCCCCCCTGTGCGCACATCTGCAGCGCACCTCGTCACAGAGGCGGCGTTCCACGGGGCACCACGGGGGGGGGGCTTCAAGAGAGCGGGGGGGGGGCACTGCAGCCAACGCCGCGACCCCCACCCACCGCCGCCGACGACGCCGCCTCCGCCCCTGTGCACGGGAGACCCGCGTGCCTTGCTGTCTAGCCCCTCCGACACCCCGTGACCGACCCCCCCACCCCCGCCCGCGTGACTGCCGGCCTCTGGCGGTCTCCCCGGTGACCGTGCTGACCACTGCAGCCCCGGCCCCTCCCGCTACTGACGTGGGTCGCCCCTCGCTCTGGTCGGCCTCGTTGCGGCGTTAGATACCCCGACTCTTCCCCCCCCTGCCGTTCTTCTCTTCTACCCCTCCCACCCTCTTGCATTCCCCTCATCGACGCGCGGAGGTGGGTGGCTGCCTCGCGCCCGTCGTCGTGGGCGTGCATCCTCCCTCCTGTCCTCTTCCCGCCCCACGACCTTTCCACCATCACGATGTCGGTTGAGTGGTCCGACGTTTTTGACCCTCATCGCCTCCCCCCTGGGCTCGCCTCGCTTCTGGAGGACGACCTGCCGCCGGCCTCCGCCGATGGCGGCTCCGCCCCGCTCCTGCCGCCCTTCCTGTCGACGTCTTTGTTCCGTGACCCGCTGGTGGACCCGCTGGCCATGCCGGCTGGCCGCGTCCCCGCCACCGACTGGGCGGCCACAGGTCTGGTGCCGCCTTCGGCGAGCGCCGCCCCGGTCACCACCGCCGTGGAGGAGGTCCGGGTGACGCGGGTGGCGGCCGCCCTGCCGGCCGTCGCTGAGGTCGCTGCTGTGTCAGCTCCCGCGGCGGTTGTGGCGACGGTGCCCGTGGCGGCCGCCGCGGCGTGTGAGCTGCGGGCGGGTGCGCCGCGGCTTGGCGTAGCAACCCCGCCGTCCGCGTTGGGCGCCGCGGGCGCTGGCGCGGGGGGCCGGGCGACCAAAAAACGCCGCCCGCCCGCGCCGTCGGCGCTTCAGCTCGCCGCTGCGCAGGCAGATGCGGTGCGAGAGCGGTTCAAGGCGGCGAACAAGGCGGCGGCGGCGGCGGCGGCTGCAGTGACCAGTCCAGCTGCTGCTTCGGTTGCTGTCACTGTTGAGGGGGGGCGTCGGGGTGGCGCCGCCGTCGGCGACGGTGGCGCCGCCTCGGGCGGCGCGGCGTCGACCGCCACGTCAGCTGCGACCACCGACGCTGTCGCCGGCACGGTTCCCTCGTTTGCCAGCAGCGTCAGCGGCGGCGATGACGGCCGCGGCGGTTCGAGTGCGGGTGCGGGTGCCGGTGGGGGTGGGGGCGCCCCTGCTGACGGGGACGCTACCAACGCGGCCAAGTACGAGCGAAGGCTCAAGATGAACCGTGCGTCGGCGGCGGCGAGCCGCCTCCGCCACAAAACATACATTAGCGCGCTCGAGGCGAGCGTCAAGGCGGCGACGGCCAAGAACGAGGAGATGGTCGCCCGCCTCCAGCAGGCATGGGAGGAAAATGCGGCACTCAAGGCGCGGCTCGAGGTGGCGCTCGCGGGGGTGGGCCCGGCGGCGGCGGCGCCGCTGCGGGGGGTGCCGCCGCCGAGTGTGATGGGGGGGGGGGGCTCCGGCGCGGGGGGGGGGGGAGCGGGCGGGGCGGGGGCGGGGTCGCCCGACGACGCCTCAGTTGGCGGCCTTGGCGCATCTTGTTTTTCCTGACGTGGGTCGGGTGGGACGCGTCTGACGGAGCGCGGAGGATATGCTGTACTGTACATGGGACATACATTGAGGGGGGGGGCGAGCACCTATCGGGTGGGAGCCGGCGTGTGATGCGCGCCGCACACGTCGGCGCGGACCGTGGGGGCCCTGCGTCTTGCCGGCAGGCCCCCCGCGGCGGAGAGTCTCTGCGGTAGCAGGGGGCGGACTTCGGGGGCTGGTCGGACTGTGCTTTGGAAAAAACCAACAGTAACGACACACGACGACGGGGAGGGTCAGGGCAGGGGTAGACGCGGACGCAGTGGGTGCTGCCGTCACCGCGAGAAACGACCCACCCTGGACATGCCGACCGGCTGCTGTACGCCTCTCTCCGCCCCCTCCCCCATTCTGTGGATGCCCCCGACCAGCAGAGGCCATCGTCCAGCGTGGAGGACCTCTATCCCCCCTTCCTCATATCCCGGCGAAGCTCCTGGAGCGCCGCCAGCAGTCCCTCCCCCCCACCCCCCCCCACCCCGCCCGGGTCTCCCCACCCCACCCACCGAACGCGCCCCCCCTCATCCACTACCAGCACGTGGGCGTACAGGCGGTTCCCACCCCCCCCCAGCACCGCCGCCACCGCCCCGTCCGCGTCGGCGGCAGCCAGCACCGTCCCCCACCCCGACCGCGGGACCGCCCGCCGGCTCGACGCGGCCGCCACCCCCGCCAACACCCGGTCCACCCATCGCTCCTGGACGGTGAGTTCCACGACGGCCGCCGGCGGTGGCACGACGCCGCCTATCAGCCGCCGCCACGCGTCCACCTGCGGCGCCGCGTACGCGCGGTAGCCGACGAGGACAACCAGGGGGGACGGCGGCGCCGGCAGGGCACCGTCGGGTCCTGTGGCGGTGGCGGTGGCGACGGCGGCCAGGGCAGGGATGGTCGTGACGGTGCCGTCCAGGGCGGTGACGGCCAGCGGGGGAAAGGGCGGGGACGACCCCACCGGCGTGGGGGGGGGGGGGGGGGGGGGGCGGGTGGCCACGCGCGCGCGCGCGGCGTCGGCCTCGACCGCCCGTGCGTCGGCGAGCGTTGCCGGCAGCGAGTGCGGGGTGTACCGCGGGGCTGGCCGGGAGCCAGGGGGGGAATTTGGGGGGAGGGGGAGGGGGGCGGTGGGGGGGGGGAGGGGGGGGGGGGGAGTTGGCGTGCCCAGCGACCGGCGCAGGAGGGGGTGGGGGGGGTTGGGGGACGCCCCCGCCAGGGGGAGGCGCCCCCGCCACCCCCCCGGCGGCCGCGCGCGACCAGCGGCGGCGCGGAGCATAGGGGCAACAGGGGTGTGTCTGGGGCAAGAGGGGGTGTGGGGGGGAGCTGGGTGGGGGAGTGGGGGTAGGGGGGTAAGGGCAAAGGGGCGCGGCGGCCGCGCCACCGTCGTCTCGGGCGCGGCGACGGCGCGGCAACCGCTGCCGTGTGTGTGCCAGGCGCGGTGTGGTTTGGATGCCGGAGACAGCGACAGGAAGTCAAGGCGCGCGGAAGACGGCCGTCCTCCGTACGGGTGGGGTCGCCGCGACTCTGGATTGTGCAGCCAATCGCGCGCTTGGATCACATGTATGTACTGTACTGTACAGTACATACGTCTCCCTGCAATGCATGCACGGGCGCGCACCCCCGGGGGCCCCTCCCCAGAGCACGTTCGCCGGTCTCTTCCCGACGGTGCCACACCTGCTTATGTCATATGTACCCTCCTCTGGGGGCGTGTCTGTGTTCCCGCAGGATAAGATCGACGCGACGCATCAGGCGGTGGGACGGTGGAGTGTGTCCCTTGGCCAGAACAAATCCTAGCGCCACCCCCACTCATGGTGGCCACCTAAACATGGTGGCCACCAAAATCCACCAGACCTGCGGCCCACGGCGCGACGGTCGGGCACTCACGATGGAAGAAAAACCAGAAAGGGCGGGGAAGACAGCGTCCCCCACCCCTTGGGAGTCGCCCCATTACCCCACTACATCCCCAAGACCGCAGCGGGGGCCCCCAGGAGGGGTGCACCACGCGGGTTACACCCACCCGCCGCTCATGCACACGCTCGCGGCGGTGGCAAGGCGAGGGGTGCCCCATACGCCCAAGCCCCCACCCTCGAACTCGCTCAGAGTCGGGGACGACCCCCGCCTACTACGCCCCACGGCCCCCATCCACGCGAATGGTGGGCACAGGGGCCTCGCCCCGTTCACCACACGTCCCCCCATCCCCACCCGACAAAACCGCACCGACGCACATGCGCCAGCGTAGCCCGTCATCCGCCCGCTCTCACCCCACACAACCCCAAATTGTCACGCTCGCCATGCCCCCACTCGCCCCCCTGCGCCACCGCAACTAGTGGAGCCGCTCAGTTGAACACAACGCCCCCTGGGATCTTGGTGCCCACCCGCACCGGCGCCCGCGGGTTGCGCTGTGTGCTGCTCCAGTGACTGCCAATGACGAAACCCGTCCCCCGCTCCGTCCCCGCCGGGAGACCCTTGGAGATGGACAGCCAGTTGGGGCTGCTGCCGCCCGCGACGGCCCCCGCCAGGCGGTCGACACCCCCCGCC
Source organism: Pyropia yezoensis (assembly GCA_009829735.1). NCBI lineage: Eukaryota > Rhodophyta > Bangiophyceae > Bangiales > Bangiaceae > Pyropia > Pyropia yezoensis. Next base: position 27,676,081 of record CM020620.1, read on the forward strand.
ACCTTGTCCGAGGACGACGGCGCGCCGCGGAGGACGAGCATGCGGTTAAACTCCTCGTTGGTCGGGTAGGCGCCACGGAAGATGCAGTAAGGCACCGTCGAGTCGCCAAACGAATCAATGTACTCGTCGCTCTCGACGCACCAGTCCACCACCGCGGCGACACCACCGCCAGTGTGGTAGGCGGCCATCGCAGATGCCCACTCGGCACGGTCCCGGGGGCCACGTCCGAGGAAGTGCTTAAATGCGAGCTCGGTAAAGCGCACCAGCGAGCCACTCTCAAAGAAGCGGCTCGTGTGGGCAGCCGACACGCCCACGGCGCGCACAAAAGCGCGGACGTCACGGGTGATAACAAACGCAGATTCGGCGGCGGCGAGCTCCGCCCTTTCGCTCTCCATGAGGTGCGCGTTGCCAAGTACCTGCTTGTACACGGCGGAGATAACATCGGCAACCGACGCCTCGGGCAGCGACACCGGGGCGGTGGTGAGGATGTTCTGGATGGAAGAAAAGGCCATGGTCACGGGAGCGGCCGGCGCGGCGGCCCGCGAGGCCACAGGGGTCGTCACCGCTGCGCCGCGGGCGGCAGTGCACACCGCCGGCCGCCCGCCGGCAAGCAGGGACGAGGCGCCCAGCGGGGCGGCCGCAACAAACGCCATGCCGTCCGTGGGGTGGGGGAGGAGAAGGGATGAGGTGCAAAGAGGCCGGGCGTACTAGCAGAGCGTGCACGTACGAGACCAAAGCGTGTGGGAAGGGGGAGCAAGACAGCGGCAGCGGATGTGGGGACGATGGCAAGCGCGGTGGGTGGTCGGGCGTGGGGCTGGCGGCACAACCGGGAGGCGGGACGCTGGGCGGCGGGACGGCGCCCGGTGATGGTGGCGCGGCGAGAGGGGGCGGGACGAGCGCCACGGGCGGTGCGGGCGCGCACGGCCCATTGGGCGCTGGTCCGCCAGGGGCGCCCTCATTGGCCCCCTCGTTGGCAGGCGGCGCCTCGATGCGGTCGGCTGGCCACACGAGGCAGATCGGCGGCGGAGGGGGCCGTGAGCTCGACGCCCGAGCCCCCGCGTCCCCACGAGAGTGGCGGCGAGATGCCATCTTCTGGCGGTTGGAATGCAAAAAGTACGAAAATATCCCTTTCTAAGACAAAGAAACAACATGAATACTTGATACTTGAAGGTACTTGAGAGAACGAAGCCACGTGTCCGTCGCCAATTGTGGGAGCCCCAACCGCCACAAGCGGATCACGCCCGTCTGGTCGCCCGTCTTCCGCACGACGTCGACTTGTTCCCCCGCCGCGTGCTCCTCACGAACCAGGGACGCTCTACCTTTGGCTTCCCGTATCCCCTCCCCCCATCCCCTTTCCTGCCACGATGCCCCTGCTCCTTATCGTCGGCCCCCCGCAGTCTGGAAGATCCACCACCGCCCGCGCGCTGGCGGCGGCGCTCCCCTCCCCCACACTGGTCGTTGCGCCCGCCGATGCGCTGGCTGGTCTGCACACCCCCGCCGCCGCCGGCACCGCCGCCGCCGCCCTCGCCGCCGCCGCCCCTGCCGCCGCTGCTGCTGCCGCCGCGGCTCGCGCGTCGGTGCGGGAGCACGTGGAGCGGCACCTTTCCGCGACCACCACGGTCATTGTCGACGGCGGGACGGCCATCAAGGGCTTCCGCTACGAGCTGTGGTGCCTCGCCCGCGCCGCCCGCACCCCGTGCGCGGTGGTGCTGACGGGGGGGGGGGAGGGGGGGGGGCTCCCCGACGCCCACGGCGTGCCCCTCGAGGTACCAGAAGCGCACCGCCATCGGTGGGAGCGGCCCCTCTTCCTTGCCCCCCTGCCCCCACCGGCGGCGGCGGCGGCGGCAGCGACGGCGGCAGCGACGGCGGCAGCGTCCCCTGGGGGCGGGGTGGCAGCCAGCGGCGACAATAGTGGCGGCGGTGGCGGCGGCGTCGGCGGCGCCCTCCCCACGTGGACAGCCACGACGGCCACGGGCGCGGCGAGCCACCCCACCCCCGGTAGTGCGGGCTGGGGCGCCGAGTCCCCCCCCCTCCCCCCCCCCCCCGCCACCCTGGACGTCCCCGCCATTGCCGCCGCCCTCTGCGGGGCGGCGTCGGCGCCGCTGGCGGCGGCAACCAGCACCGCACCGCGGGCGCCCGTCGGCGGCAACACCCTCGCGGCCGTCGACGCGGCGTGCCGGGCCGTGGAGGCGGCGCTGCTGGCGGCGGGGGAGGACGCGGCAGCGGCGGCTTGCGGTGGCGGTGGCGGCGGCGGGGGGGGGCTGGGCGGGGGGGGGGGCGTCGCCGGCGTGCCCGCCGGGCAGCCCAACACGGTGGGGGTGGTCGTCGGCCGGGCCGTCACGGCGGGGGACCTCCGGCGCATCCGCAAGGCGTACGTGCGGCTCGCCGGCGCTGGCGGGGCGGGCGGCCTGGACCGGGGGGGCGAGGGGGGGGGGGTGGACGCAGAGGCGGCGCGGTACGTGGCGCACCTCAACGTGGTGCTCCGGGGGGGTGAGGTGGGGGTGGGCGGTGGGGCGGGGGGCGCGGGGGGGGGCTCTGGGAGTGGAGGCCCTCCACTGGGGGGGCGGCGGCGGTGGGTAGGGGGGCCTCGGGCTATCGCGGGCCACCTCCCTGCCCCTGCCCCGCTGCGGTTTTTTTTGGGGGGGGGGGGGCGTGACACAGCCTGGTACTGTCCTCCTTTGACAGCTCCACCCTCATCGACGCGTCTGGTGCTGTGTCGCTGTCGCCCGTGGGGCCACCGGCCGCCGCTCCGTGCGGCCTCCCCCTACCACCGGAAAGGAAGGGGCCCGAGAAGGCGGGCCGTGGCCAACGCCGTGGGATTGGCGGCTCCTGCACTCCTTTTGGCGGTCGCACTGCCCCCGTTTTTGACCGTCGTGTGACACTGGTGTGCTGCGCTACCCCCAGGTGTAGCCCTCACCGTGCAAGTGGCCGGCGGCAGTGGCGGTGGTGGTGGCGGCTGGGCAGCCGAGACTGGGCGCGGCGGTCGAGGCGGGGAAAGTCGCTGGCGCGGCGGCGGCAGCGGGGGGATGCTCGCCGCGGTGGTGCGGGAGGGGGTGGCCGCGGCGGTGCGGCGGGAGGAGTGGGACGCCGCCGTCTTGACGGCGCTGTATCCGCTGGCAGGTCAAATGGGGGGGGGGGGGGGGGGGAGGGGGGGGGGGAAGAGGGGAGAGCGCACCCCCGCCGCCGCTGACGCGGCCGTGGCGGCGGCAGCAGCAGCGGCGGCGGCGGCGGCGGGAGGGGCGGGCCGCTCGCAGCGGCCGACGGGGAGAAGCCGTTGTGGCGGACCACGCGCCTGAGGTGGCACCATGCAGCGGGTGCGTGGCGGTACCGCCGCCGGCGGTACCCAGAGTTTCTGCTCGTGGCGGTAGCGGCGACGCCCGCCCAATGGGCGTTGCCGCGCTGCCGCCGCGCTGCCGTCGCTTCCGCCGCCGCTACCGTCACCCTCTGCTCCAGCCACCGCCGCCGCCGCCGTAGTCACCTCCACCGCCGCCGCAGTCACCACCACCGCCGCCGCAGTCACCACCACCGCCGCCGTCAGAAGCTCCGTTCCCGTCACCACCGCCGCCGCCCGGGCCACTCCTCCGTGTGGGAGCAGAGGGGCGTTATTAGGGGGGAGGGGATTGCCGTCGGCGCACGGCACTGGCCACGGCCAGCGCCAATGCTATTGCGTTTGCCCCTACCTGGGCGGAGTCTCTTCCGCTCCCCGCGGTGCGGCGGCGGCGGCGGCGGCGGCGGCGTCACCTCCAGCCTCCTCCAGTCGACAGCCGCCCCGTCCTCTGCCCGTTGGTCCTCCCCCCGTACCCCGTGGTCTTCTCACCCCCCCCCTGCCCCCCGTCCAAAGGCGGCGATCAGAGGCCCCATAGACGCACACAACGCCAGCACAAACCCCTGCCCCCCCCCTCCGCCCTCCTCTCTCTACTGGCGGCTGCCCTGCACCATAGACTCCACACCCACACACCACCCACATGGGAAAGCTCGGGGGAGGGCTACCGCCGCGGTCACCGAGCGCGCGACGCGGGAAGGGCGGCGCCCGGCGGTGGCGGCCACGCCCCTCCCCCACCCCCTCGCCCCGACGGTCGTCCCCCCCAACTCCTGTGGCAGGAACCCAGGCAACGGCGCTTCCGAGACAGGTGAGGTGAGGCTGACAGGGGGGGGTACGTGGCGGGGCGATCGGCCGCGCCGCCGCAGCTACTGGAGCAGAGGCGCTGCCCCTGCGGGCCACCGCGCCAGCCGAGAGGCGGGGGGGGACGCCCTGCCGCTGCCCTCCCCACGCGTGGCGGGTACCGCCCCCCCCCCCCGCGCCACCCGCCCATTGCCACGGCTGACGGTGGCAGCGATGGCGGCCGGCGTCGTCCACCGGCAGCGGTGGCGTGGCTGCGGGTTCCCCTTGGTCGACGTCGCCGGTGGGAGGGTGCAGTACGAGCCACCGCCGTTGGCGCCACCGCCGTCCCCACCCCATCCGCTGGGCCTGCCGTCTGGGTGCGGGCCCCCTGCTCGTGTCGTCAACTTCCAACGTCACAGTCCCCGCACCGCACGCAGCCGCCGCCGCAGCCACCGCCGCCGCCGCCACCGCCGCCGCCGCCGCCGCCGCCGCCGCCGCCGCTGTCCCTCCTGCCGCCGCCGCCGCTCCTGCTGCGGCTGCCGCCGCCGCCTCCGCCCTCCCTGTACGGGCGGCTACAGCAGGCATGTGGTCGACAGGCGCCATCGGCATGGCGTTCCCCTTCCTCCAGTGTGCCTGGCCCCAAAAGACGGCCCCATTCCCTTTTTACTCCCTACACCTTGCCCTTGAGCAGCTCTCGCACAATGCCCACCGCGCTGACCCGCACCATCCCCCACAGCCCCACCCAGTCGAGCGTACTCCACAGCCCGTCGGCCGCCCCAAACGGCAGCATCGACACGATGTTCCCCCGCGCGTACTCGAGCGCCCACCCCCCCGGCGACAGGGCATACACCTTGGCATCCCCCCGCGCCAGGTGGTGCATATCGCCCGGCCGGTACACCTCTGCCTCCCAGGCGCCCGGCCGGAAGGCGGTCTGTTCCCCCGCCAGGATGGTAAAGTAGTCATCCGCGGCAAAGCGGCCGGTAAAGCCCGTCGTGCCGAGGGGCGTCCCAAACAAGATGACGTACTCGGAGAGGGAGCAGTGGAGGACGAGCATGGCGCCAATCGCGCCGCCCGCCGCGTTGAGCACCCACGGCGGGGAGGGGAGGATGTGGTCCCCGTACGCCGACCGCAGGCGGCGGACGAGCACGTTAGCAACGGCGGGCATATCCGCCGCGCTGGTGGTGTTGGTGGGGGAGGAGGCGGCGACCTCGGCCAGCGACGCAACCGCCACCGCCTGCATCGCGGCGGGGGTGAAGAGGAACTGGGAGGGGTGGCCGACGCCGAGCGCGAGCGCCAGGCCAATGGCCAGCGCCGCGGCAGCCAGGGCGGTGGCCACCCGCAGGCGGGGGGGGGCGGGGGGGGGGTGGGAAGTGCGGGACATACTGCCGGTAAGGGGGCAAGGAAGAAGGGGAAAGGCGGGGGTATGTGGGGTGGCGCGCGTCGGTCGTGGCCGTTGTGCTTGGCGAAGGAGGCGGGCGGACGGAGAGGCGGGACATGTTATCATATCATGCGGATCATGATCCGGCCATCAGGTCAAAGGAGGCCAGCCAACCCCCTTCGCTGCCTGGGTGGAACCAATATTGTGCGTACTTACTGAACTGAGGAGTCGATTGTCACCGATCGAATCGATGTGACGGTCGAAGAGTATCACTGTCAAGGATCCCCAACCGTGTGGCCCGACTCGGAGATGATGCATGGGGTGGCCTCGGCGGCCGCCCTCGAACCCTGTCCTCCTCCCCCGGGTTACAGCAATCTGTGACCCACAGCAGCCGGGGTGGCCCGCCGGAGCGACGGCCCCCTCCACCCCACAGGCGAGGGGGGGCCGGATAGCCCTGCTTTCAGCGAGTTGTGATTGGGGACTGCGGCGGGTCCCGGCCACCCAGCGCCCGACACGGGGACACGCCGGCTGGCCCAACCCTTCACGTTGACCCGGTTACAGCGACTTGTGATGCGATGCCTCCGCGTGCTCGCCACCCATTGGCGGTCTCGGTGACGGCCCGCTCCCCTCCCATGGCCACCACCGGCTTGGCCCGAGCTTGGCTCGAGCAACACCCCCGCGGGGAGGGGATCGTCCTGTCGCAACAGTCAAAGGATCTCATTGAGCGTTGCCTCCCTCTAGAACAGAGCCGCCGCCCTCTGGCCCGGATGTCAGTAAGGCCCCCATCTCCCCAACCCCCCCCCCCCCCCCAGGCTACGATCCGTGGCTTTCCCGACCGCCGGCGTCCGGCGCTGCCGCGCTACCGCCGCCGGGGGTCGCGCGGGGCCCAACCATGCGAGCTCCATCCGGCCCCCCGCTGCGGGTTGGCCAGGCCAGGCTAGCGAGCGGCTCTCGCCTGGTGGTTCAAGCCACCCCCCCCGACGCCGCTCCGTCAGACGGCGTGCCCGTCCATATCCCCTCGGTCGGGCTCCCGCGGACGGACGCCCGCTGACGGCCGCGGACGCCAGCTCGCAGGCGTTGGCGGCGGGGGCGGCGGCGGCGGCCCGGCCGGTGGCGCGGCCGGCACGCAGCGTTCCCCTCCCTCCTCCCCCCCAGCGGGCCACCCGACGGGGATCCCCTTCGCCGCCGCCGTGGGCGCCGGGGACCACGCAGGAGCAGCATACGCCCCCCCCCCAGGGCGCGTGTGCCCATGGCGCTGGCTGTCTGTGCGGGAGGGGGGGGGGGGTTGGGGCGGGAAGACCGCGCCGTACTCCCCCCCCCACCACCACCACCCCACTAGACAGCCATCCTCTCCTCTCCCCCCTCCCCCCCACCCCGCGCGCACTCCCGTCCACGCGCTATATGTGGGTGGCGGCTGGCAAGCAGCGGGAACCCTGTCGCAGCCGAACCGTTGGCGGGTGGACGTGGTGGGCGGCTGGGAAGCAGCACGGGCCTGGTCGGCGCCGGTCTGCCTTCGGGTCCGCCCTCCCCACCCCCGTGCCGCCGTGCCGCCGCCGCCATCGCCGCCGCCGTCGCCTCCGACCGCCGCCGAGGTAGGTGGGCCGCGCGCACACCCGCGCATCCCTCCAAGGGCGCTGCCGCTGCCGCCGGCGCCGGCGCCGCGTCACCATGTGTGGCATCATTGCCATCTTTGACCGGGAGGGCTCCCCCCTCCTGGCCGAGGCGGCTGTCAAGGAGCTGTCGTCGCGGATGACGAGCCGCGGCCCCGACCACTCGGCGGTGCACTGTCGGCCAACGTACGCGCTCGGCCACGAGCGGCTGAGCATCATGGACCCGTCGCCGCACGCGCACCAGCCGCTTGTGGGCGCGTCGCTGGGCGTGCCCGCCCTCGACGGCCTCGCGGCGGTGGTGAATGGGGAGATTTACAACTTTCGGGCGCTGCTGGCGTCGCCTGAGGTCGCCGCTCTCGACGCGCCGCCCGTGACGGGCAGTGACTCGGAGGTGGTGCTGCATCTGGCCCGCGCGTACGGGCCCGACCCGGCCAACTGGGTGCCCCGCCTGCACGGCATGTTTGCGCTCGTCGTCGTTGACGAGACGACGGGCGAGTACGTGGCCGCCCGCGACAGTGTGGGCATCAAGCCCCTGTACATGGGCACCACCGCCGACGGGCGTGTGATGTTTGCGTCCGAGCTAAAGGCCATCCACGACAACTGTGAGAAGGTGCAGCTGTTTCCGCCAGGCCACTTTTATACCAAGGCCGGTGGGTTTGTCCGGTTCTATGAGCCCCGCTGGGACACGGATGACATGGGCGGCCTTCCACCTGTCAAGGACGAGGAGGTGCGCGACAGCCTGATTGAGGCGGTCCGCCTGCGCATGATGAGCGACGTGCCGTACGGGGCGTTGCTGTCGGGCGGGCTGGACAGCTGCATCACGTGCAGGTACGTCGAGGGGAGGGACATGCTCTTCATGGGCTGGTGGGGCGGGGGGTGAGGGGTTGGGTCGCGGTGAGGGTGGGTCAGTCGGAGGGGAGTGCCAGTGAGAAGGTGGGCTTGCTGTTCTGGCACTTGTGTGGGCAGCCGTGGGAGTGGGCAGCCGCTGGTGCGGTCACGATATCCAGGACGGCGTGCGGGGGGTGCATCGGGGTTGCCATGTTGCGGGTGCCCCCTGGGCCCCCCCGTCCCCTCCCCTCCCTCTTCCTGGGGACTCCCATTGACGGCCTTTCCCCGATGGCGTCGCCGCCTGATTCCCCTACCTCCTGTGCCGTGATTTATTCTACGAGGACGCTTCCAGTGTGATGAAAAAGCTGGCTGAAGAGCAGGGCATCGACTTTCACTCGCCGGGCCTCCCGAAAGGCAAGCTCTTCCACACCTTCACGGTCGGGATGGGCAACTCGCCCGACATCATGGCCGCCCGTGCCATGGCGAAGGTCCTGGGCACGGAGCACCACGAGCGTATTTTCACGCCCGAAGAGGCGCTGTCGCTCATTCCCACCATTGTGTACCGCTCCGAGACGTACGAGCCGGAGCTGCTGCGGTCGTGCATCCCGAATTACTTTCTGGCGGAGCTCGCTTCGAAGTATGTCAAGATGGTGCTCACAGGGGAGGGGGCGGACGAGCTCTTTTCTGGCTACCAGTACTTCTTCGACGCCCCGACGGACGATGGCGGCGCGGCGCTGCAAAAGGAAAACCGGCGCATCTTCAGCCACCTCCACCAGGCCAACCTCCTCCGCGCGGACCGGATGACGATGAGCCACGGGCTGGAGGCGCGCGTCCCGTTTTTGGACACGACCTTTGTCGACATTGTACGTTTCTGCAGCACCGCTCTCTCTCGGCTGCTTGTCAGCTCCTATTTATGTTGATGCGGGTGTGTTGTCTGGCCTGGTTGGCATTGCTTGCGGTGGGTGTGGGTAAGAGTCTGACCTGTAGCGGCTCGCCTGGTGTGGTTTGCTTGTCTCTGCTCCCTGTGTACGCTTTTGATTACATCAGGCGATGCGGATAGACCCTGACCGCAAGGTCATCAAGGACGGGCGGATTGAAAAGCAGATGCTGCGGGACCTCTTTTCCTCTGCCGAGTATGGTCTCCCCAACGCGTTGCTGTACCGCACCAAGGCGATGCAGTGCGAAGGCGTCGGCTCGAACTGGGTGGAGGTCATCCAGGCGCACTGCGAGGCGCAGGTGAGCGACGAGGAGTTTGAGGCGGCGCAGTCCAAGACCAACCCGCCCGCCACCAAGGAGGAGTGTTACTACCGCCGTATCTTTGACGCCCACTTCCCTCGGATGGACCACTTTGTGCACGTGTGGGAGGGGGGTTGCCGATCGGGCGGGGCGACTTGGCAGTCCAAGCGCTACACGCGCGCGGGGCTCATCGACCCCAACAGCGTCAACCACGAGCTGCAGGCTTCGGTGTGATGCCCCTGCCATTGTATGCACCGGTGCAGCGTGTGCACGCGTCGCTGTGTGTGGGTGCTTTTTGCAAGTTGGTTTCATTCTCCCACTTTTCTTCTCACTTTTTCTCCCCCCCCCCCCCCTCCTGCTCTTGTTTTTTTTGTATTTGTGTTGTGTTTGTGTGTGTGTGTGAGTGTGTGTGTGTGTGTGCCCTTCGGGTTTTGTGGCTCGTGGATGGGTGTCATCGATTCCTGGCGTCCCCGCTCCGTTTTGCGGTCGTGTGCTTGGCCCGCCCTGGTTACTTCGCCCGATGTGCGCAGTGCGCCCCCTCTTCGACTCGGGTGCTTGGGTGGCAGCCCGTCCGTGGTTTACGTGCGTTGCATGTGGTCCATAGGGTGCGCGGGGTACCAACAAGGGGTCCACGGGGAGTACTGCATGTACACCCGCTTCTGCCAATAAAGTTCCTGACCGCGCCCCTTGGCGGTAAGGGGCCACCCCCCGGCGGGGCCTGTCCTGCGGCTGTGGCTGTGTGGCCGAGCCGCCCGGCTTCCACCCCCCCGGGAGGGGTGGGGCGACGTTCCCATTCCGGCCCAGCCATTGTCGCCCGGCAGGGGTAGGTCAAGGGTTGCGTGGGGGGTGGTTGCGGAAATTGCCGGCTGTTCCCACCCGGCCGGAAATGGTAGGTCTGCAGGACATACGTGCTGCAGCCACACGGACGCCGGCCACGTGCTACCCTACCCCCTCCCCCCGTTCCTCCCCCTCCCACCTACCAACCCTGTGTGGCCGTGCACAGGCTGTTAAAAGAGGCCGACTGCAGCGGTGCGGGCCAGCCGGTACCAGCCAGACGCTCGTGTTGGAAGTATGATTTGTTGTCAGTGACCCTCCCTCGCCAGGGCAGTGCGCGCGCGTGCTCCCCGTCGGTGTACGTATGTACTTACGTGGCTGAGTAGCTGTGGAGAGAGTCGCGAGGAGCCCATGCGGACCACCGCCACTCATGCCCCCACCCCACCCGTCAACTCCCCCTCTCCCTTCCGCTCCCGCTGCCCCCCCCTTCCTTGCCGCTCCCCAGCTCCCTCCCCCCCTCCTTTTCACCACCCGTGCGGTGGTCGTCCTTTACGCCGTCGCCAGCGCGGCCCGCCGCGCCTTGTACGATGAGTACTTTGCGACGCGCCGGTAGACGTCGGCGGCCACGTCGGCCATGACCGCCTTGACGTCGGCGCGCTCCCGCAGCACCGCGGCGGCCACCTTTGCCTGTGCGGCCGCCCGCTTGGCCGCCGCCACCGCCCTGGTGCCCTTGGCAGCCCCCACCGCCGCCGCCGCCGCCGCCGCCCGCTTGTCTCCCGCCGCCGCCGCGGCGGCGGCGGCCTTTGACGCCGCCGCCCGCGAGGCGGCTGCCGCCTTGGCGCGCGCCGCCGCCGCCGACGCGACCGCCGCGTCCTTGCCGTAATCCGCGGGCGGCGGCGCCAGCAGCTTGGCCGTCAGCAGCCGGATGACCTGCGCGGTGGCGCGCATCTCCTCTGCCACCGCGCGGGTGCCCTCGGCGAGGCCCCGCACGCCGCCGGCCACGCCGCGCTGCGACTCGGCGGCCGCCCGCCCCGCCTCGGCGAGCGCCCGCAGGATGGCCGCCGCGGCGCGGCGCATCTCCGCCTCCGCACGCCCAATCTCTGCGGCCGCCGCCGCCTGCTCGGCCGTGGCCGTCGGCGGCGCCTCTGCGGCATTGTCCTGGATGAGCGCCAGCACCGCCGCGGCTTCCGCCTCGATGGCCCCCATGTCCGGCCCCCCCCCGGGGAGGAGGAATCGGTGGGCCGCACGCGGCGGCGGCGCCGCCGTCCCCGCCGACGCGGCGGTGGCGGTGGTCACGTCGGCCAGCTCCTCCGTGACGGCGGCGAGCGCGCGGGTGCGCTCCGCCTTGGCGCGCGTCGCCTCCAGCCGCGCCCGGTCCGCCTCGTCCACCGCGCGGGACGTTTCAGCCATGGCGCGGCCAATCTCCTCCTTGGCGCGGCCCACCTCAGAGAGCGCCCGCCGAATCTCCTCGTCCGCCCGCCGGATCTCTGCCCGCGCGCGGGCCAGCTCGGCAGCGCGGTGGGGGTCGGCCGCCCCGGCCGCCGGCGGGGGCGGCGCCCGCTTCTTGGCCGCCGCCTTGGCCTGCGTGGCGGCCTTCGCCCGCGCTTCGGCCGCCGTGTTGGCCTTGGCCTGCGCCGCCGCGCGGGCCTGCTCGGCCATGCCCTTGGCCTTGGCGTCGGCCTGCGCCGCCGCCTTGGCCTTGGCTTCGGCCACCGACCGGGCCGTCGCCGCCGCCGCCGCCCGCGCCTGGTCGGCAACGGCCTTGGCCTTGGCGGCGGCCGCCGCCTTGGCCTTGGCGGCGGCCACCGCCTTGGCCTTGACGTCGGCCGCCGCCTTGGCCTTGGCGGCGGCCGCCGCCTTGGCCTTGGCGTCGGCTGCCGCCTTGGCCTTGGCGCCAGCTGCCGCCTTGGCCTTGGCGCCGGCCGCCGCCTTGGCCTTGGCGCCGGCCGCCGCCTTGGCCTTGGCCTTTGCCGCCACCGCCGCCGCCGCCGACGACGACGCGGGCGACCGGTAGCGGGGCGACGACAGCGCCGGCGGCGGCGGCGGCGCCGCGGCCGGTGGGCCGAGCGACGTGACCGTCGCGGCGTCAGCGCCCGTGGTGGCCGCCGCGGCGGCGACGGCGACCAGCGCCGCGACGGCGGCCGCCGCAGAGGCCAGCCGGCGGCGGCGGCGGGCGCGGAGGGTGCGGGGGGGGTCGCCATGGTGGGCAGTGGGCTGTGGGTGGGGGGGGGGGGGGGCGGGGGGGGAGGTGGGCGGAAGGTTGGGGAGCGGGCAAAGGGTGGGGGGGGAGAGGGTTTCGAGGGGGGAGGTGATAGGTGTGGGGGGGGGGGGGGGGGGGGGGGGCGGACTGGCGAACGTCGGCAAGCAGTGTGCTTCGGGTACCAATGAGGGATGATGAGTGGGATGGGGGCGATGAGGGGTGTGTAGCGGGTGGAGGGAACCGCGGCCGCCGACGAGGCTGCCCCGCGCGCACGGCCGGGGCGCGCGGAGCGGGACGGCGCCCCGCGGCTGCTGGCACTGGCGCCGCCCCGCCGCGACGCTCGTGGGGGGAGGGGAGCCAACTCACGCCCCATACGCCGGTAATGCACACGGGTGGGGGGGGAGGACTGGGCGGGCGCGTGGCGACGGCGATGGCCCCCCCGACTTCCCCCCCCCCCCCCCCCCCCCCCCCCCCCCCGCTCCCAACTGCGGCGCCGTTGACGCGCTTGGCGGCGGTACCGCGGTGGTCTGGGGGGGGGGGTGGGGGGGATGGGTACTCGCCAGCGTGGCCAGTGGCCACAGCCCCCCCCCCCGCACCAGCCGGCGACCGCCCGCGGCCGCGCACCAGTGGCGCGGGTGCCCACCGGGCGGGGGGGCGGGCGAGCGGGCGGGGGGACGGGCACGCGGACACCCCTCGACCTCTCTCTCTCGCTGCCAGTTGCCACCCCGCCTCACCCCGCCGAGGCGCCCAGCGAGGGCGGGGGGGGAGGGGGGTGGTGGTGGTAGTTACACCCACCGGTGACCCCCTCCCAGTGACGGCGGCGGCAGAGGCCGGCCCTCCCCCCTCCCCCCCCCCCCTGGCACTGCCCGGCGTCCACCGTCAGGAGGGGGAGGGGAAGTGGGGGGAGCTGCCCGGCCGCGTCGCCCAGCCACCACCGACTGCCCGGCCGCGCGCACCCCGCCGGGCTGGGTGGCTCGCCACTGCGGGCGGCGGCGGCGGCGGCGGCGGCGGCGGTGGCGACGGGCGGTCACCCCGCGGGCCTTGGGCGTGACCAGTGGGCGGTGAAGCGGCGCGCCGCCGGCGGGTGAAAAACCGTGAACGGGGCGCTTGTGCACAGGGGCGGGGCAGAGCGGGATCGCCGCGGGGTGGGGGGGGGGGGGTGGGGGGGGGGTGTCAGTGGGTTCAACGCCGGCCAGGCGGCTGGCTCTGCTGCCTGCGCGCCCTAGCGCGCGTCCGTCTGGGGGAAACTGGAGGGGGGGGGGGGGGGGGATGAAGGGGAGGCACCCCCAGCCGGCGGCGTCGTCGCCGGTCGCGCCGCCGCGACTGGCCGTGGGTGGTGCGGCCGGCCAGTCGCGAGGTGGGGCAAAGATGGATCTATGGCCTGGATCAGCGGGGGGTGGGGGGGGGACGAGTAGTATCTGGGTGCCCTCGCGAGGTGGCAGCTCGTTCCCCTATCGAGTTGTGCAAAAGATCTGAAACGGAGGCACATCTACCGGTTTTTGAAAGTGTCTGGGACCAACAACCCAATCTCAATATATAGTGTTTGTGGCTTACGCAGCCGCCTTCGAGCATAACTAACCACGTCCATCCCAACGCACTAAGTATCCATTCTAGGATGCCACGTATGGCACGTGGCGGTCCGTAAGTGGAGTGCCCATTTACAAACCTGGTGCCCCAACCGATTCCAATGAACTTGCGTAGAACGGAGTCAACGAGCAATATACGTTTGGTCAACGACACACATAGCGACGTTCCATTGTTTTCCATTATTTGAATAGTGTTCGTCAAGTATAGAACGTGGCTGCTCGGCGTGTTGCGTGTATCGCGTGCACGCTGTCAATCGACCCGCTTTCGAAACGCTCGGTGCACGGCTGTATGGTGTGACACGTCAGTGATCACGCGCGATCCTGGCCGGTCATGGGCGATCATGAGCGATCGAGAAGCGGACGTCGCTGGTCAAATTTCTTGAAACGGAGCCCTCGGCGTGCCACGACGCAGCCCTGGCGGGCCGCTTCCCCGTTTTGGCGCGCGTGTGAATCCCAACCGCAGCGATGGCAGCCCGCCGAGGCCTGCCATTGGTGGCGCGTGGCCGAGCATGGTCCTCTACGCCCCCCCAGTCCCTGGGAGGTATGTCGTGATCGTTTCCAGCAGGCGTTGAAGCGTGCGTGTGTGGCGCACAGGTGGTCTCCTGAGCGGCTGCCGGCCAGTGGCGACCACAGCGCCGCGCTGTCAGCGCCCCCGCATTCCTATCGTGTGCGCTCCGCGCACCCGCCGGTGTGCATGGAGCTCGCCCAGTGGGCAAGTGTGGCGCGACGCGGAAGTGGCAGCGTACGCCCTGCAAGGACTAAATCCTTACATACAATTTCTCTGGCGATTTGCCGGCACGCGGCTGCCATCCGGCGGATTAAATTCGCCTCTGAGCTTACAGTTGTCAAGATTGGCACGTGGCCGAGCGGAACGGGCGCCACGTTCGATTTCGAAAGATCCAAGGTTCGATTCCATGTGCTACCTGAATGACAGTGAATCTTCCAGATGCTGACGCAGCAATGACACCTGCTGACCGTGAATCAACGAGGACACGACAACGTGGCATGACGGTGTCAATACGCCGAGGCGGCTTGACACCGAACGTAGAAGCTTCCATCCGGACTGCCATCCGGAGCTCTCTCCGGGCCTCCATCCAAGGCGTCCATCCCGACCAACCAGAGGCCGACATCAAGGACATCAATGCTTCCAGGGCGTTCCACGGCCACGCCCAGAGCCCACGCCAACGCCGCGTCCTGGGATGGCCGTGGGCCCCCTCCCTACGCACTCTGTGAGAGGGGGGGCGACCGCCCATGGGCGATTCCGAGGCAACTAGTGCCTGATCTTCCGAGGGACTACGCGGAGGGCCTTCTGAGAGACCCCCCGAGGGTACATATACGGAGCGACCGAGGGCGAGGGCAGAGGGAGAGGGGGGGGGACCATCGACCGAAGAGACCATCGACCCAAGAGAACCATCGACTTTACCCTTGAACTCCTGTCACCGTCGTCGCGCTCACCCCACTGCACACCCCAGCACTCTTCCCCTTCCCCGGGCTTTCCACCAACCCACACTCTTCTTCTTCCCCGGGCCTGTCACCGGCCCGCGACCTTCTCCTTCCCTGGACCCCTCACCTGCTCACACCCTCCTCCTTCCCTAGACCCCCCTCCGCTCACAAGTACGCAACCGCCGTTCCGTGTGTGCGTGGAGTGGTGTGGGCGTAGGGCCGTGCGGCGTGCGTGCGTGCGTGTGCGTGCGCTGGTGGTGTGCGTGCGAGTGTGCGCGTGCGCCGCGGGCCTTACACGCCCTCGCTGTCGCGCCTCCCGTTGGCGCCTGGACGCTTTCCGGGAGCGTCTGGCGCCGCCGCGTCGACGACCTGTGGCGGGTGGGGGGCGAAGGGGAGGGGGGCCCGGCGCCCGCGGCAACCGCCCCACGTAGGCCTGCAGCGTCAGGGCGGGGTGTGTCGCGCCCCCCGCGGCACAAAAGCCGCCGTCCGCGGCTAGCGGGAGGGTGGCCGGCTTCGAAAGAGGCGTTGCTGAGCGCGGGCGCGCAGAAGACTCGTTCGGCGGCCGCCCCCTTTCGTGTGTGGTGGCGGGGGGGGGTTGGGCGATCCGCCCGTCTGATTGGCGGGACCAGGGGGCGCCCTCTCCCTCCTCCCCTTGGTCTTTCTGTGTACCCATCAGGTATGCGCAGAGTATGCCGTGAGTGGTGCATGTGGATGGATGAGCCGGACGCAGCTGCTATGGTGATTTAGGTGGGTGCGTCGGCGGGTGGATGCGTCTGCTGTGGTACGGGAGGACATGTGGGCGGGAGGCCGCGGGCGTAGTTGTGTGCGTCGGGTGACGGCGAGTACAGGCGGCCGCGCGTGGGAGCACCAGCAGGCGTGCGGAGTGTCTGGCGGGATCCGTTGAACGGTGTGTCTGCCCACTGTGTCAGGGACGGCGGGTGTCTGGGGCGGCGCAGACACTGCGGCGAGGCATTGACGTCGATTCGGCAAGTGGCTGTGACTGTGTCTGTCTCTGGTGTGTGTCTTTGCCTGTGTCTATTCACCTGATCAGGCAGCTCCAGGTGGCCCGCCTCTGTAATACGTGTCCAAATGCTTTGAGAAGGTGCTGAGTAACTACTAAAGTGAACAAAAATGGATGAGCGATTCCACAAGGACCGGAATAAAAGGGGCCGTCATCCGGCGTCATCCGGACTGTGCCGGATACGCACTGTAGTGGCTTATTCAACTCTATGTGTTTCACACTGCAGTCTAGCTGGCATTGAGGTGTGTTACGGGATGCAATACACGTGGAGTATGGTGCATCACACCATTCTTGCTGCCCTTTTTCGGTGCCTGAGTTGCAAGCATCTGCCTGTATCTACTGCATTTCAAACAGGCGTTGAAATACAGGAAAACATGCAGTGAAATACAGTGGTTCCGGTCGCCGACGATGAGCGAAGGTATTTTCTTTTTGCCCCATTCAGCAGGGGCTTTTCTTTTCTCCTACCTACCTTGTCGCTTTGTCTTGTGAGCCCCATAACCCGTCCTCACCTCAAAGGAGTCGCTTGTGCCTACATGCGGGTCCGACTGAGGGGGGGACGGTGTCCGCCACAACGTGCGTGGCAGGGAGCAGGGGGGAGTCACTTGGTGTGGGTGGGGAAGGGAAAGTGGCGGCACATGCCGTGGCCGGCTTGGGCGACCACGTGAGTGTCTGATGGTGTGCCGAGGTGTGACGCGCGTGACTGGGAGAGTGGAGGCGTCCTATGAAGGGTGGGAGGGATTATCCTGATGTCCACCACGCGTGACGGGGTCGGCAGTGCCTGCTGTGCAACCGGCCGCTTGGCTGTCGCGCTACAAAGAGACTTGGGGAAAACCACCGACCGTTGGTCGATCTCTTTCCGCTCTTTCTTGGCACTGGCCGCCCTACACTCACGTACATAGTTAAGTCGGGCCACTGATTCTACCATGGCGCATTGCTTAAAGGACGCTGGCGCTCTCTTATACTTTTGTACTATACTGCCCAAGCTCTGCGGTATGGCGAAGTGCTCCAAGGAAAATGAAATACCCTGCCCAACGGGGAAAAAAAAAACTTTGCTCTTGTACCATGTCCAGCTCACGCATGAATCTCAAAGGTAATGCTCCAGAAGTGCTGCGCGCTCCTTGAAGATGTCGGCCGCCAGGTCATTGCGCAAAGCCACGTGCGCGGTCTGGTTCCGCACCTCCCTCCACGCCTGCGCAGGCCGCAAAAAAGAGTCCACAGGCTGCTGCCAAGTTGCTGAACAGCGGGGTGAGGGTGTGCCAAAGGGGGGAGCCGCTTGTAAGCCCCACCGCGGGGTGCCCCAACCCCGGCTGCAGCACTACCCGCGCCCCCCCCCCCCCCCCCCCCCCCCCCCCCCAGCAGCTCTCATGCGCGCTCGCCGACGAGACAAATACCCGCCCCGACGTACCTCTGTGACCATGTTGTGCAAAATGGCCACGGCCTTGGCAGCGACCGCAATCCGCGCGACGGTGGCATAGCGCGCAGGATGAAGGGCAAAATGCCAGCGTGCGGTCAAAACAGCATACAGCCTCTCCACGTCCTTCCTCAGCGCCTCCCGCGAACGGTTAAAGATCCGTTTCTTGTCTGTGTCTGGGTTGGCGTACGCCAGCACCAAAAAGAATGGTTGGGATAGATATTGTCAGTGAGGTAGTACAGCAGCGTGCGCGTGACTCCATTGGCGGCGAAGGGCCGGTCCCGTGGCGGCCACGAACCCGCCGTGATGTCGTGGTACAGCGGCGACTGCTGCATAACGTTGATGTCGTTCATCCTGCCGGGGCAACCAGCAAAAAGATGCCAGATATACAGGTCCTCGTCGCAAACGGTCTCCATAACGGTCGATCTGCGCCCCTTGCGGTTCTGAAAGGACCCCTGCGTACCCTTCGGGCACGCCCGCCACTCCCAATGCGAGCAGTCAAGCGACCCAACACAGCCCTGTACGCCCCGCTCCGCGCTCCGCTTCAGCAAGATCGTCAGCTCCTCCGCGATCGGCTGTTGCAAATAGTTTAGTCCAAAGATATACACAATGGAATACATCGGGTCACGCACAGCGTTGTCCACATTCGAGCGATAATTGCGGCAGTATTCGTCCGGACGATCACTTGACTCCCCATATGCGAGCACTCGAAAAGCGGGGACCAGCTTCTGCAGCGGGTGCGCGCGCGGTCGGCCAGTAGCATCAATAGTCTGTATAAACCCAGGCTGATCTTTCACAGCCTGATATACACGCGCAAACACACTCCGCGGCACCCGAAAGCGACGCTCAGAGTCATCCTCGTCGTACACCGGCGGGTTTCCAGACACCCCGAAGTAATCGACCAAAATTCCACGCAACCCCCTTCCAAAGTTGCGCAGCTTATTAGGCCGACGCGCCACGACACGCCCACGAAAGAGACGGATGCCGCCATCTAGGACATCACGCTTGCGCACCCGCCAGTGGTGCAGAACAGTCATATGTGCCGCAACAGCTTCTGCCACGTCTATGTCCTCCGAGTGAGCCAGCACAGCCTCAACGTCCAGGGCCAGCGGGTCCTGCTCGGCCATGATGCGTGGGTATGAAAAAGGTGGCGCGGGAGAGAGACGGTCGCGACGACGGTGGCCGTTGAGGGGACGGTGGTCAGGTCGACAGGCCCCCACCCCGCGCACCCACCGTATCTCTGTCAGCTGCACCCCGCCCGCGACCCGGTTCGCTCGACCAATAAAACAATCGTCTCCCGCGCTCCCTTTGGTGGCGTCTCGCAGTCCCCCCCCCCTCTCCCGCCAGCTGTATGCCTCACGGCCAATCAGAACACGTAGTGTCCCCCGCCCGACGGGGAGCGGGCCAGCACGCAACCGACCGCCCCACAACATCGGCGCTCCAAGAGGGCGCCCTGCCCTCCACGCGAGCGGCCCTGCAGCACCGGGCAGTGGAGTGGCCTCCTGGAGGCGGATTACGGGGGCTCCCCGCCTGACGCGGTCGACCCAGCGGCCTCGCGACACCTGGCACACTGCATCCCTCCCCTTCCACGTACTCTGCAGGGGCGAGATCCGCCAGCGATCGAGTATAGTGCGTCCCGTAAAAAGTGGACGTGCACGTGTCGTGATCATGTCAAATATGGGCCACTGGACCAATCAAACCCACACTGCACGACCCGTGCACGTCCACTTTTTACGGGACGCACAATAGCGGTCGTCAACGATCGAGCCACGCTAGAGTGATATTGCCAAAATTGCCTGTGCGATCACGATCGGACATGTTGTTGAGCCCCAACCAGCCTGCGAGAATGGGAAATGGGGATGGGGTCACCCCATTTCCGAGAAGAATGGGGTATCCCCATTCCCATTCCCCATCCATGCCCCAAACAGGGACGAAAACCGGGAGGAGTTACTTGAAAAGGGTTGTGTCGAGTCCGGTCCGGAAACTTCGAGATAGGGTCGTTCACACAACTATGTGACCCTCTGCAATACTTGCAAGCTCCTGAACAGAGACTTGATGCCGTTTCAAGCCATTTTAACGTCCAATTAGTTGCCACGTTGCCATACTGCGAATGGAATTCACGACGGTAGCTGTGCTCTTAACCGAGGCACAGTGCATGGTGGATGATCAACATACCGTTTTGAAAATGAGAGTATATGAAAAAGAGCAAGAGAGAGAGATTGAAGGAAAAAGGGGGAAGCGCGGTTGCTATCCTCGGCAGGCTGCCCAGTCCGCGACAGAGAAAGATCCGCCAATCGGCGAAGACACACCCGTACCCATATAGACGAGCAGCGGCCACGACCACCCGGGCAGTCGCGGCCCGCCACGCCTCCACGACCGCAGCCGACCGGTTTGGGACGGCATCCACACCCGTCCGCGCAGAGCAACAGGGCGGCAGCGAACGCACGCGATGTCCCCCGCCCGCCACGGTTGCGATGGCGGTCCCTCCCCGCGCAGTGAGTGCAACACCGTGTTCCTTAGAAACCAGAAACTTGATGCGAATCGATGTTGTGAACCGCTCAAGGCCTCCCCGGAAGCCCGTGAAGGCCGATTCCGTCGCAAAGAATGTGCTCTTTGTTGCATACGAGCTGGGGATACAGTTGTTTATCGCTTTTTTGCTTTTTTGACCATGAAGACTAGCACGTCACGGTCGTTCTCCTCACCTCAACAGATGGGCAAACGGTTCCATCCCCAGGGAAACGAAGAATCAACAGCGTTTGACATTGTCTTCGGAGCAAAACACGTGTTTGTCAGAACAACGTTCTTGATGCGATGACAACCATTGTTAGCAAGCTTCTTGCGTGGCTGTGCACTCATTGACAGATCGTCCTTCTCAACATCGTCCAGGAGATGGCTCACGTGATGCTTCGGCACCATTGTTCCTCCTACGTGTCAGCTGGTCCCCGGCTACAATGTTGGCGGCGCAGTGGAAGACCATGGCCAGTGCTGGGTATCGGTCGCGCAATTTTTCTCTGCTCTTTCATTTCCACCGCACATAATAAGTACTTGACTGTTCCAAACAAGCCAGCGTCGTGCTCGCAGCAAGTTTTTTGCTTGCCAGAGCGGAAAAAAAAAAAATTGTGTCCAGATGAACGGGCAATACAAACGCGATCTTTGCACAAAGCAAGAGTCGATTAGAGCACGCCCCTCAACAGCAAACCCCAACCGAGTATGTACACGTGGCAGAAAAATGCCCCCCAAACCACTCCAATATGGGGCAGGCTGGGCTGTACCAGAACAGGAAGGGACGTCCAGTAGTTGTCATGAAAACCGCTTGTGACGAGGACCTGTATACCTGGCACCTGTTTGTCGGCTGCCCCGGCAGGATAAACGGCCTCAATGTTACGCAGCAGTCCCCGCTCGACCAGGACATCACTGCGGGGGATTGGCCGCCCCGCAGCAAGCCTTTCACGATCACCGGCCGCACGCGCACGCTTTCCCACTACCTGGTTGACGAAATTTACCCGCAGTACGTCTTTTTCATCTGCTCGAATGGACGGGCTGTCACGGACGAGCAGAAGACCTTCAATCGCCTCCAGGAGGCGCTGCGTAAGGACGTTGAGCGACTTTTTGCCGTCATGACCTCTCGCTTTAACATCGACCTCCACCCGGCCAGGTACGCTAAGGTCACAACCATCTGCGCTGTAGCCAAGACGGCTGCTATTTTGCACAATATGGTGACTCAGGTGCGTCGGGCGGGGTATCTGGCCAAGCAGCGGCGGGACTTCGCTGGCGCGATCGCTGAGAGCCCGTCGGTCTCTGATTCTTCTTTGAGTGAATCTGGTGGCTCTGCCAGCGGGAGTGGAGCACCCGGCGGTAGGCAGGGGGGAGGTCCACTTAAAGCACGCTTTCCCAATGCTGGTAAGGCAGGCCCAGACATCATGCCCATTGCCCACGCGGCACCCAACGCGTTTGTACGAGCTATGTTGGCCTGGAACGAGGTCGGGAGTGCTAAGGAGCACGTCGCTCTGCGTAGCGACCTAGCTGAGCACATCTACTGCGACCGGGGCGAGCTGCTGGAGCCGTACCTGAGAGGGAGTTCGCCAATCTGAGAGCAGCTGTCATCAAAGTGTTTTTTTCCCCGTTCAGCACGATTATTTTTCTTCCTTAGACACGATTGTTTCTTGCTCTTCCTTATACAAACCCTGGACGCAGCGGTGTAGCCGCCCGCAGCCGGGGAAGATGGTGGGGCACTCGGTGGAGGGAGGAAGTGGAGCGTAGAACTGGCTCCTCGGAGGGCGGACGTGTCCAGCAGCGGAAAGGGGGGGAGGGCGTCGGGAAGCTGGTGGCGTGCAGGCGGAGGACTACGAGGGGTGTGAGGGAAGAAAAGGGGTGCAAGTCGGGGATGGGCGGCGTGCGCGTGCGGCCGTGCGTGTAAGTGGGTGGGGGGGGGGGAAAGGGCTCAGACCTGCGGTGGTGGCCGCGGACACCAACGACAGGCACATTGCCAACGCGGCAAATGGCTCCTTAGCCGGGAACAGCAACATGGCCGTAGTGGGCCGCCATTCCATCAGCCGGTTTAGCGCACAACTTGTGCATGCAGCCACCCAACTGTAGATGTCCACCACCATCGAGGGCCAGTAGTACCGTGTCTGTAGGGTCTGCTAAAGTTTACAAGACCCCAGATGTTCACTTGTAGGAGCATAATGCTCCCGCTCAAGGATACTATCCTTGAGATATGCGGGGACAACAAGTTTTTCAGTCCCCTAGATTGCCCCCCTCCTCAAGAGGAGGCCATCATCTCCCGCGAAGAACCGTGTCTTCGCCGTTGCGTCAAGCGCCTCCCTCTCCGACCTGCAGAAGGGATCATCTGCCTGGGCCTTCACGACAAAATCCACCGACAGGGGCAAGTAGTTCTTGTTCCATGGCGCCTCGGGGTTCAACGCTTGACCCGAGCGCGTGACCACCCCCACGATGGGGGCGTCCTCATCGATTGGGTTAGTGTCTAGCCCCTCGGTAGGTACCCGAGACAGACCGTCGTCTGTTATGTTGCCGGCAGGGACGGTACCCAATGTCAAAGTTGAAGGGCGCCAGCCGCACCCGCCACCTGTTGAGGCGGGTGTTGGTGCAATCCGTCTTGAAGAGGAACTGAAACGCGCGGTGGTCAGAGCGATGAGGAACTTCTCACCCTCCAGGTAGAGACGAAGTGACGTCACCGCCCAAACCACTGCGAGTCCCTCCAACTTGGTGACTCAATAGTTTCGTTCGGCCGAGTTCAGCTCCTTGCTAAAGTATCCCACCGGCAAGTACTCTTTGTCCGGCTGTTGCTGTCACAGCACACAATCAAGTTGGTCGTAGCTAGCATCCACGTTGAGGACGTAGTGGCCTCCCAACCTGGGAATGGCCAAGATTGGAGGGTTCAGCAACTGGTCCCGAAGGATCTCAAAGGCTGTTTGCTCCACCCGACTTGGGGGAGGTAGATTCTTCAGCAGCGTCGAGCTGACTAGCTCGTTCAGCGGCTTCGCCACCTTGGCGAAGCCCTTCGTGAAACGTCTGTACACATTACACATCCCGAGGAAGCTCCTCATCTGGGTTTGTGTCCGGGGGTACTGGGCCTTACGGATAGCCTTCAGATTCTACTCGTTGACACTGAGGCGCCCCGGAGCGACAACATGTTACAAGTGCTCCACCTCTTGAGTGAAGACGTGGCACCTGCTTGCCTTCAGCGATATACCGGCGTCAGCAAGTAGCTTGAACACCGGAACAAGATGGTCAATGTGCACTTCCGGAGTTCGGGAGAACCTGATGATATCGTCGAGGTACACAAGACAGATCTGCCACCGTACTCTGGCCATAATCATGTCCATGGCGCGCTGGAAAGTTGCCGTCGCGTTGCACAGCCTAAACGGCAACCGCTTGCACTGGAAGGTACCGCAGTGACAGGTAAAGGTAGTTGTATGCCTGTCCTCCGGGGCAATGGGAATTTGCCAGTACCCCGCGTTACAGTTAAGGGTGGAGAACACTTTTGCCTCCCCCAGTGAGTCCCGACAGTCATCCATCCTAGGAAGAGGATAACTAACCTTCACCTTGCTCTCTTTGAGCTTACGGTAGTCAATACAGAACCGTGGTGTCCCATCCGGTTCGGGGACGATCGCGACTGGGCTCGCCCACTCGGCGTTGCTGGCCTCAATCACGTCTAGGGCCTCCATGCGAGCAAATTGCTCGTTGACTAGGGCCCTTGAACGGGGCCCTCCCCTGTACGGTTGTTGACGTATAGGGGCCACACTGGGCTTCAACTCGATCCGGTGCTTTGTGGTCTTTATATGTCCCAATTGGCCATCCCACAACTTGTGATACTGGTCCAAGAGGCGCTCCTCTTGAACCCGCAACTTGGGTGGAACATTCTGCATATCAACATGGGGTCGACGAGGGGCTACCGACTTGGCTTTGTCCTTCTCCTCCGCGGGCTTCTTGCCGCCGGTCACTCCCGAGTTGAGGGTGACCGCTATCACCGAACCCTCGTACTCGTCGATATAGCCGAACTTGGCTCCCGACCTGAAATACTTGGGTGAAGAGCTCAGGTTCATTACCTGGACCTTTCATGGGACTCCGGCTTCGGAGTCCATCGTACCAAGGGCAACATGGACTTGGTGCATACGAGCAAGACAGGGGTTAGGGTACACCAAACCGCTCCCCGTGTAATCAGTTACCACGTCAACGTGTGCCACTGAGTTGGGAGGCAGCGTGACCTTACGGGCCAGACGTAAGGTAGCAGTAAACCCTTTTCTCACAGAACAAACAAGATTCGACTGTGATACTTTTACAGGAGCCACAGCATTCCTCTTACCAAGGATGGGGATAGTTTCCCCATTCATCAACTTAACCCAGTACTCAGGGCCGCAAATCAAAGGCACCTGAGTCACCACATACGGGGTGCCCAAAAGGGGCACCGACATGTTCTCAACCACACCATAGGTCTCGTCGACCTCATGGGACCCCAGCCTAGTTGGAAGGATCACAGCACCAACAATGGGCAGTATCCCACAATTGCTGTCGATGATATAGATAGGCTTGGACCTCCAAAGTTGGAGCTCCACCTCCTTGTGTATCAGCGACTTGCGAATCAAAGAAGCGCCTGAGCCAGGATCCAGTACGATACGGGCACAACACGCACGGCCTGGGGCTAGTTTCACCTGGCCAGCCACCTGGAAGGTCTCTCCGGTCAGCACAGCGATGACCCGACGTAGGTTTACGTTCTTAGTCAGTCCAACCCGAGGTGGGCGGACCCCTTTGGGTCGGCGCAGTATGCGACAGGGTTGATTCGTCCTCTTGACCCACTTGGCCAAGGCTGCCGCTGTGAGCTTCGGACGACCAGCTCCAGCGGTTACTCGTTTCCCGCCGACTTGGCATCAGAGTCAGAAGGCAAAGGGGAGGACGACGAGTCCGAGCACGACGTGTCCGCCTCTTCCGCCGAGGGTGTGGCCACAGCCACCACCGGCCGCGTACTCTCCTCGCTGCGCGAGCGTACTTCGCTCGTTGCCGTCTTCTTGCTCGCATTCTTGACAAGTTGTTGAATGCGTTTACTCAAAATTGGGCAGTCGTATGCCCAGCGTCCATCAGCGTTGCAGTTCCAACACAGAGTCTCCGTACCCAAGAGGGTCTTCCCGACTTGGGAACCAGAGAGGCTGCCTTGGGAGGTTCCCACAGCGGCCACCACCTTATCCTTACGGACCTTATCCTTACGGACTCGGCGTGCCTCTCGTAGCTCATTGGCTTTGCGAGCATCCTCTCTCTCCTTGGCCAACTATGCCTGCCGTTCCTGGCGTTGTTCATCTCGCAGCTTGCGGTAAGCCTCCCCACTGCGGTAGGCAAACCTGGCCCACTCGGCCAGTGTCGCCCGGGAGGTATTATGCTCCCGGGTCCCCATACGGACCGACCAATGGAGACCTTATACAAAGAAACTCTTCACCACAGCTTGTGGGTAAAGAGAGCCACAGAGATTGTTGAGCTTACGGACTCGGTCCGCAAAGGACAACTCGTCTTCATTCTCCGCCTGGTGCGCCTGCGTAAACTCCTCGACTTGAGAAGCCAACGCGGCTTCATCAACCATGGCCCTCAAAAACCAGTTGATGAGCTCCAGGTAGGACGTCACCTCACCAGCTCCTGCACTTGAGGAACTGGGCATGACGGACATAAGTTCCGTCCGTAGGTCGCCCTTGGTAAACTCCTGTAGCATGTAGAAAGCCATGCCTTCACTTATGGCATTGTCGTCACAGGCTTCTGTAAAACGACATAGGAACTCAAAGACACGGAGGGGGGGAGTTCCATCCCACTCCGCTTTGTGCCCAAAAGAGTGAGTTACGTTCTTCTTGGCACGGCCCATAACTCGGGCCTGAACAGGGCCATGCGCCACTGACTTGTTGTTCAGAACGTAGGCCTCACAGTCAAAGATACCCTGGTAGACCGGGTTGGCTACCAGGATATTGGACGGCACCTCACGTTGAGGGAGCAGCAGCTTGGGCAGAGAGGAATACTGACCCAACGTCTCTGCCGTCTGTACCGGAGGGCTGGGTGTAGCTCCCGGAGTCTCTGCAGGGGACGCCCCCATATGAAGGCGTTCGACCTGCCCATATCATTGTGGCTCCTACGTTGGGAGGCACAAGGGTCGATCCCTGTTCGGGACGCCCCAATGCAGGCGTTGGGGGAAGATTTCCTTGCGTCTGCGGGCTCGAAAGCCCCACTGCGGTCTGGACATTGAGGCCATCTGGCAAGCTCACCACAACCTTATTTAAAATGGTATTCGTCATCGTGACCACCAGTTCCGGCAAAGCCTGCCGCAACACATCAGTCGCCTCCCGACGGACAGATTCCGCCAGGAGAGGGCTTCCGACTCCAGTTGAGTCTCGGTCAGCCTCCGGGAGTCCACCTGAGGGGTGACCACGATCCCCAGGGGTCTCAACCGGAGCAAGGGCGCGAGCCCATCACCACCAACGAAGGTCCGCCGTCCTCAGGAAGCCTAATTATGGATCGACTCATGCCAAAGTTGGCTCCAATCCGAGTGGATCCCGCGGGGGCTATCCTCTCACGTTGGGGTGTTCCCGTTGAGTTTACCACCCGGTGGCCGGACTTCGGTCCACCATCATCGGGGGTGTCACCCGAGTGAACGCCCGGCTGAGCCGGGGTGGCAAGCTGCCCGCCCGTACTCCCAGTCCTGCTGGCTGAAGGGACATCTAGTCCCTCTTCGACCCCAGGTACACCTACCTGTGTCTCACCAGTATTCTAAGGCACTGAAGTACGTGCGTCACCCGTGTACTCCCCGGACGACGGGGGGTCCGATCCAGCCATGTTGGCTGACGATCCGCACGACACAGACCACGACCACCGTTCCTCTGAGACAGAGGGCCCCCTACACACCGGGTGCACCCGGAGGTAAGGATTACCTCAGTCCCCTGCTGCTTCACCAAATGTGGCCAAACCCACTTGCGCACACAGCACCCAAGTTGGAGTGGTGCAAAAAAGCTGCCTCCCGTGTCGGGGGAATCAGAAGAAGTGCACGTCGCGCACACGCTGTCCCTGTTGTGGGGCAATCCCCCCACTAACAAACAAGAAGATGGTGTGTGGGCCAACAGTTTCTTGGTCGGGACGAGGAAGCGAGGCCAAGCCCCGCTGTCCCTCCCCTTATACCTCCAGGGTCCTCTCAGAATCTCGCCATTCAGCATGTCCCACCCCAGCAACTGCCCACCGGGCCACACGAAAATTCAAGACGATAAAATGCAGAAAACCCTCATATCCATGTTGGATTTGCTATCATACAAAGTATCCCTGACTTGCGGAAATTCGAGATCAAGTGCAAAGGCAGAAACGGGTCAGACCAGCTGTCTCCCGACCCCGTATGGCGCGCCCTGTCCCCCGCGTGGGGCCCGGTTCTGCCACACAAGCAGGAGGTGTACCGCTTGGGTTTCTTGACAATGCCCAACATGCGAGAGGGCGAGCCAGAGGACACCGCAGCGCCAACGCCCGACAAAGAGCCAAGGCCCATCGCATCAAATAGGCGAGCTCGTTGGAAGCCCAGGTCCCCGTCCGGTATGTAGTTCAACGGAATGGCCGGACGACCAGAGGCCTAGCGCTCCGCCAGCATCAGCGCGGAGTTCATTGAGGTCATGACCGCTACTCCCAGACCTGAGCCAGCTTCAACCAGGGAGCAGCTCTCCGAACGGATGGGGTGGCAGATGTCCATGAACAGCCGCGTGCACGTCGGCCTGGCGTGGTTGACCCGCAGCTTCCCAATTTCATCCACGAGCAGCACCACGTCGTCGCTCGATGCGCCACGGCTCGCCCTGGTGGCCACGAGGTCCCGCGCCGCGGCGTGGACGTCAGCAAATTTAAACTTCTTGTCCCTGTACTGCCCGTATAACATAATGATGAAGTCATCGAAGACGTTGGCTGAGTCCATGCCCAAGTCAGCCCGCTCGTCTAGAAGAATGCGCACGTACAGCAGCAAGTAGAAGTTGTTGGCCTCGTCCGACCGGGCGGCCAGCACTGATTCCTCGAGACCCTGGACGCCAAAGTCGCCGCCGAAATTCTCAGCCAGCACGACGACTGCACGAACAAGCAAGCGGGGCGTTGCGTCTCGCTCGACGCCCGCCTGATCGACAGTCTTGTGCAGGTGCCTAGCGGCTTGGCGCAGGAAGAGCGCCTTGCCGCGGCCGAAGGACGAAGACAGGTACAGCAGTGGCATCCACCTAGGGGACATTCGGTCCTTCTTGTGACCGCGTGGACGCAAGTGGTGAGGAATCGTCCTGATGACGTTCCGGACTGCGTCGTCCCAAAACGTACGCATTACCTCACCGGACGGCAGCGACGG
This sequence comes from Pyropia yezoensis, assembly GCA_009829735.1. Classification (NCBI taxonomy): domain Eukaryota; phylum Rhodophyta; class Bangiophyceae; order Bangiales; family Bangiaceae; genus Pyropia; species Pyropia yezoensis. Next base: position 27,704,513 of record CM020620.1, read on the forward strand.
CCGCGGGGGTTACGGCACGAATACTTTGTCAAAATCAGGTGGCTCTCGTCTCGCCGTAACGCCAGGTTGCCTCAGACGCTGCATTTGCAAGAGGACCTTTCGGACAGGCCCCGTCACCCGCACGACGGCGGCCCGCCGCTCCAGGTCTTGCGCAAGGGTGCAAAAAGCGCTTAACAAGTCGAGCATAATCGTGGCGTCGGTGACGTCGGTCGACCTACGGACGGTAGACATGGCATTCGCCGCGGCAGCCCACGCCTCCTTCGCCTGCTGTTTCAGAGACACCGCCCCACTGGCACAGGAGTCGACAGAGACCGCCTCGGAAGATGCTTGGACGTCCTCAGCAGCTGGTTGGACCTCAAGACGAGTTGGTGGCGACGGGCTGTCGCGAGTGGCGCTGCCGCCTGGTCTCGCACCGCCACTTCATATGGGGGCCCGCGCTGGCGGGCCCGCTTCCGGAACGTGATCGTGAGGCGAGTTCGCATCGCTCCGCACTCCGCAGAATGCAATAAAAAAAACGGAGCCGGTACTGGTAGCAGGTGAAAGAATCATGCCAGAATGCTCATAGAAAGGACGTCGAGACTGGCAGGCGTCCTTGCATCGGCCGATCCCAGACAAGCCCGCACCAAGGCAATCTGCATGTCGGAGGTGACGGCTAGGCGTCGTCGAACTCGCGGCGGTGCCTGGCGGAGCGCTACATACAGTCGAAACCGCACCTGGACGGTGGTGTGAAGGGAGCGCCGGCAGGGCGATGAAATTCGTCATTATCATCTTTCTGAGCACCTGCGGGAAGCGCCACAGTACACTGGTGGTGTCAACACAGAAAAGGGCAGCCGACACCAGACCAGCCACACACCATACAAAGAAAAGCGCTGTGGCACCTCAGTTCACAGTCGTCAGTACCTCATCAGCTGCACGACGCGAGTACTGGAAGACACGTAATCCCCAACCGCTGGCCTGACGAGACCCCTCCCTCTCCGCCAGTCGAATGTGTCTCATGCAACATGTGGCTCAACCCACACGCCTTGTGAAGAGGAAGCGGGCTTCTTGGCTGCTGCGCCCGCGACCGGGGACCATACGCCCGGTCACTTCGGGCGTGCCTCCCGGCTCCTCACCGCCGTGTGGCGGCGGTGGCAGCTCCCGCGATGGCGGCGACGGGAGCGGAAGAGAAGGTAGAAACGCCAGCCACACCCCTGTCAAAAAAAACAGTTTTGCCAGGATCCACGCCAGCTATGTCAAATTTCACACGTGGAACGCTGTGTCCGCGCGGGCGCTGTGGACCGTCCATTCGTGTCTGGCAACGTGGCATCCAACTGTGTAAGCCGAGGGCGATTGAGGGATCGCCGCCGCCGGCCCGCAATGGATGTGACCGGCCCGTGACCCGCGCCCTCAGCAAACACGCATCCACTCCCACCACCACCACCTCCACCTCACCCCACAACCATCATTGCTCTCAGCCACTTACCTATCGCTCCCCCTTCACCACCCTCTTGTGGAACCCTTTCCCCATCTACCAGTCACCATGGCCTCCGAGCAGACCTACATCATGATCAAGCCGTACGTTTTCAGACGCTGCGACTGAGTCGGGAACGCATCGAGTCTATTTGCCAGCGGTTCGTACCCTACAGAGGTTCCACCACCACTGGGCAGCATGCCCACATTGCTGGTCTTCTGCGGCTGCCGGTAAGAGTCGTCCAATATCGCAGGGGACTGACTTTTTGCTTTCTCGCTGGCCCCTGATCTGTGGTTGCCGTGCTGGCTGTCGCGTGTGCGTTCCCTGCTTCTTCCCACACCCTCCCTCTGCATTTTACCCTCTCCATCACAGTGACGGCGTTCAGCGCGGTCTGGTGGCGGCCATCCTGGGCCGCTTTGAGACCCGTGGCTTCCAGATCGTGGGCATGAAGATGCTGACGCCCACCAAGGAGCTGGCTTCGTCCCACTATGGGGAGCACGAGGGCAAGCCCTTCTTTGGCGGTCTGGTGGACTTTCTGTCCTCGGGCCCCGTCGTTGGCGTGGTGCTGCAGGGCAAGGGCGTCGTTGCGGCCGCCCGTATGATGCTGGGGGCGACCAAGCCCCTCGAGTCGGCGCCGGGCACCATCCGTGGGGACTTTGCCATTGACATGGGCCGCAATGTCATGCACGCGAGCGACTCGGTGGACTCGGCGACGCGGGAAATTGGGCTCTGGTTCAAGAAGGAGGAGGTGGTGTCGTGGACGTCGTGCGCCGCGGGGTCGCTGCTGGAGTAGTGGGCTGTCACCTCGGGGGCACCTGTCGGTTGCCCCGTGCGTGTAGGGCATGCTTGCATCTCTCGTTGGCACACCGTACTTGTATTTTCTAGGCCGCGCTGGGCCCTTTGACCCCTACATCCATGTTGCGACACACCCGACGTCTCTTGCCACCGTTCCCGCTGGCACACCGAAGGGCATAGTCTGGTGACTTTCGAAGACTGCCCCCTCCGGGACTCTGGACGCCCCTTCACCGGTCTGTCATTGCGTGTACCCCGCGGCTGCCAGCCCTCCCCTGCGGGGGGGCTCCAACGTCCCCGGCGCTGTCCTTGTCCCCCTGCTTGGCAGCGTCCACTGTCCCGTCGCGTACGCCCAGCGCATGCGCATCACGTCGGCGAGCATACGCACACACACTCGTGCGAGGGACCCCATCTTGGAGCCCGGGATTTCGGTCCACGCGACGGGCACCTCGACCACCCGCATGCCCGCCGCCTGCACGCGGTACAGGTTCTCCACGTCAAACGCCCAGCGGGTTAGCTGCTGGCCCCGAAACGCCGCGACTGCCGCGGCGGCCGAGTAGAGCTTGAACCCGCACTGCGTGTCGGCAATGCCCCGCACGCCACCCAGGAGCACAACAACCATGTGGAAACACCAGCTGAGGAAGGACCGCAGGGCGTCACGGCCGCCGCCAGCGTCGGCGCCGGCGGCGCCCGCCTTGGCCGCCCCCCCCCCCAGGCCACGCAGGTGCGCGCGGCTACCAACCGCGGCGTCAGCGCCCGCGGCGGTGGCGGCGGCAAAGAGGGCGTCCACGTCGGCAAACCGCGTCGCGCCGTCGGCGTCGGCCATGAGCACCCAGGCGCCCGACGCGGCGGCGGCGCCCGCGCGGACGGCGGCGCCCTTGCCCGCGTTGGGCGTCTGCCGCAGCAGCCGGACCGCCACGTGGGACGAAGACCGGCGCACCGCGTAGGCGGTCACCAGGTCGGCGGTCGCGTCGGTGCTCCCATCATCAACGACGAGGAGCTCGCTCGGGTAGGCAGCGGCCGCCAGGTGGTCCACCGCCTCGTCCAACATGACCGTAATACGTTCCGCCTCATTGTAGGCGGGCACGACGACGGTCAGGTGGGGGGGGGGAGGTGGGGGGGACATGGCGGCCGGGTGGCGGGGGAGGCAGGGCGGGGGGGGGGAAGGGGGGGGGGGAGGGGGGGGAAAGGGGGGGACAGCGGCGCAGGAGCAGTGGGGGCAGACGAGGAACAGGGGGGGCGCTCCACCACAGGGCAGCGGGCGCACCGAGACCGTGGCAAGGGGCAAAGCCCACAGCACCAATGCGCAAGACTGGCCGGTGTGTTGGCGAGGCAGCACCCAGAGAGGCCTTGGAGTGGGTCTCGGCGGCAGGTAAAAAAAAAACGCTGCGCGGCGCGGGGCATACGCCACGCACGCAGCGCACCGCCGTCACGGCTGCACTTGGTCGTCCAGGCGCTGGCACGGGGGCGCGGGGAGAAGATCCGCCGGGACCGCGCCCGCCGCGGGTTCGCCACGTGCCCCCCACGGCAGTGGGCCCTGGTGTCCACGACACGGATGCGTGGGGCCCCCCCCCCCTCCCACGCTCTGCCGGTCGCTGTGGGTATGTACTTGTGCGACGTGCCACGACAGTCCGAGTCGACGTAGAAGCACATTGAAAAAATTATCGACTCTCCTCCCATTCTTTCCTTTTCATTTTTCTTTGGAGCCGTGTGGTCGAGGCGACAGCGGGGGGCCGCTGCGTTTTCCGCTCTGTGGCCGCCGCGCAGCCCCCACTGCGAGGCGCAGCGTCACCATGATGCCTGCCGCGCGGCCGCGTCCATTGATACGCCAGCTGCCATTGGGGGACGAGTGTAAGGAAGCGTAGTCGTCGACGCCATCGCACGTCTCAGGGACGCGCGGTGTTCCCCAGTGTGGCGGTGGTGCGCACCCGCCGCCGGTTTTTTTGTTTGGTGCGCCCCCGTGCGCGCCACAACCGCGTGTCTGTGGCGCGGCGCTCGTCCTTTGCGTGGCGGGGGTGTGTGTGGCAGGGGGCGGGGGGTGGGGGGGGAGGAGGAGGAGGTCGTCGCATCGCGGAAGCAGACGCGGCTGTTTCGTGGCAGGGAAGAAAATTCCACCTGCAAGTCAAGATCGACGCTGGCCACCCCGCTGGCCTGATTGGCTGATAGGGTACCTACTCGTAAAAATCGATTGGCTGGCCCCAAAATCCGCGTCGTTGCTTGCTCCCGCCTTCCCCACACCCAGCCAGCCTGCTGTAGTAGCCGCCGCCGCCCATGTACTGTACTGTAGGCCCCCCCCCCCCCCCCCCCCCCCCCCCCCCCCCCCCCCCCAAAAAATTTTAGAGGTTGTAGATAGAGTGCGGATTCCTGCTCCCCGCCGCCGCGCGACCGCTGCGGTTTTTCCCCCCCCCCCTCTGTTTGTGCTGGGAGCGTGTGGAGCCCGGGGGGCCCCCCGGGCTCGGGGGGGGGGGGGGGGGGGGCACAGAGGAGGGGAGGTGGGGAGCGTGCGCTCCCACCCCTCCCCTCCCCTTTCCCAACACACGACCCGGCACAACAGCCACTGGGAGTGCGCCACGCGCCTTGCGCACCTCCCCTCCATTTCTATTTTTTCCATTCCCACTGGGACCCCCCCCGCGCCCGTGCGCGCGCGCGTCGCGTCCTCCCGCGGGCCCGCGCGCCCCCAGAGGCCCCCCCCCCCCAGTCAAAAAAAAAAAAAGAGAAAAAAAAGAAAGACACTGCCACAGGCGCGCTGCGACGTGGGCGCGGGCCACACAGCCACTGCGTGGGGGTGGGGGGGGGGGGGTGGGCGGTGCGAGGAGCGCGCGTCGTGGTGGCGAGCGCCCACACCCAGTTAAGACCCCATCTGAGCGGACATACGGGTTTCCGCAGGATGCGCGCTGCTCGATTGGCGGCCACGGAAGCTCTGAAAGTTCTGAGCCAGGTGATTGGTGACTGGGAGGGGCGTCAGCTATCACGACTGAGCATTCCGAAGATCCTCTGAACCCGGCAACGTGGCTGGCTGCATCCTCGCGGGTGGTGCCTGAGGGGGCCCCCAGCAGTCCATTCATGAAGCCAAACCGTGGCTTCCTCAACACCGATCGTGAGAATTCTCCAAATGTCTCGACCGAGCGCACGTCGGTAGTTGCTGAGAATGGATGACTTGGCCGCCACACAGGACAGGACACGGAACCACACCAAGACAACCGACAGAATACGAGCGGGCCACGCCGACCAGGCTTGCTTACCCACAGCCTGCCAAGCGAGTCATCGCCCCGTGTCCTTGGGACCCGCCATGCGCACGGGTGACTGCCCATCGCAGACAGGCGGGACGGACATGTGACCCAATGGCGCGAGGGCCGCTTGCCGGCGCGCCGCGCGCCGGCGCTCCGAGTCGTCGAGCGATGCACCGAGTCGAGGGAACGGCCAGCGTCTCAATAAAACACGCGCGGATTTCTTTACTCCTCTCCTAAACTCAACAGGCACGCCGTTTCGGCTTCCAACAGCTCCTCATAGTGGTCCTCGCCATCGGCAGGGCAGTCTGCCGTCCCAGCCTCTAGCTGTGTCCCGCCCACACGCCGGCGGTACGAATCGATCTTCCGAACTGCTAAGGCCAGATTGTCGGCCGCCCACTTGGCAGCCTCATCTGCTTGCTTCTGAGCACAGGAGGCGGAGTCCAGGCGGGGCCCTCCAGCGGCTGCCCGCCCCACAGCGGTCCGCTTGTCAGCCAGATTCTTCGCGACCCGGGCGCCGTCCGGCGCTGAGGCCCGCCGCACTCCGCGGTTGTACGCCCCGTTGCCTGGCGCACGGCTCACAGCGACGCGCCGCACGTAGGCCAGGCAGCTCTCCAGGAAGCTGTCAGCCGCATACTGGTTTGCATTCTGGTTAAAATGCCCGTGCCATGCCTCGAGTCCTTGCTCACTGTATCGGCCCAGGCTGCCAAACAGCGCGAGGAAGTCTGGGGCGTGGCACGCCAGCACGTGCAGCTTGGGCGTGACAGACGACCACTCAAAGTGTTGTTTAAGACCGTCCACCAGCTGGGCAGCGTTATGTCTGAAAAGTGCCACGTCGTCCTTGGGTATGGAAGCGACCGCGGTCAGCACTGGCAGCAGCTCCCGCCACGTCGCACAGGCGCTCGCATACGCCGTGCTTACCCACTCGGGCACGCTGCCGTCCAATAGCGAGCACACCATGGAAAGCCGGCGCCCAATGCGCTGGCATTGTCGGCCCTCGAAGGCCCCCCCGAAGTAAGGCTTAGGTTTGACCCCGACCCCGTGCCGCAGCACTCGCGCCAGGTTCTCAGCGTACATGCGCGCGCACGCCAGCCCGTTGTAAAAGTATACAGCCTCAATCCCCAGACGGAGGAGCCATACAGTGATACCCAAAACCAAATGCAAAGGCATTGGAGATATATGGCTTGGGTCGAGGATGAGCAGGGGGCGCCGCTCAATGGACAGGTGCTCCTTTAATGACAGCGGAGTCCCGCGACTTGCGTTGCCGCCGTCTTGATATGCCGCTGCCATTTCCTCCATATGTTGACGTGTGCGCAGGGTGCCACGTGCCTTGCTCCCCGCTTGCATGTCCCCATACTGGTCCACCAATGAGCCGTTGCGCGCTGTGCGGCATCGCATTGCTGTGCAGTACACACACGGCATGCGGCTGCTGGCGCCCATATGGCCACACCAAAGCGTGATGAAGCAGTAGTCACCCAATAGGATGAGCCGCACGGCGCGGCGTTCTCCAGACACCTCCACTCCGCCCGTACGTAGAGCATCGATATCTGGGACGTACACAGCAGCCATTCTTGATAGGGCGTCGTGGTCATCCTTCTTGCATGGGAAAACGCCATAGAGAATGGTATTCCCTCGGCTGCATGGGTGCTCTTGGTTAAGGATAGAGAGGATGGCTTTACATGAGCTTATTTGACCTCCCTTGTCGAGCCCAAAGCACAGCTGCACGTCCCGCACCTTGGGGTCTGGCACGGCCCCTGGGCTGTCTTGTCCCTCAAATGCGGACACAGCTTCAATCTCCGTGCCGTCCCGTCCTCGTGTCGCCAGCTCGAGGAATTCGCCGCTTGAGTGCAGGTCGCCAATCAGCCCTTGCACAGCGGCCCGCGGCGTCACGAGGAAGGCCCCCGCCGCGTCAGACATCACCTTGTTCCGCTCCTCCGATTGGGCCTCGCCGAGGTCGTGTCGCAGTGCCTCCCGGCTGGCCAGGCCACTGGTGGGTCCACCCATAAAAAGGCGAACACGCTGCCATAGCGTCTTGCTAATGTTGTTGTCCAGGATGAATTGCGTTTGCAGCCGCACCGAGGGGGGCGCCAGGGCCGCCGCAGAGGGGGCCACCACCACACCACCACTGTGGCGGGCCCGCCGACATAAATCTTCCACAGCCGCAATGAGGAAGCCAGGCTCAGTCCCCAGTACCCTGCGCATCGCTGCGGCAGCCCAAGCAGTCCTCCGCCGTTTTTGGCGTGGGCCCACCTCCGTCTTGCGGGGAATGAGGTCCCAAGAGTAAATCCGCTTCGCGCCGTTACCAAAGGTCATCTCAATGGTCCCCGGCCGAGTGGCAGCCAGGTAATGGTTGACCTGTGCGGCCGTCACCTCCCCATTCCCCTGCAATGGGACGGGTACCCCTTGGTCGCCCCCGCCAATTGGACCAGCACGGCGGGCCTCCTCGCCCGAGGCGGAGGCTCTGCTCGTCCCACTCGCTCGCCTGGCAAGGTGAGCGGGGACACGCCAGGGCAGTGGAGCCACGTTTACACCCACCACCCGCACTGTCTCCAGGTGAGGTGCCGCCACGTGGAAGCCCGGCAGGCGGATGGTCTCCAGCACCTGGCGCCGACCGCGAGACCTGTCCTGTGCACGGTTGGCCGCCTTCTTGCGGGCGCGCTGATAGCAGACTGAGCACGTGCCTGTGGGAGGCCCGTGACGGTCAGCCGGCCCTGACACGGTACACCTGCGCAATGGCGCGGCGGCCACCAGCGCAACAGCCGCTCCCTCTGTGTTGACCCCCGATGTGACCGCCTGCCGCCATAGGCGGCCGGCCTGACTGTCCCGCACGAATGGAGACGCGCACAGCGAGCAGACAAAAGCCAGGGGTGTACCTGTGAATGCTTTATCAATCATGAGAGAGGCTTGAGACCTAAACCAATCAATCACAGTCCGCGATGAGCACAGAGGAACATAGCGCGGTAACAAAAAAATGAGTAAGGCTTCTTGGGCTTCCAAGGGGACAGGGAGGGTCAGAAAACCATCGCGCTCCCGCTCAAACAGGCAGTTCTCGAAAAATCACGACGCTTCGGTCCGTTAATGGGTCTGAGAGAGACGTACAGGTCGGGTGGATCTTGGAAGTCATCCGTCATGGCGTTACGGGCGTTCTCGCACCTGCGCGGGGCACGGGGGGGCAATGGATGTTGGTTGGGACGCTTGTCGGGGCGTGCCGGTTCGATGGCATGGGTGAGGGAAGCGTGCAGGGCGTGAGCAGACGCTGGCGTGGTGTGGGTCAGCTCGGTCACCATCACGACGACGACCGCGCACAGACCCCATATGTTTCCGAAAAAATCGGCAAACCTCCATACGTGGCACTGTAATGAGCATATATGGTAAGACCGCCCTTAACTGGGTGTGCGCCCGTCGTGGTGGCGAGCGCGTGGCGGCGAGCACCCCCCCCGGCCCCCACGGCCCCGCTGTGTGCGCGTGACGCGCGCGTCTGCGACTGTGGTGGCTTGTCTTGGCGGGGGGTGGTGGTGCGTGGGGGGGTTGGGGGGGGGGGGGGGGGTGGTGGTAGGTAGGCCGGGGCGAGTCACACACACGCTGTCGGGGCCGTTTCGTCCCCCCCCGCCGCCGCCGTTGCCACCGCCGTTGCCCACGCCCGTCCATCCCCCCCTCGCCCCCCCGCCCCCCCCCCCTCCTCACACGCCCCCCCACTGCCGCCGCTGCCGCTACTGCTACTGCCGCCGCCGCCGCCGCTGCCACCGCCGCCGCTGCCACCGCCGCCGCTGCCACCGCCGCTGCCGCTGCCGCTGCCGCCGCCGCCGCTGCGTGCGCGCGCGCGCGCGCGCGGGCGCGACCGCCAGGCCGCCGCGGAGCGCGGCGCCGCTCCCACCGCGAGCCACCGCTCTTGCGACCTAGCTGCGCACCGCCGTCCACCCCCCCCCCCTACCCTCACCCCCCCCACCCCTCCCTCGCCCAACGCCCAACGCCCAACGCCCCCTTCCCCCCCCCCCCCCCCCCCCCCCCCTCTACGGACGGCACCCGAATCCTCCTCATCGCCGCGCTGCCGTTTCTTTCTTGTTCCCGCGGCGCGTCGATTGGGAGTTGGAGGGGGGGGGCGTGGGGTGGGGGTGGGTGTGTGGGTAGGGGGGGGGGCAAGGGCGGCTCGACGCGACGGGGAGGACACGGTGGTTTTTTTTTTCCGCCGGTGGGGTATAGGCCGGGGTGGGCATCCATTCCATTCCGGGGGGCGACGGTGGGAGTGTGTGGGGTAGGTTTGTGGGGGGGGGGGGGGGGGGGGAGGGCGGGGGGAGGCCGAGGCGGTGCGCGGGACCATGGTCGCCCCCACGGCCGCCGTCGCTGCCGCGGTGCCGCCAGTGGGCGGTAGCGGTGGCGGCGGCGGGGGTGGGGGTGGTGGGGGTGGTGGGGGTGGTGGGGGTGGTGGGGGTGGTGGGGGTGGGGGTGGGGGTGGTGCCCCCGACCCGTGGGCGGCCGCCGCCGCCGCCGCCGCCGCCGCCGCCGCCGCCGCCGCGGCGACGACGACGGCGGCGGCGGCGGCGGCGGCGGCGGCGGGCGCGGGGCGGGTGGTGACCAACGCGTTTGGGGTGGGCGGCCTGGCCGGCGCCGCGTGGTCCCGCTACGCGCCTACCGGCACCCCCGGCGGTGACGGTGGCGGTGGCGGTGGCGGTGGCGGTGGCGGTGGCGGCGGCGGCGGCGGTGGGACGGCCACCGCCGCTATCGCGGCGGCGCTGGAGCACGCGGCGGGGCCGGCGGCGGCTGCGTTGGTGGCGGGCGTCGCGGCGTTGCGGGGGGCCGCCGGCGGCTCCCTGCCACTGGTCGCAGACGGGGAGCTGTGGGCGTTTACGCCCGTCGCCGCCGCGTCCCCTCCCCCTACCGCCGCCGCTGCTGGTGGGGGGTCGGCTGTCGCCGCGGCGGCACCGGCACCGGCACCGGCACCGGCACCGGCACCGGCACTGGCGGCTGCCGCCGCTGCCAATGACCGCGTCGCCGCCCGCCTCGGCGGCGCGTTTACCCGCGTCGCCGCGGGGGTGCTGCCGCCGGCGGGACCCGCCTGGGTCGCCGCTGGGCGGGAGGGGGGGGGGGTGCCCGCTCCCGACGCTGCCCCCGTCGCCGCCGCTCTCGAGGCGCTCGCCGAAGCGGTCCGAACGGCGGTGGCGGCGGCGGCGGCCACGGCCGCGGGTGCGGCTCGCGGTGGCAGTAGCGGCGGCGGCGGCGGCGGCGGCGGCGTCGGCAGCGGCGGCGGTGGCAGCGGCGGCAGCGGCTGCGGGGGGGGCGCCCTCCGCCTGGGCGCCGACGTTGTGCTGCTGCCGCCCGGCGGCGGCGACGCCGTCTGTGCTGTCCGTGTGACTGCCGCGCCCGCGCCGCCGGGCGCACCCGCCGTCGATGCGGTGGTGTCTGTGGCGCTGCGGTCAGCACCCGGGCTGCGGCGCCTGACGGCGGCGGATGGGGAGCCGCCGCCGGCACCAGCAACCCCGGGGGGGGGCGTCTCTCCCGCCGCTTCCGCTGCCGCTGCTGCCGCCGCCGCGGCCGCTTCGGGGGGTTTGCGGCTGGTGTTGGCGCCGCTGGGCCTGCGGGCGCTGCTGTCCCCGCGGGGCGCTGCCAGCGGCGGCCTGTCGGCGGCGGTGGTGGCGCGGTGGCGCGAGGCGGGGCTGCTGCCCCCACCGGCCACTGCGGGGGGGGGCTGGGGGCCGGCGGCAGCGGCGGGGCCGACGGGCGCCTGCGCCCCCGGCGCGACGGACGACCGGCTGCTGGCGGCAGCGGCGGACGTGGACGCGGCAGTGTTTGTGCGCTTTGACGGCCCGGGGGGGGCGCGGGTGGACGTGCCCTACCCGGCGGCGGCGGTGCTCGTCGAGGTGGACGCTGCCGCCGCCGACGCGGCCGCCGCCACAGCCGCCGCGGCCGACGGGGAGGACCCCACTGACGCGGCGGTCACGGGCGGGGCTGGCGGAGCAGGCGGCGGCGGCGGCGACGCCTCCGAGAGCCGCTCCCGCAAGCGCCCGTGGTCGCCCCTCGACTCGGAAGCGCTGACGCCCGCTCCCGCAGCGGCCATAACCGCCACCCCGTCTGCTTCGGCGGCGGCTGCCGCCGCCGGCGGCGGTGCAGGTGGCGGCGGCGCGCCCGCGTCTGCCGCGGTGGGGGCGGCGGCGGCGACCGCGTCGGCCGCCACCGCCGCCGCATCGGCGGCCATGGCGGCGGCGGTGGGCGCCAAGCCCGAGCTCCCCCCGCCACTCGCCATTGGCGAGCTGCCGTCCATGGCTGGCGGCGGCGGCGGCGGCGGCGGCGGCGGCGGCGGCGGCGGTGGCGGGCCGCGGGTGCCCTCCCCCCCCGTCTCAGCGCCGCCGCCGTCGGCGGGGGCGCCGTTTGGCGAGTCGGCGGGCCTGTCAGACCTGGGTGGCCTCGGCTTGGACGACAACTATGAGGAGTTTGATGAGGACATTACGCGGTTCTTTGGGGACCCGTGGGAGACGCGAGGGGGGATGGGCGGGGGCGGGGTCGGGACGCCAGTCAAGCCGCCTTCCCCAGCCGCGGGGGGGGTTGGCGGCGGCGGCGGCGGCAATGGCGGCGGAAGTGGCGGCGGCGGCGGGGGTGCCGCTGGCGTGGGGGGCACCCCTGGGGGTGTGGGAAGCGCCCTGTCTGACTCGGCAGCGGCGGCCATGGAGATTGACAACATGCTTGGGTCGGTCGGCGCGCCGACGCCGCCCCCGCCTCCTCCACCCCCGCCGCTACCATTGTCAACCGGGCCGCCGCCGATGGGCGCAGGCGGCGCTTCCCCGCGGACGGCCCCAACGGGGGTGCGGTCCCCATCGACGGGGGGCTCCCCAGCGTGGACCGCATCGCCCGTGTCCACCCCTGGTGGCGGCGGCACGGGGGGGGCTGCCCTGGCTGCCGTGGCGGGGGCGGCACCGCCGGGACGGCCCTTGACTGCGGCGCCGCCCACGGACGCCCTCCCCGTGCCGTCGCCGCCCCCGCCGGCGCCGCACACCCCGCACTCTGCGCGACCGCCGCGGGTACCGCGGCCGCCGTCGGTCAAGGGGGCCGGCGGCGGTGTTGGCGGCGGCGGCGGCGGCGGGTCCGCCCCGCTCTTTCCTCTTGGCGGGGGGGGACGCCGGCCCCCGAGTGGGGTGGCGGGCACAGCGGCAGCAGCGGCAGCAGCAGCAGCAGGCGCTGCCACCTCCCCGCGTGGTGCTGCGGGCTCTGGGCGGCCAGGCAGCGGCTACGCCGCTGCAGCTGCTGCGGAAGCAGGTGGCCGCCCCGGTGGTGGGGTGCCCCGGTCGGCGACGGCCGCCCACGTGGCGCGCGCGCGGTCGGTGAATGTGGCGGCGGTGCTGCGGTCACTTTTTGAGTCGGACCTTGCGCAACGGCGGGCGGCCACGTCGGCGGCGGCGGCGGTGCTGGCGCGCCTGGGTGGGCCCCAACCGCGCATGCCGTCGGCACGGCGGCTGGCCTCCTCTTCTTCGTCGTTGTCGCCGTCGTCGCTGGCGGCGTCGACGCCGTCCTCGACGACCACGCCCCGGCTGGACCTGTCGACTGCGCCGTCCCCCGCCGTGCGGAGACGCCTCGCCGCCGCCGTTGCGTCCTCGTCCCGGCTGCACGACCCTACGCTCCGCGCAGCGGCCACCCGCGCCGCCTTGCGTTCGCTGTATGTGCCCGAGGGGCGGGTGCGCACGTTTACCCGCCGCCTCGCGCGCCACCGCCGGCGTTACGGCCTGAGCGTGCGGTTTGTGGCCGACGTGCGATGCTCTGAGCCGCGCGGCAGGGGAGGCGCGGCGGGGGCGGAGTGTGTGTCATCAGACGACGAGGCGGACGGCCATGCCACCACCGCCAGGGGCGGCCGCGCCATGACGGCGAGTGCCAAGCAGCGGCTCGCGGCGTCGCTACCGGGGGCGTCTGCCGCGGATGCTGCGTCTTCAAGCGACGACGGCGACGGTGGGGAGGAAGACGTACTGTCTGCTGACGATGCGTCCTCGTCCGACGGGGAGGTGCCGTCTGCTCTAGCCTTGCTACGACGGTCCCCTGGCAGGGGGGCGGCAGGCGACAGGTCGGCGGCGGCTGCGCAGGTCGCTCCACCGCCCGTGTTGTGGCTGGCCGACACCCTCGCGTCTGTCGCTGTAGACTGTGCAAGCGTGGCGATTGCGTTGCGGTCACCGCTGCCGTCATCGCGCGGGGCGTGCGGGGAGCCGGCAGGGGAGTGTTTAACTGTCAAGGGCGTGGCCGTATCGCACGGCGTGGGTGGTGTTGGTGCGCTATCACTGCCAGCGAGTGCCAGCACGCTAGCGGCGGCGGCTGCTTCGGTGTCCGACCTGGACGCCTTGTTGCGGCTGCTCGAGATGCAGGTCCTTGGTGGCGGCCGTCTGCTGCCGCTGCCCCACGCGGGCGCCGCCGGGGAAATGGTCGTCGATGCCCCCCCCGCCGCTGCGACCGCCACCGACCCGTTTTCGAGCCTCTACACCACCCACCCACTGACACCGCCCCCCGCCGGCCGCTCTGCCACGGCGGCCACGGCTCTGGACGTGACCGCCGCGGCGGCGGCGGCAACGGCTTTTGCCCTCCCCCCCGGCTTGACGGCCGGCCTCGGCCCGCTGCCCCTGTCGACCGCCACAGCGGTGGTCGGGGTGCTTCCCTCCCCGCGCGTGGCCGTCGGCTACGCGGCCGACTGGGTCGAGGCCCCCTCGGCAGTGTTGCCGCTGTGGGAAAAGGCTGGCCTGGTGCCCTATGCGGGCGCCAAGGACGTGGCTGCAGCGACGCTTGCGCCAGCCGCCCTGGGCGGGGCCACCACTCGCTTCCTCGCTGACGTGGGCGCCTGCTACGCGGCGTGCGGCCTTGGGTCGCTGGCTCCCTTGTCGCCGGCATCGACGGCGCTGGTCGCGTCGTCGGGGACCCCGGCGGGGGCGGTGGCGGCGGCAGCGTCTGCTGCTGCTGTCCCCTCTGACGCGCGGCGGGGACGACGCGGCGGTGCCGCCGCTGGCGACACACCCGTGACTCCCGCCGACGCGGCGCTCATTGAGCAGTTCCGGCTGGCCGCCGTGTCGCTCGCCCGTGAGGTGGTGGCCGCTGGCGTGGCGCTGCCCTCCGCCCACCGGCGCCACATTGTGGTGTGGGTGGTGTGCCCCTTCCCGGCTGCCCGCGCCACGGCGGTTGGCGCCTTTCTCCGTGCTGTGTCGGTCCTGGTGCCCGCCACGGCGGGCGCCACGGGGTCGGCGCCGCCACCCGGCGCGGCGCTCCCGCCGGCGCCGTGGCGGGCGGCCGAGCCGGGGGCGGCGTCGGTGCTGGTGCGCGTGTTATCACACGAGGCGGTGGCGCCCGTGGATACCGTGGCTGGCCGTGCGGCGGCGGCGGCGGCGGCGGCGGCGGCTGCGGCGACGGCGTGGCCAGCTGCTGATGGGGCGACTGCGGGCGGCGGTGGCGTGCCGGGGAGGCTTCTGCTGCCACAGACGGCCAAGGCTGCCGCGGTGGGCCTTTACAATGCCCTCCGCTGCCGGCGGGTGCCGTCAGCGGCGGACGAGGCAGAGGGGCTGGCGGACCTGGTCGCCCCCGCCGCGTCAGCGGCGGCGGGCGGCGCGGCCGGCACGCCTGTGTTGGGGGCGGGAGCGGCGGCAGGGTCGGCTGCGGCAGCAGCAGCCGCTTCGGCCGCCGCCGCCGCGTCTGCGTCGCGGGTTCGTCTGCCGACGGAGCTCCTCTCCCCGCTCACCCCTGACCTGGCCGTGGGGGTGGCGCCGGCCATGGGCGGGGTGGCCTCCCCGCCGGCGGGGCCCGCCCTGCCAGCGGGGGCTGCTGGCGCGGCGGCCGATGCGGCCGACGGGGCCGACGGGGCTGCCGGCGGCGACGGCGGCGCGGCGGGCGGCGCGGTGGCGGCGGCGGCGGCGGCCGACGCGGCGGCCGTGGCGGCGCTGCGCTCACCTTCGGGGTCGGCGCACACGCTCGGCGGGCTGGCGCCGTCGTGGATGTACGAGCCGGCGGTGGTGCTCAGTGGCGTTGGCTCCGAGGCTGGCCAGGCAGACGGCGGCGGCAGTGACGGGGGCGGCGGCCGCCCCGACGCGGATGCCGAGTCGGCCAGCGACGGGGAGGTGGTGGTGCCGCCACGTCTGGCTGCCGCGACAGCCGCCGCGGCGCCCGCCGGGGAGGTGGTCCTCCATGCCGCGTACGCGTGGTGCGGCCCCGCGCGGCGGTGGGTGATGGCGTGGACGGACCGGCGCGGGGAGCTGCTGGACGTGGCGACGGCTGCCGCCGAGCCCGACGGCGACGGCGACGACGACGGCGGCGACGGCGGCGCCGGCCGCCGTCGCGTGCTGGGCCGCCTGTGGGCGCGTGGCCGCCGGTGGTGGCTGCCCCACGTGGCCGTCACGCGGGTGGTGGTGACAAAGGTGGGGGCGCTGGGGCCGGCCGAAGCAGCCGACTGGGCGGCCGTCCTTGCCACCGCGGTGGCGGGTACCAAGCTGGTCCTCACCCGCCGCTGTGGGGTAGGCGGGGAGGGAGGTGGGGGTGGCATGCCAGCGGTAGCGTCAGCCTCATCGTCGTCAGCGGTCGACGCATTGGCGGGCGGGGCGACAGCGGCTGCGGCTGCCGCCGCCCCGCCCCCCCCCGCCAGTGGCTGCGGCGCCACCCGCCGGCGGCCGCGGCGGCCGCTCCCCGATGGAGACCCGCTCCACACGCTGGCGTCCGTGTCGCTGCTGACGGTGGCGGCCGAGCCGGCGGGCACCACCTGCCTCGTTGCCGTTGACGGGGCTGGTGGCGGCGGTGGCGGCGGGGCCGCCGCCGTTGGGCGGCCCGGCCACCCCCCTCTGGGCGCGGATGTGGTGGTGGCGCCCGCGGGGGACCCCGCGGCGGTCCTCTACGCGCGCCTCCCCCCGGCGGGGGGCGCGCCGGCGGTAGCGCCGGCCGAGACGCTCCGCCTGACGCTCGTGGCGCACTGGGGGGTGGGCCCCGCCGGTGGCGGCGGCGGCGCCGCCGCCTCGCGGCCACCCGCGGCAGCGACAGCCGCAGCGGCGGCTGCCGCCGCGGCCGCGGCTGCGGCTGCCGCTGCCCAGGCGGGGGACGCCATGGACACGGGCCCCCCCCGGCGGGGTCCCCCCCACGGCGCCACCGCGTCGACCGTCGACGCCGCCGGCGGGGATGGGGGGGGGGCTCCGGGGGCGGCGCCCCCCCCCTACCCCCCGCCCCCGAGCTGGGACGGCCCGTCGGCGGGGGGGGTGCTGGCCGCCGCCGCGTCTGACTGGCACGGCCTCGCGGCGGTGGCGGGGGTGCCCGCGTGGCCGGCAGCCGTGTGGGGCACCCGCTGGGCCCTCCACGCCGCCGCCGTCCGCACCTACGCGGCGCTGCTGACGGCGGCGGCACCGGCGGCGCCGGCAGCGACGCGGCGGTGCCCACCGACGCTGTCGCCGCTGCCGGCGCGGCTGCCGGCAGCAAAGGGAGCGCCGCCGCTGCCGCTGCCGCCGCTGCCGCCGCGGCCGCGGGGAAAGGCCGAGGCGCCCCCGCCCCCGCCGTTGGCGCCGCCGCCCCGCGTGGGCGAAGCGGCGGGGCCGCTTCCCCCCTGGGGGGGGGGGGGGGGGGAGGGGAGTGCGTGTGGGTGTGCATGTGTGGGGTGGTTGCGTAGCCGCTCCGCGTCGGGATGCGGTGCACGGCCGGGGGGGGGCGGGTGGCGGGCTGCCTCTGTCTGGCTACGTTGGGGCGCGCTGCCACGCCCGCGCGTCGGCCGTGACGGCGGCTGCGGCCGCGTTGGGCGCCGCGGGTGCGCCGCACGGCGCCCGTGCCGGCGCTCTCCTCGCCCACAACCCCCCCCCCCCCCCCCCCCCCCGCCTCCCCTCCCTTGTGCCTTGGCACCTCCCATTCCCCATGCCTCCATCCCCACCCACCCTTGACCTTCCCGCGACCTTTCCGCGACCTCGCGCGCGGCCTGTGGGCATGTGGGGAGGCTGTACCTTTTTTTTTCTTTCGTCCCTTGCCTTCCACCCCCACCCCCCCCCCCCCCCCTCCCCCCCCCCCCCCCCCCGCTCGCGCCCCTTTCTGGCAGTGGCCGCCCGCAGCGGCACGCCTCCCCGCGCCGCCCCCTTTGCGGTCGGCGCCCCCCCCCTTGGCGGCTCGCGCGGGCCCGGTGGGGTCGGGGCGGGTTGGCCACCCCGTCTTGACGCGCCCGTCCCTCCCCCCCCCCCTTCCTTCCCCCGCCCCCTTGCCATGCACCCCATCGGGGGTGGGGCGGGCGGCGGGGGGGGGGCGGGTGCCCGCCGTGGGGCCCTTCCCTCGCCGCCTCGGTGCCGCCGTGGAATCTTCCCTCCCGCTCAAGGGGAGGCGTCGGTGGCGACGGGCGGGCGGGCGGGGCGGGCGGGGCGGGTGGGGCGGGGGGGGCGGGTGGGGCGGGGGGGGCGGGTGGGGCGGGGGTGGGGGGGTGGGCGGGAGGTCCATCCCTTTTGTTCCCTCTTGTTGTCCTTGTTTTTCTTTTTCTGACGCTCGTTGCTCCCTCCCCGCCCCGCCGGCCTCTGTTTCCGGGGTGCCAGCGGGGGGGGGGGGTGATGGAGGGGGGGGGGGGGGGGGATTGAGGGGCAGTATACCGCATGGGCGGGGGCCGGTGGACAGGGTGTGGGGGGGGGGAGTGCGCGGCGGGTTGGGTGGTGGCACCGGCCGCGGCGCACGCGCCAGCCGGCGCCCGGGGAAGCGGGGCGATGGGGGACGGCAGCCACAGGGAGGGGGGGGGGGGGGGGGGGGGCGGGGTGGCGGGGTCATGTCGGTCATGCCCCCCCCCCTCCCTCCCCCACCCACCCTCGCCCCTCCCCCCCCTCTACCGCCCTCATCCCGCGCCCCCCCCCCCCCCCCCCGCCCACCTCCCCGGCCCGTCCCCCCGCTGTCACCGCGGTGGTGGTGCCCCGCGGGCCCGTCGCCGCGGGCGCTCCCGCCTCGCCTCGCCCCCCCGCCCGGTCTCTTTGCAAACACAAAAATGCCCCACTGGATGGCGACGCGTCGTCCCCTCCTCTTTTTTTTTTTTTTCTCCGCCGCTCATTTCCCGTCTCTGCCCCCCGCGCCCAGCGCGCACCCGCGGCAGGCGGTTGTTCTCTCCCGTTGGCACCGCTGCCCACCCCCCCCCCCCCCCCCCCCCCCCCCCCGAACGCTCTTTCCCCTCCGCGTCTCCGCCCCCGCGCCCGTACCGTACCATACCGTACCCTACATACTACGCCAGCCAGCGCCGCACAACAGGGGGGCACACCCCCCCCCCCCCCACCCCCACATCCCCCCCCCACATCCCCCCATCCCACCGCCACCGCCGCCGCCGCCGTCGCCGCCGCTGACGGTGGCCCAACCCCTCCTCCCCCCCCCCCCCCCCCCCGTGTCCCCCCCCAGGGGTGTTCCGCCGCCCGCCGCCAGCCGGGGCGCAGCCGCCCCCCCCCCCCCGCGCAGGGACCCCCGCGGCGGCCGGCCGCGCGGTGCGTCGGCCACCGGGCACGCGCGCGTCGCGCGTGCCACGCGGGGTGTGGGGTTGGTTGGGGGTGGAGGTGGTGGGGGGGGGTGCGCGTGCGCGTGTGGGTGGCCTCGACCGCCGCCGCGGCCGCTGGGGAGGGGGGGGCGGGGGGCGGGAGGTGGGGGGGGGGGGGGGGGGGGGGGGCGGGGGGGGGCGGCGGCCATCCCCCTTCCCCACCCACATCCTCAGCGGCACGTTGCCTAGGGCGGCGCGGCTCCAACACAAGCCCCCTCCCCCCACTCCACCCCCCCACAGCACGACGACCTCTCTCTCTCTCTCACTCTCTCTCTCCGCACCCCCACCCCCACCCCTCCCGCCCTCACGCCCGCACCACCACCACCCCCTCACGCTGCCGCCACGGCAGCAGCAGCGGTGCCGTTCCCCCCCCCCCCCCCCCCCCCCCCCCCCCCCGCCGCCGCTGCCGCAGCGGCGGCGGCCGCCACGACGCGCTGCCGAAAGGGCTCATAGTACCACGCCTGGAAGGCGCACTGCCCCCCCCCCTCGCCCAGCCACGCTTCCATCATGACCGTGTCCGCCGTAAACGTCCACAGGTGCGGCACGTGCGGCGGGATGAGCACCACACTCGCCGGGGGGACCCCCCCCACGTGGTGGGTCACCAGCTCATCACCCGCGACCAGGCGGGTGAGCGTCCCCGCGCCCGTCACCAGCACGTTGAGCTGCGCACACCGGTGGAGGTCCCCCGACCGCACCGCCCCCGCCACCGAGTAGACCACATTCACGTACGGCGCGGCGGCGGCGGCAGCGGCGGCGGCGGCGCCGCCGCCGCCGCCGCTGCTGCCGCTGCCGCCCCCCGCACTCGCGTTGAAGGCGTGCCGCTGGTAGGCGCCCCGGCCGTCGACGAGCGCCGAGTCGCCCACTGGGGACAGGGCCGGCGGCGGCGCCGGCCGCACCAGCGGGGAGGCGTAGATGTACTCGGCGCCCGCGCCGGCAACGCCGGCGCCCGCCCGCGGGTGGCCGCGAAAGTAGGTGACCAGGCCGACCGTGGCGGCGGCGAGCAGCAGGTGCCGCAGGGAGAGGGGGGGGGGGAGCGCCGGCAGGGCCAGGGGGCGGGCCATCGCTGCCCACCGTGCGCCGCCGGCCGCCGGGTGGGGCCAAGCGGGGGAGGGCAGGGCGGGCGGCGGCCGCCGTCAGGGGCGCAGGGGTGCGGCGTGGCCGTAGGCGGCAGGGCGATGAAGAAGAAGGGGGGGGGGGGGGGGACGGAGCGGGGGGGGACGGGACGGAGAGGGGGGGGGGGGGGCGACGGAGAGGGGGTGGGCGCCGGCGGAGGACTCGGGAGCAGCCGGGGGGTGAGAAGACCGACCCCCCAAAGGACCGTCGGATTTCCTTGCTGTCGGCATCCGGAAATCCGTGTCGGTCGCCGTGACTGGGACCGCGCGTGCCACGGCTGACGGTTGCCGCCTGTTGGCAACGACAAGACGGCCAGTGTGGAGAGTCGACTTGGGACCGCGCACGCCACCACTCCTCCGCGATCCCAGTCGATTGTCCGTGTGGTGTATGGGCGGGGACGCCAAACCGCAACCCTAACCCATGGGGGGGGGCGGCGGGGTGCGACCGGCCCTGCTGCCCAGGCGGACGCGTCGACGGGCGCCGGCAATGGGGCGGCCGCCACGGGCAACGGCCGGGCCGGCGTGCAGGGCAGGGGCGGGCGCCGACGGAGGCGGCGCCCCCCGCCCCCGCCCCCCCCCCCCCCCCCCCCCCCCCCCGCCCCTTTCCCATCTTCTCCGCCGAGAGAAGCCGTGGGCGCGCGCCCGGCGGGGGCGGACAGTCCTATGCCGCGGGGACGTGTACGGATGGCTGTGGGTGGTCTACCTACCCACACCCGCTGCGAGAGGGGAGGGGGGGGGGGGCACGAGGGAGGGAGATGGGGAGGGGGGGGGAGTGGGGGGGGGGGTGAGGAGGGGGAAGAAGGGCGACCAGAGGGGCGGACCATGCCCACCCGCCCCCGCCGCGTGCCGCCCATTGCCTCCCGCAGACTGCCATCTGCAGACTGCCCCGCCGGCCGCGCGCCAGCACAGCAGCACCACCACCACCGCCACCACCACCGCCACCACCCGCCCCCCCACCGCCGCCCGTTGCCGCCTGCAGAACCTGCCATCCGCAGACAGGCCGCCCCGCACCGGCCGCCGCAGGGGTGGCGGCTGTGGGCGTGGCACCCCTACCCGCACGACGCCCAACCCCGGCCGCCCAGCCGCCCGCCCGCCCGCCCGCCTGCCCGCCCGCGGACGCCGCCGCGCGCCGCCGACGCGGCGGCCGCGGGGGAGGGCGGTGGAGGGCCACGGCGGCAGCCACCCCCACGTGCAGCCACCCCTCCCCCCCCCCTCTGGTGCCCCTGTCGCGGGGGAACCCTCCAGACGCCGTCCACATCGCTCGCACCCTCCTCCCGTTGGGGTGTCGCTCCTCCCCCAGAGGGCTCGAAAAGCACCCCGCGATGGGCCCGCGACAGGCGGCGGGGCGGCTGCACGGGTGGCCCCGACGACGGATGGGCCGACGCCCCAGTCCTTCCCCCCCCCCACCACCCCCCCCCCCCCGCCATTCCCCCCACCGCCCCCCGCCCACCGCTCCGCCCCTCCTCCCCCCCCTCCCCCCCTTTACTATTCTACACACGCCGCCACCCGCCCCACCCCTCCTCCTACACGCCGCCGCCGCCCCCCTCCCCCGGCCACGACTCACAGTAGCGCAGGTAGGGCTTGACATCCACAATGGGGCGGCTGGCGGCGGCGGCGGCGGCGGCGGCGGCGGCGGCAGCGGTGGCGGGCGCCCCCCCCTTGGTCGCCTCCCCCCCCCACCAGGCGTCTCTTCGGCGCACCGCCACCTCCACCGCCGCCGGGGCTACCCGCCGCACCAGCGTGACGAGCGTGAGGTGGAGGCGGGCGGCGCCCAGGGGGGGGGCCGTCGGCGCCGCCACCGCCACACGCGCCACCGCCGGCACGGCCGCGTCGGCCGGCAGCACCGCCGCCGCCGGCGTGCCCTGCGGGCCTCTGCCGCTGCCGCTGCCACCACTGCCGCCCGTGTCGTCGTCGCCGCCGTCGCCGCCGCCGCCGCCGCCGCCGCCGCCGCCGCCGCCGCCGCCACCGCCACCGCCGCCGCCGCTGCCGCCGCCGCCGCCGCCGCCGCCGCCGCCGCCGCTGCCGCCGCTGTCGCTGCCGACGGCGGCCACCGATACGAGCCACAGGTGGGAGAAGCCTTCAACGCCCTCGGTCGCGGCGGCCATGCCGCCGCCCGTAAACGCCAGCACCGCCCGTACTGTGTCGGCGGCCGGGGAAAAGCCACCGCCGCTGCCGCCGTCGCCATCACCAC
The DNA here is from genome assembly GCA_009829735.1 of Pyropia yezoensis. NCBI lineage: Eukaryota > Rhodophyta > Bangiophyceae > Bangiales > Bangiaceae > Pyropia > Pyropia yezoensis. The sequence continues at coordinate 27,726,747 of CM020620.1, forward strand.
CCCTCCCCCCCCCCGCCGCCGGCGTCAGCGTCGCCACCACCGTCAGGGGCAAGGCGAGCTCCCGCAGCGCTGGCGGCAGCGCCGCCAGCCGCGCGTCCGCATCGAGCTCCGCTCCCCCAACCACCTCCGCCGCCGCCGTGGCAGCGCCCGCGGGGTCCCCGCCGCCGCTGCCGTTGTCGTGGTCGCCCCCCCCCCCCGCGCCTCCCCCCCCCCCCCGGAGGCAGAGGGGACGGGCGCCCGTGGGTCGCGCGGGAACTTGCCCTTCCAGTCGGCCAGCTTCCGCGCCCGCACGCCCAGCCGGCGGGCCAGCTCCGCCCGCCGCCCGCGGGCGGCGTCGAGGGCGGCGGCGGCGGCCGCAACGGCAGCAGCGGCGGCGGCGGCGGCGGCGGCCTCGCCGCCAGGGGGGACCTCGTCCAGCAGGCGCGCTTTCAGCGCCGCCCCGTGGGGGATGGGCGGCCGGCTGGGAGGGGGGGGAGGAGTGGGCGCCTCGGCTATCGTTTGTGGGGGAAGGGAGGGAGACATGGTCGATCGTGGGGGGAAGGAGGGGGGGCGGAAGGGGGGAAGGAGCCGCCCGCGGAGGGACGCTGCGTGGGAGCGGCGGCGGTGGCGGTCGTAGGCCAGTCGCGGCTGCGAGGCTGCGCAGTGGGACTAATACCGTGTACCTTACAATCTGTGCAAAGCGGCGTTTACGGCCTCTGTGGGGGGGTCGGTTTCTGTAAGCAGGCCCTCACGACCCCGTGAGGGCCGTTTTGCAGAGAACGTAAGGTACACGGTTTTAGACCCACTGCGCTGGGTGAGACTGGGTGGCGACGACGGCGACCGAGTCACGCCCGCAGACGCGCTGGGGTGCTGCGTTCCGGAGGGATGGGCATCCGTCGGGTGCGACCATTTCGATAGATAGAAGGGAAACAAAATATTTGAGCTTTTCCTGCCTGTTGACGTAATTTTGGAAAATGCATCTACAGTACTTCAAAAGACCCGCCCACCCGAATAGTGCTTGTTTTGGTGGCGGATCACGGGGTGGCGCATCTCTCCCCGACAACCAGGCTGGCAGGCCACTTGACGTCGGAGAGAGAAGCCGCTGGTGTGAAGCGGCGGTGCGGGGCACGGGTCAGGGCAGTCGCTCTCTTCGTTTCGTGCCAGAGGCCTGCGTGTGGCTCACCGCGGCGTGCTTTCTTCCTCTCAGCGTGCGGCTGGTCGCCCACCCCCCTCCCGCCCCCCTCCCGCGAACCGGCCCCTCCCCAACTGCCGCCCCCTTCTCTCCCCGCGATGGTGACGGATGGTGCGTTTGTGGGTGCGCCCTTGCTCCGTACGGCCACCCCCGGCATGCCCCGCTGGTCGACAGCAGAGGTGTGCGCCCGGCGGCCGCACCCCTGCATGGTGGCTGCCACCACCCCCGCCTCCCCCGCGTCGCCGCCCACCACCGAGACGGCCCTCCAGGCGTATGGCCGCACACAAGCCCCCTTTGGCCGCATCGTCACCGCCATGATCACGCCCTTCAAGACCCACCGGGGGGGCGCCGAAGTGGACTATGCCGTCGCCGAGCAGCTGGCCGCGTACCTTGCAGGCCACGGCTCGGACGCGCTGGTGGTGGGTGGCACCACCGGCGAGTCCCCGACCCTCAAGTGGTCTGAGCAGTACGAGCTGTTCAACGTGGTCCGCCAGACGGTGGGCGACAAGGTCAAGCTCATTGCGGGTGCGGGCAGCAACAGCACGGAGGAGGCCATTGAGGCCACCCGCCGGGCCAAGAAGCTCCAGTTTGACGGCACCCTTCAGGTGGTGCCCTACTACAACAAGCCCCCGCAGGAGGGCATCTACCAGCACTTTAAGCACATTGCCGAGTGTGAGTCGGACCTGCCCGTCATGCTCTACAACATCCCGGGGCGGTCGGGTATCTGCATGAGCGCCGAGGTCACCGCCCGGCTGGCGCAGCTAGCCAACGTGGTGGCGGTGAAGGAGGCCAGCGGGGACCTCGACCTGTTTACCGACATCCGTCGCAACACGGACGCGGACTTCCACATGTACTCTGGCGACGACGCCCTCACACTGCCGCTCATGGCGCTGGGGGCCACGGGAGTTGTGTCGGTGGCGAGCCACTTTGTGGGGCCTGAGCTTCAACGCATGGTCAAGCTCTACCTCGACGGCCATGTGGCCGACGCGACTGCCCTTCACCTGAACTACTCGCGGCTGTTTGCCGACCTGTTTTGCATGGCCAACCCAATTCCCACCAAGGCGGGGCTCCGGCTGCAGGGGTGGGCCGTCGGCCCGCCTCGCCTGCCGCTCACAGACGCGACGCCAGAAGTGGAGGCTAAGATTGCGGCGCTCTTTCGAGACCTCGGCCTGGTGTGATGCTCTCCATGAGGGGAGAGGCGGGTGGGGAGGGCGTAGGCGGCGCTGAGTGGGGGGCGGAGGGGAGGACGGAGGGGGGGGGGAACTGACGAGGTTTTGGGTGGGGTTTGCTGCGCTGAGACCGCGCTTGCGTGGACGCCGTGCGCTAGTAGTTTTTCTTTTTTTTGCTGTCGATGCCCCTTGGTTTTTGGTGAACGAGACGTTTGCTCAAAGTGCTCGAGAGAATAGCCACTGGTGCCCATCGCCATATCCCCACGAAAACAAGTACGAGGGGAGGAGAAGAGCACAAGGCCATAGTTCGGTACAGGCGCGGGTGGGCTAAAGCAAGGGCATGGCGGCTGCTACCCCGCGTTCCGCTGCGTCGTTGGCGTACAGAGTCGCGCCTTGGTCAACCACCTCTGCCCTGCACCAGGCTCCGCCAAATCGTTGCACCCCACGGAACTCGCTCAGTCGCGCGCTTCTGCCCAGCCGCGCGCTAATGACAGGAGAGAGTCGCAGCCGGATCAGTACGACAAGACCGCGCCCCCTGTCTCGCAGCGCTCTAGAGCAGACAGAGACGCACCCACACACGCAGGCATTCAATAACACAGCCACAGACATGCGGCTACCCCCCAGCTAGCCCAACAAATTGGGCATGCCACCGCTACCCATCATTTTCTTCAACATCTCCTGCATGTTGCCAGCGCCGCCCATTTGTCGCAACATTGCCGGGTCCATGGCCTGCTGCATCTTGGCCTGCATATCCCGCGTCATGTGCGGGCCGCCCATTCCGCCCATACCGCCAAGACCACCCATGCCACCCTTCTTGGACATGGAGCCTACAGACTGCACCATCTTGGCAAAGCGCCGGTACTCGACAAGGAGAGCCTCCACCTCTGCAACGTGGCGGCCAGACCCTCGCGCAACCCGCCGTATCCGACTGGTGCACCACACCACCTTGGGGTTGTCCAGTTCCTCGTCCGTCATGGCGTCCATTATGTAGCCAAATGCTTGAATGCGCTTGGCGCCCTCGGAGCCGTTGCCCACAGCACCCTCAGGAAGCATAGAGCTCAGGCCGGGAATCATGCCCATGACCTTGTCTAATGGACCCATCCGTGCGATCCCCTCAAACTGCTCATTCATGTCCCGCAACGTGAAGACGCCCCCGGTGAGGCGCTTCACCATATCAGCGTTGTTGGCCAGCCCGGCGTCCTTCATAGTGGTCATGAGGCCGCTGACGTCGCCCATGCCCAACAACCGGCCTACAAAACGCTCCGCCACAAACGGCTCGAACTCGTCAATATGCTCGCCCGTACCAATGAAAGTGATGGGCGAGCGGGTAGCGGCTACCGCCGACAGAGCGCCGCCACCCTTAGCATGCCCGTCCAGCTTCGTGATAATGACTGAGCCGACATCCACGCGTGACCGGAACGCCGCCGCCTGGTCGTGAGCAGCCTGCCCAATCGAAGAGTCCATGACGAACACAATGTCCGTCGGCTTGACCGCTGATGTCATCTGCTCCATTTCCTCAAACAGCGCCACCTCCTGTTTGTGCCGGCCCGACGTGTCCACGACAATTAGGTCGTACCCCTCGGCACGGAAGCGTTCCACCCCCGCTGTCGCAATGGCAACCGGGTCCGTCTCAGTGTAAGAGCCGTAGAAGGGGATCTTGGCTTTGGTGGCGTTCTGCTTCAGTTGGTCGAAGGCGCCCGCCCGGAAAGTGTCAGCACACACCAAGCAGGTCTTCCACCCCTTGCGACTGTAGTGGTAGGCATACTTTGCGCAAGTGGTGGTCTTCCCGTTGCCCTGCAGCCCCACAAACATCACCACGTTGCTGCCATGACCGCGCTTGAGTGGCACCGCCTTGTGGCCAGCATCCAGCATGCGGCACAGCTCGTCAAATACTGCCTTTTGAATGAGCTTCACCTTGTTGACGCCCGCCCCCAGTGAGGAAATGTCGACGGCCGACAACACGTTGCCACGCAGTTGCTGCACAGCCCGTACGTTTACATCCGCTTCGAGAAGAGCACGAGCTATTTCAGAGAGCATCTGCTTCAGCACCGTCTCATCGGGTACGGTGTTGTTGCTCATACGCCGAATGGCAGCAGATATCTTGCCGCCCAGCTCATTGAGAACCATGGCGGCGGCGTCGCTGGGGCGGGGGCCCTGTCACTCCAAGTGACTCCGAAAACCTGCAGCCCAGCCGGAATGCGCACAAATGAAGAAGCCTATCTACAGAACCAACGACACAGCAGTAGAACGCCTCAACGAGCACGCATCCACCGCCGGGGCGCGCCTCAACGGCGTCGGGAGCCCCGCGTGACGAAAACACCGCTGTAGTCACCGACGACAGACTGGACACTCAGCAAAGGCGCTGTATGTCTTAACGGCCACGTGGCTTGTTTTCAATGCCTATTGCAAATGCGTCGTCCAAGTCCATTGCATGAAATTGGTAAAGTGACAAGTTACTGCTGTAAACAACAATGCAGATCAGTATACGTAGCCCCCATCCGAGCGTGGGCTGACGCTGAAGCTTTTTTCACGTGAAAAGTATTGCAAACACGAATATCTAAAGATCGGGGGTGGGCAGCCCACTCGTACGGTCATGACCAGGGATGCAAGTTTACGGTGTAATCATCCGCTGCAGGGTCTATTTCAGTATAAATATAGAAATGCTGACAGTATAATCATACAAAGCATTTGTGGAAGAGTTATGAGTTCCACGTTCCAAATATATCAAAAGTATTCCGACCGTTTCGCCTGGCGATCTACCTTGTCACCGGCAATGGCAGCGGCTGACGGCGGCGCTGCGGGCAATGCCAGGCAGCCGTTTTGCGGGGGGGGGGCGGAGCAGCAGGCAATGCCGGGCAGCCGTTTCGCTGCGCTGGGGGGGGTGGCGCTGCGGGCATTTCCAGACAGCCGTTTTGAGAGGGTGGTGCCGCTGGCTGTGCCGCCAGAGCCGGTTGTGGCGGGAGCACTGGGAGGGCCTGCCTGCTCAGCTTTCGGCAGGCGGCGCTCGTGCCTGCCCCTCACGCCGCACTGCCTGCGCTCTCGCCGCACGTGCAGTAGCCGCTGTACTTACAGTACCTAACTACTACGTAGAGAGAGTAAATGAGAATCAACAATCGACAGGTGGTGCCCACGTTGCATAATTATTGTCTGCCCATCCATGGTTTGGATTAATACAGTGAATTATGCAGCTGTTTTAATCCGACTATAATTATCCCCTCTCAACCCTGGTCATGACCCATACAGTGCGACCCCTCACTTGCCCTGGGGTAGACCAAGGAGGTGGCCCCCCTTCCAGTGTCCGACAGTTGTCCTGAGATGTTCAGATTTCAGCGATCTGGACGGTATGAGCCAATCAGCGCCCGTCAATCGCCCGAATATGAGCCGCCCGGCCGGGCCACTTCACGCGTACCCCCCTCTCAGTTGTGCCGATCGGCACAACTGCGGGGCGGCCAAGTGAGGGGTCGCACTGTATGTAAGCGTCCCAGTTATTTTTATTTGGCACCCTGCCATATATCTGGGAGCATCGCGATCGTCATCCTTCATGGGCTCGATCGCCACGCTGCGCGATCGTCCAGCATTACAGTGCAATCGAATGGAATGGAACAACTAGGATAGCAAGGGGGTACGAAACCGAGGACCACTTGTGCACCCACCGTCGACGACCCCACCGTGGTCGACCCCAGCGTCATCGACCCCAATTGCACATCCACCATCCCACCATCCTCACCCTAGCGCTTCTTCTCCCCCCCGTATCTCGCGCGCGGGCGGCAAACGCCTGTCGAGGATCTCTTGAGGTCGGCGACACGCATGGGGCTGAATGCGGCGGGATCTCTCGTGTGCCTTACTTGCACACGCTGCTTACCGTGGTCTGGGGTCACTTGCCATTTGTGTGTAGCCCGTTAGCGTCGGTCCTTTTTTCGTGCGGCAGGGTTCCCCTTCCCAATTGTAGGGACCCTATGGGCGCTCCACGTGGAGGGACCTCGTAGAGATCGCCTCGTACCCCTGTGCCCACCTTCCTAGTGAGGAGGACGGGGCCGATTAGGCCCCTCGGGATTTTACTGGCTTCCGATTGGTCCCCTTCTATGGAGATGGGACCGGGTCGCCATTGGCTCTGGGGCCCATATTGGGATTCCCAGTGAATGGGAATTTCCCCTGAACGGAGTTGGACATTGGTCAATGATCCGGGATGGGATGCATTTGGGGTTTGGACCGTGAATGTGTATTTTGCGTGATTGTGAGATTGGGGAGATCTTGAGTGTTGGTACTGATGTCCGGCGAGGCTCTTCTTCCCCGTCTCTTGGAGATTCCTGCCCCGCTGACAGGGATGATCTGTGGGGGAGGGGGACCTCCGGACATCTTGGAGGGTTTTGATTGACCCGCACGTGGCCCGGTGTGGAGGGTTGCTGGGTGCGGGTAAGAGAGGGTAAGAGTGTGCGTGGGGATGCGCGTTGCTTCCCCCTTCGAAAAAAACAGACTTGCATGTGCTTGAACACTGTCGTCCTGGTCGCGGATCCCCGAGTGAACCAGCCAGGCGGTCGGCGGTTCAGTATCTCTCCGGTCTCCCCCCGTTCTTGGTGGGTTGTTTCTTTGTGTGTTCTGGGTGTTACGCGCCAAAGGAACGTAAAACCACTACATTTGGTGGATGAGCGGGTGAGGGGACTAGGTTCCTGTAGCATCCCTGGCCCCGACTTGGCGCCGACCCGGGACTACAACCAGAGGGCACCAGGTGCCAGAACACGCCCGCCGTGTGGTGATGGTTGGCGGCCGTGGCCCGTGCCCGGCACTGGGACGCGGTGGACTACGCTATCCACACGTGAGAGAGGGATTTCTGATGGGTTTTTGCATACTTGTGAGGGACTTGATTCGAGAGAAATTGAGTGTGAGATTAGTAAGTGGGAATAGAACTAGTAGTGATAGTGGCCCCCGACCTGACGAGGTTAGACTCGGGTCGGGGCCACTCGGGGTTATGGGGGGGGGCTACCTGGCCAACGTGCCGAGGCTCCCCCAGATGCACGTTAAGAGGGACAGCGAGGCGCCCTTGGCCCGCGCCCTCAGGAAAAAGACAACTGCGCGTTTGCTTTCCTCTTCCCCGTGTGCACTACCGTGCGTATCTGTTTGCTCTGCGAGCAGGCACGTCAGGCAACAGGCATACCACTCTCGTAGTTCCCCTTTCTGTGTTACCTGTCCCTTTCCCCCGAGGGATATTGACACGTGTCTGAGAGGATCGAGTTTTATACCACATATTTGGTGGAGCAGCAGGGGATGTGGAGTGTTTGAGAAGAGACATTTGGGAGCAGCGGTTGGGTTGTTCCTGTTCTGTCCTTTTCTGTGGTTTGGGAATTATTTGCACCCGTTCACGGGAATCCCATTCCTGGCTCTCCAACCCCTCTCTTGTGGTTTTGCGATCTTTGGACACGCAGGCAACTGGACTGTGGCTGTCAAGAGACCAACATGGCTACCCTCCCTGGCACGACGGTGCCCGAGGGGGTAGACCCCGCGTTCCTTGACGCATCCCTGGTCACCGCGGGGGACGGTGCCCAACCCGGCGTTCTCCCTACGGGTGAAGCAGATCTGGGTGTGACATCCGGTAGCGGACTGGAGTCTACTGGCGGCCAAGTACCTCCTGCTCCCGTTCCTCCGGCTGTTCCTCCTGTGGGAGCCACCCCGGGGTCAACGGCGTTTGAGTCCGCTCGCAGCAGACGTCTCTCTCCTGTCGGTTCTACTCCTCAACCTCCAGGGAGAGCCCCTTGTGTGTTTACTCCTGGACCCACACATGGCAGCTGGGTGTATACACCTCTTCCTGTGGGCACCAGCAGTGCCAGAGGCACCGCTGGAACTGTTTCTACGCGTCACCCTGAGACCTCGACTCCTGGGACCGGCCAAGCTTTTCCCCCCCCTGCATCCTATGGGGCGGGGAGCTCCAAGACCGGTAACCGGAGCAGCCGGAGGCGACGGCGCCGTCGTCGTCGCTCTAGTACCAGCGAGACCAGGTCCTCCAGCTCGGAGGAGGGATATGACTGGGACGCATCTCCTGGTCCCACCCGGCGCAGGCTAGTCGAGTTTGACTTCCCTGCCCACCAAGTGGGAGACGCCACCCTGAACAAGGTCACGTATTGGGGTAACTACCGGCTGGAGAACCAAGACCAAGGTTACACCCGGAAGATGGCCAAGAAGATGGCATCCCTGAACTGGCGAATGCAGCCGAGTTTCGGGGGACATCCTAAGTTTTCCGGGAAGAGACCGGCGCTTATCTTTGCCTTCCTGCGCCGGTTTGTCAAGGCATGCAACGACAACGATGTGTCCGAGGGCAAGGCTCTCTGCCTCCTGGTTAACTTCATGACCGGAGAAGCGGAACAGCGGTTCGCACAGGTTCTACCAGACTCTGCCGGACACATTGTCGGGCGTACCGTTGGGAGCTATCCGGAAGCGGTCAACTGGCTCCTGTCCAACTACGCCGACGCGGACTCCCTGCGCAAGGCAGTCGGCAGGTTGAACCGGGCAACCATGGAGCGACAAGAGACTCCAGAGGCCTTCGCCCGCCGTGTCCGGGAGATGAGCGAGGCTTGTGGCAACGTTTACCCTGAGGACAGACTCAAAATGATCTTCTCGGAAGGGCTTCCTGAATATCTTCAAGTGGACGCGGAGAACTACAACCAGGAACATCGAGAACATTCCTTCCAGCAGTTGATGGCCTACACCCAGGGGAAGTACCGGCAAGCCAAGGCCCTTCAAGCTCCCATGGTATCAACTCCCAAGCCGTTGTCGCGAGTTCGTCCCGGACCCGACAAGTATAAGGGAGGTGATAGCCCGGTACCGGTACTCGCAGTTGGCGAGGCCTCACCCATGGGGTCAGGGGACAAGTGGGGCGGCTTCGTGTCTAAAGAGCAACCTTCCCTGGTCGCCCCCAAGCAGGTCAAGAACCAGCGGTTCCGGTCTTGTTGGCTGTGCCAAAAGGAGGACCACATGTCCTACCAGTGCCCGACCATTCCCAAGGATCTCCAGGAGAAGCTCAAGCGTCAAGGATTGGTGTTTGCAAAGGCGGTCAACTGGGCTGACCGGCGAGCACCCTCCAAGATGGACAAGGCATAGGTACACGCAATCCGAGTGGCAACCTTACAGAGCATCACGGAGGCTCTGGCAAGGGAAGCTCCTACGGACTTTGACCTGGAGACCGAAACCTCTAAGGACTCCTCGGACCCGGGAAACGAGTAGGGCAGGCGCTCTCCCCAAGTGTCTTCCCGAACCTCCGACGGCAGGGTACTTCTACCCGTTCTCCCCTTGCGTGCCGTGAGAAAGGACGGCAGTTACCTGCTCAACTGGTAGCCGCCTGGACACCCTGTTTGTTTAAGGGGACCTTGCTCGTCCTGCGTAAGGAAAACCTCAAGATTAATGCTCGTATGCGTGTGGGGGATAGCCTCCCTCAAGCTGTTACGCCGGTGGTTGACACGGGAGCCCGACCAAGCGTCATCACTGAGAACCTGTTACCTCCGGGCTGGCGTCGACATGCCTGGAGAGCGCCTACCAGAACCCACATCGTCGCCGCATCAGGTCAAACCCTACGACCGCTGGGCCGCCTTCCCGTCGCCATCTATGTCAACAATGAACCAATGCTTTTTCCCTTTCTAGTAGTCAAGACCCTATCAGTCCCCCTTATCCTAGGCTGGGACTTCCAGAAGCAGCATGTCAAGAGCATCCTACCCGGAGAAGGAAAGGTGCAGTTCAACCATGGGTTTGTGTCACCGGTATGGGAGCATCTGGACGCCAAGGTTCGTGTAGTCAAGAACAAGAATGAACGCATCCCACCCTCTACCTTGACTCTCTTCAAACCGGTGCTCCTGCCTCCTCGCTCGGAGACCAAGGTTCAAGTCACAACCCGGACAGCAGGTCAATGCCTGATCTACGGACGCAAGGAATTTCTGGCGAAACACCGATTATACTTGGCTCACGGACATCACAAGAAGGTAGAAAGGCACACCCCGTTCTCGGTGCTGATCATCAACGTGAGCCGGAAGCCAATAACCCTCGCCAAGGGCACCCGAGTTGGTACAGCAGAGCCTTACCGGGGGTCCGCCCGTGCTATGAGCCAGGAGGACCTCTTGACAACAAGAGCTGGCATCCAACTTCACGGCCTTAGACGTACCTCCGAAACAAGAGCAGGCTGGCAGCGCCACTCCGAAGCCCGAACAAGCACCACCCGGGATGCCGAAGGTCAAACAAGAAAATGTTCCTCCCGACTTGAAGGAGGCACTGGAGAAGCTTCTCCAGGAATATTGGCACCTGTGGTCTGGAGAGCTGGGCAAGATGGACGCCACTCTGCACCGGATTCAACTCAAGCCGGAAGCCAAGCCAGTACACCTGCAACAATACCGGGCTGGACCTCATCGCCGGGATGAGATTGAGAAGCAGGTTAACAAGATGCTCAAGATGGATGTTATCGAGCCGTCTGATGGAGAGTGGGCCTTCCCGGTGGTAGTCGTCCCAAAACCTGGCGGTCACTTCCGTTTCTGCGTTGACTACAGGCGCCTGAACGAGATGACAGTCAAGGATGTATACCCAATACCCCGGATGGATGCTTGCATCGACTTTCTTGGTGATGCCACCCTCTTCTCAACGCTGGATTGTAATGCCGGTTACTGGCAGATCCCTCTGGCTGACGAGAACAAGGACAAGACCACCTTCACGTGCCACCTGGGACTATTCCGGTGCAAGCGTCTTCCTTCTGGTCTCACCAATGCTCCGGCAACCTTCCAGAGAGCCATCGACATCATCCTGTCGGGGCTAAGGTGGAGAACATGTTTGGTCTACCTGGACGACATTATCGTTTTCTCCAAGACCCCGGCGGAACACCTGGAGCACCTTCGAGAGGTCCTGGCCCTCCTGTCCAAGGCTGGAGTTACCCTGAAGGCCGAGAAGTGCCACCTGTTTGAGACTGAGGTGGAGTACCTGGGGCACGTGCTGAGTCCGGGGGAGCTCCGGGTCAATGAGAAGAACATCAAGGCCCTCCGGCATGCACGGCAACCTAAGACCCAGACGGAACTCAAGAGCTTCCTGGGTATGTGCAAAGTCTACCGCCGGTTCGTAAGGGACTATGCCCTGATTGCCCGGCCATTGACCAAGCTCACCAGCAAGAAGCTCCCCGCACAACTCCCGGTGTTCGACGAGAAGCAGACCGCGGCATTCGAAGAGCTCAAGAAGCGCCTGACCACAAATCCAGTACTGGCGTTACCCAAGCGGGAGGGCCAGTTTGTCCTGGAGACTGATGCCTGTGGCGTCCAGGTGGGGTGCTCTCTACTCCAGCAGCAACCTGATGGGCACTTCCTCCCGATAGGCTACTACAGTCGCGTCCTGACTCCAGCCGAGAAGAATTATTCCACGACGGAGCGCGAGTGCTTGGCGGTCGTGTGGGCTTGCTTCCTGCTACGTCCATATCTTGAAGGACAAGATTTACTCATCCGGACGGACCACGCCAGCCTAAGGTGGCTGCTATGCATGGACAGCAGCCAACGAAGGGTCGCCCGGTGGCGCTTACGCCTTTCGGAATTCAAGTACAAGGTGTGCACCAGAGCAGGGAGGGAGCACCACTGCGCCGACACCATGTCCCGGCCGGAGACTCCTGCAGCCGACACCGGTCCTATCCCGGAGGAAATACCTTGTTTCATCCTCCCGAATGTCTGACGTGGCTGGCATGCTCCCCTGTATGAGACACCTGAAGCTCATAAACCGGTAACCATTCACCGGATGCTAGAGGCACAACTGACGGATCCTCAATGCTTGGAGCTTCGCCACCAAATGGACCTGAACCGGAACAGTCGTTTCTCCGAGTCTACAGATGGACTCCTGGTACGGGTGTCACCCTTCGATGGGGCAACTCAAGTCTACGTACCCCGAAGTCTGCGAGCTGACATCCTACGCCTGGAGCACTCGTCTCCCCAGGCCGGACATCCTGGTATCAATCGGATGTATGCTTCAATGCGACGACATTACTACTGGGAAACCATGGCCAGCGACGTCCATAAGCACCTGGAGGCTTGTGTTTCTTGCGCAAGGAACCGGTTGTCCCAGAGGAAGAAGACTTCCATGCTACGCCTATTCCCTGCGGCGGAGCCCTTTGCAAGCTTAAGCATGGACATCCTGGGGCCCCTACCTGAAACATCCAGCGGCAACATATACCTGCTCATCATTTGTGACCGGTTCTCCAAGTTCACTCGAGCGATCCCGCTGAGGACCATTACGGCTCTGGATGTCACGTCAGCCTTCTGCGAGTACTGGATAGCTGCCTACGGCCCTCCAGACTCTGTCTTAACAGACAGTGGCCCCCAGTTTGCATCCCTGTTCTTCCAAGGAGTCTGTGACCTGATGGGCATCAAGAACTTGTTCACCACGACGTACCACCCGCAAACGAACGGCCAGTTGGAACGATTCAACCGGACCCTAGTGGACATGCTACGGCACTACGTGGAGGAGCACCAAGAAGACTGGGATGAGCTCCTTGCTGTCCTCACTCTAGCCTACAACTCCCGAGTTCACCGGACAACGGGGGTCGCTCCACTCGACTTTGTCACCCCAAGGCGGCTGACAAACTTCTCCCTAGAAAGAATACCAGACGGTCTCCAGCCTGCATTGAAGTCAGGTCCCAAGGCCAAGGATGAGTTCCTGGAACAACTGAAGCTCCTGCTCACCAGAGTCAAGGAGTCAATCTCAAAGACCCAGGAACGATACAAGCGGGACTATGACAAGGGAGCCCGGGAAAAGAACAAGGAACTGGGTGGTGGCGACTGGGTTTTTGTGGACAACCATAGCAAGACCCGGGGGAAGCTGGACTCTAAGACGGATGGACCTTATGAGATCCTGAATACGGATGGCTGGACCTTCCTTCTAGACGTGGATGGCTCCCCGTGCCGGGTGAGCAGCGACCATGTTACCCGAGCTCCACCGCCAAGCAAACGGGACTTGACCCGGCGCAAGCATGCCGCAGTACCTTGGCTATCCCAAGAAGAAGGCCGGGAATATGTCTACGTCAAGTTTGTCGACCATGCCTGGAGAGACGGGCGCTTGTACCTGCGAGTACGTTGGTTCGGTTTTAACCCGGCAGATGATACCTGGGAACCCTCAAGCCGGTTACCCATTGCGGACGTCTGCGCCTACACGCGACGGAACGGGATTGAGGGCACTCCGGTGGCCAGAGCCGGCAAGATCCTGGAGTCGGACTCGGAGGAGGACCAGGAGGACGGGGCTGATCAAGACCCTCGGGACGAGCCGAGCTCACCCGCAACGGACGCGGAACAAGAGGATTGAGAAGAAGGGAACGGGTATATCAAGGAAAACACGCAATGCAAGCATGGAACAATCAAGAAAGACAAGCACCCGCTTGAGCAACCCTTCTCTCCGCCTCTTCCCTCCTCGCTTCTCCCAAGACTCTTACCCTCCGTGCCTCCAAGTACTACTCCCGGCGCGGACGCTGCGCCGCGGGAGCGTCCTCCAGCGCTGCCTCCGCGGCACGACGGGAACCGGAGGAAGGCGGGATGACGTAGTGCGGTGGGCGCGGCGCTTCCAGGTATGACGCCATCGGAGTAGTACCGGTAGTTGCCGGGCGCTCCCGCTCATCCAGATATGCCTGTCGGCGCCCCTGGAAGCCAGTGAAGGTCTCTGACCACTGCTGGGCCAAGCCATGCCGCGTCAAAGTCGCCAGAAGTTCGCCAACCACCGGGCTGTCCGACATCTGGCCGCTGTCCGCGCAAGCAAACACCCGGTCAACCACGTTGTTCAAGACGCTGGCGTAAGTACCCAGCGCCAGGGAAGACCCGACGCCTTCAACCTGCACCGGAAGACGACCCAGCTGGTCTTCAATCATACCGACGTCGTACTGGTCGCATGTCGGGCCACCTTGGTTCATGTACCAGTGAGGCACCCGGAAGCGGGTAAGGCGCAGAGTCGGCGCCGGGATCTCGAACCGCCCCGAGGATGCCACTACCGGACGGTCCACAACAGCCCCAGAAACCGGAGTCCCCAACTCCAGAGGAGGCACAGGGCCGCCGACATTTGAAGAAGGCGCCCGAGGCAGAACGGCCGGAGTAGTCGGCGACCGCACGGCCACCCCCAGACTCGCTGCAGACAAGCGCGGTGCCGGAGGAGCTTGAAGCACCGGCACAGACGGAGCAGAACGCAAACGCGCCGGCGACGGTCCAGGCGAAGCCACCGGGGCGACAGGTGCAACAGGAGCAAGCGGAGCCGCCGCAGACGCCCGACCGACCGCCGCGGCCCATCCCGAGTCCTGCACCGGCGGTCCAGTTGGCAGAAGATCGAGGGCAGAATTGGAGCAGGTGATCGTGACCGGGGTGAAGAAGCTCGACCTCGGCACCGGTGTGGACGTGCTCGAGGCTGTGCACGGTGGCACCTGGTTCGGCCCGAGGACGTGCCGGACTAGGGAGGGAAATATGTAGCATCCCTGGCCCCGACTTGGCGCCGAACCGGGACTACAACCAGAGGGCACCAGGTGCCAGAACACGCCCGCCGTGTGGTGATGGTTGGCGGCCGTGGCCCGTGCCCGGCACTGGGATGCGGTGGACTACGCTATCCACACGTGAGAGAGGGATTTCTGATGGGTTTTTGCATACTTGTGAGGGACTTGATTCGAGAGAAATTGAGTGTGAGATTAGTAAGTGGGAATAGAATTAGTAGTGATAGTGGCCCCCGACCTGACGAGGTTAGACTCGGGTCGGGGCCACTCGGGGTTATGGGGGGGGGCTACCTGGCCAACGTGCCGAGGCTCCCCCAGATGCACGTTAAGAGGGACAGCGAGGCGCCCTTGGCCCGCGCCCTCAGGAAAAAGACAACTGCGCGTTTGCTTTCCTCTTCCCCGTGTGCACTACCGTGCGTATCTGCTTGCTCTGCGAGCAGGCACGTGAGGCAACAGGCATACCACTCTCGTAGTTCCCCTTTCTGTGTTACCTGTCCCTTTCCCCCGAGGGATATTGATACGTGTCTGAGAGGATCGAGTTTTATACCACAGTTCCTTCTGCCCAAAGGGGTCTGCCCCTTCTTCGTACTCTTTCTGTGGTTGTGCTCTGTATTTTCTAAGGGAACGCGGTTGTAGTGATGTCTGATAACGAGCAGAATCCCCCTCAGGGGGAGACAGGAGTCCTGGAGGGCGGTTCATCCGTGACGAAGGAGAGCGCGATTGGAGGCGCTGCTCCTCCACGCGTCCAAGGGACTGGAGCTGATGACCTGGCCACCCGTAGGGTGACCACCCGGCTACGCCCGCTGGAAATCGGCTCGGAAGGCCCATCGGGCGAACCGTATTCCCAGCCGCGCGGGCAGCGCGAGGGAGGGCACTCAACCGGCTTCGGCAATTTTCCTGGGATTCTCCCCATTGTGGGGGTGGATTCTGACGGAACGCCCACCCCTTCTGTTCCCCTCACGGGGGCATTGTCTCCTAAGGAGACACCTCGAGCGTTTGTGGCCTCTGAATCGGATACTCCTGCGGAGGAATGGAAGAGAGCCATGGTGGAAGCTGTCAGGGGCCTGCTGACTCCTGTAGCACAATAGGAATCCGTCGCACGTCCACTCTCAGGGAACACTCACCAAGGGGGATCGGCACCAACGTCACCGGGAGGCCAAGGTTGCTGTCCTTGGAGCGCAAGCCACGGGACCAAGATGGGAGCCCGAATGGGAGGGGTTTGTTGTTCTGCCCTGGCCGGCGGTGGATTCGCCACCGGCCCCCTCGTTATCAACCCTCGGAGACACTACTAACTACCCTCCACCCCAAGATGCAAGTCCCTCTGGTCATACGTAACTTATAGATACCGTGACCAGTACGGACTCTCAAATGGAAAACCAAGGATTAGAAGTAGCCCCCCCTAACATTAGGGTCACAATACGGCCAACCATATTGCTACATATCCCCCCCTTAGATTCGGCCCGTCCTCGGGTCGAGTTGCATTCGGGTTACCGAATGTAAGTGGGTCGCGTGACCGTTTACCAGTCGGGTGGGGCTTTGCGCCCTGTCGCGACAGACACCCCTTTTCGAGGTTGTCTGAGGGGGGTGCCCCCCTCCGTGTGGTACACACACGATCCGTTTTCCGGACCGTTAAATTCCCGATGTGGGTTTCTGTTCACGACCCCCCTTTCCGAGGGGTGGTGCAAGCGGATCCGCCACCAGGTGTCTGGTGGTAGGGGGAGCCCCTCTCGTGTGGACGATTGAGTGGGGGGCGGGGGCTGCCCGCGTTGAGTGGGGGCGGTTGGGGGCGACCCCCCTTGCCTACCCCGTGTGGGGGGGGCGTCGCTCCGGTCCAGGTGCCTGGGTGGAGCGCCCTCGTAGCTCGGCTGGCGCGGGTCGACCCGCGTGCCTGCGGCGCTTCTCGTGGCTGTTTGTGGTCATAAGCGCGGGTGCCCGCGCTTCCCTGGCTCGTCCCGGTTGTCCCACCGTACCGGGTCGTAGCCGTCGACGGCTTGTGGGCGCGGGGGACTCTGCCACCCGTTATCATGTCCTATCCCCAGGTGCTTGGGGAGGAGGAAGACCTCCTGATCGGGGGGGAGATGGAGGACGACGCGCCTGTCGGTCCTGACGCTGCGCGTTACGGGGCGAGCTCGTCTGAGGACGACGAGCCTGCGGTGTCCGTCCGTCTGGCGGCCGGAGGACTGTCGTCCGTGTGCAGCGGCACGACGGTGCCGTCGGTCGGGGGTCAACCCGGCGGTCAACCGCTCGTGGCGGCTTCTACCCCCTCTCTGCCGGCTGCCCGGATGGAGCCTGGTGCCGGTGCCGGTTCGCCGCAGCTACCCCAAGATGGCCCGCCCTACGGCGGAAGTGGCGATCCCCGGCCGACTCCGGCTGGGCAAGGTGGTCCGGGAGTCCGGACGGTGCATCCTCAACGCGACCCTGATGTTGACGCGGGTGGTGGTGGTGGCGCAATCCCCGGGGTGGCCGGTCAAGACGGTGCGGGTGCCCGCACGGTTGGTGCTCAGGCTCTCGAGGCTGTCCAAGTGCCTCCCCCTTCCGAGGCGGGGGCGACGTCGACGGGTGGGGCCGGCGCCGGTACCTTACCTGCGGTGCCGCGGGCGTCGAGCGGTCAAGACGCTCCTTCCCCTATGGCGGTTGACACCGGGAGCTCCTCCGGGCGGGTGCCCGCCCTACTTCTTCCTCCTCGTCCCCGTGCTCCGGCGCCGGTGCCTCTACCCGTTGGGCTTCCGCCGGCGCCGGCGCTTCTTCCTGGGCCGGCCCGGGTTGCCCCGTTGGGTGGCCGCGTGGGCTTGGTCGGTGGCGGCGTCGCCTCTGCGGTTGGCGGTACCGCCTCCGCGAGTGGCGGCGACGCCTCTACAGTGGGACATCCCCCGTTGTCGGTCTCCGAGCTGGTGGCCCGGGTGCTCAGCTTGACCGTGCAAGAGCCCATGGATTCGGGTGGTCGGATGCGGGTGGACTTCCACCCGTCGGGTCGCCGCGGAGGTACCTCCCGTCCGGTCCCGTTGGACCCCTGTTGGGAGCGGGAGTTGGCTCGGTTGGTTGCCCAGCCTGACGCGGTTCGCGCCGAGCATCATTGGATACTCAGCCAGCCGGACGACCGGCATGCTCAACTCTGGCGCGCCCGGGTCGGGCGGCCTGAGGCTGCCCTCCACCCCGCCTTTGGGGTGTGCGACTTGGTTGCCCCCGCGCTGCCGCGGGAGGTGGATTACCCTGCGGGTGCCCGCGGGGTGGCTGCTACCCAGACCCCTGTGGCCTTCGGGCAGCTCGTGCCTGGTACCAACCGGTATCCCGGTTTGGACTACTCGGGGGATCCCCCGTATCTGTGGCTGACGCCGCCCTTCCCGACCATGGGTGGCCTGAAGTCGGCGTCCAGCTGGCGTCGAAACCATGGTGTCATGGCGGACCCATTCCGCACGGATGTAACGTGCGCGTTGCAGACCGGTAACGGTCGTGCGCCCGTATACACTCTGTTGCGCCCGCCTGGGTGGCAAGAGGGGTGGGAGCCCGCCCCGGCTTTCCGGTTTGACACCGGTCTTTGCCTGCGCTACTTCAGCAGTGTGCTGGCCGCTCGGCCCACGCATGTGCTGCAGGGTGTCTTCACCCTCGAGGTTACCCTCGGGCAGGTTTCTTCCTTCCTGTTGTCGGCCCGCCGACAGGGCCGGCTCTTCCATCTTCCGACGGGTGTCCGTCGGCACCATGGGGAGCTAGGCGTTACCGCCATTGCTACTGGGACGGGGTTAACCCGTGAGCTGACTGCGCTCGTGGCCGTTCACGATGCCGTGAACTGGTCGGCGGTGGCGACCTTGCCGCCGTTCCGCGACGCGCAACCGGGAACGCTCCCGTTGACTCGTCACTCGCTACGTATCCGCCGAGTTATCTCGGGCGAGGATGGATACCAGGGGTGGGCATCCACCGAGTCGGTACCCGGCCTGGGTATTCCCGTGGTCCTGCCCGACCCTCTCCAGGTGGGAACCCCCTGGTTCGGTAAACCGACTCCTATGGGGACGGGTCGCCGTCGCCGTGAGTGGAACTCCACTGGTGGGGGCCGCGAGACGTATCGTCGTCGTGGGGAGTTCCACTGGGTTCCCGGTGGGCGTTCTGCCTAGGAGTCTGGTCCTCCTTCACGGTCGTACCGTGCTCCTTACCAGCTACCGCCGTGTCCGGCGGTGGCGGTGTCCACTCCTCCGGCTGTAGCTCCGGTTCCTCCGGTGGCATCGCCGGCTCCCGTCATGCCCGACGGGGGTCCTCGCTTGTGGTATGAGGGCGTTAACGCCCTTCTCTCTCGTGAGTTCACGGAGGCGCCTCCGGTTAGCTGGGGGGACATCCCCCCAGCTGCTGCGCTGGTCGGTACCGCGCGTTGCCTCGGTTGGGTGCTCAACCGCCTACAGATGGCTCTGGATGCTGTGGAGGCTGGTGACAGCACTCTGGTGCATCTTAGCGCTGAGGTAGCTCAGGCGCTCAACCGGCGTGAGATAGCCCACCGTTGGAGTACGGAAGTGTACGCGACGACGCGTGACTGGCCTTCTTCTGCTGGCGGGGGTAACCCCTTCTGATGGTTGTGGGAGTGAGAGTGAGGGACCCGGTGACCCTTATGGTGGCCGGGTATTAGTGAGTATAAACTCATCCCCTTTGGGGGCATTGCTTGCCTCTGTTTGCTGCCCTGGGGAGTACCCCTTCTGGCTCAGTGGTGCCTTGCCTCCCGTCCAACTTCTTCCGGTTGGTTCATGCTTGGGGAGGTCATCCTCCCTCACTTTGTGTCTTGGCTTGGGGAGGTCATCCTCCCGTGTAAGCCCCCTAGTTACTTCGATGTTATCGGAGTTAGCCTCCACCGTTAAGTTAACTTATTAAGGTTCAGGTTTTACTTAGTTACCTAAGCTTGACTGGACTTAGAAACCCAAGTCCGATTTGACTTAGAAACCTAAGTCCGATTTGACTTAGAAACCTAAGTCTGCTGTAACCATGTCACACCCTACTTAGTAGGTATAAGCCTCACCCCCCAACAGCCGAAGTCGGTGTCGGTTGGGTTGTTACAGTAGGCGTCGTCGCCTCATGTAAGGCATGAGGAGTTGGCGGGGTATATTCGCCGCTTGTTCCCAGGTGGGTGAGTCGTATCCGACCCACATAACCTTGACGTACCAGGGTCCTGGTAGGTCCGGGTCGGAGTGTCCGACCACGCTCTCTACTTGGTATGGAATACCATCCGGTCCCACCGGGTCATCTGACCGGTGGGTTGTAAGAGCTTCATGTAGCAACCCAGCCGGTACCGGCTGAGGGTGTTCCGGCTTCGGAGCAGGTGTGACATCATTCACACTGATGCGTTGGATCTCCGTATCGGAGTGTAAGATAACAGAGTGGTCATCTCTATGGAGAATCTGGTACGGTCCCTTGACCGGTTGCATGAGCTTGTTCCCCCGGAACTTCTGGTGTCTGATGTAGACCCAGTCACCTGTCATCAGGGTAGCGTTTCGCACCCGTAGCCGGGCGTCGAAGTTCTTCTTGTATCGAAGTTGTGTACGGTCAAGGGCGCCCTTGAGCTTCGGTATCATCCACGATAGCTTGGCCAACCAAGCTAGGTGTATACGTTCGGCCGGTCTGTCTTTAGGTGAATCATACCGAGTGCACCTGCCTGGCGGCAGCGTCAGGTTACCGGCGCCTAGTGGCATGACCCACTCCAGTGGGGCTATGTTCGTGCTCCGATGTGGCCTGGCATTGTATGCCAGGGTGAGTACGGACAGGAGCCTGTCCCAAGTGTTCGTGTGCTCGGCCACGTAGCACTGTAGCATCTTGACGATGGTGCGGTTGAACCGCTCCACCTGTCCGTTGGTCTGCGGGTGGTAGTCGGATGCCCGACGTGGTTCGATCCCGAACATGCCCATGACCTTAGTGCAGAATGCAGACGTCAGGTTTGCTCCGCTGTCGGAGAGGAGTTGCTTCATGACTCCGTATGCACTGATCCAGTGGTCAACCACTGCGTTCATGATGGTATATGCCGTATCATTCGGGATGGCTGCCGCTCGTGACAGCTTAGTGAATCGGTCTGACATGACTAGGATGTACCGGTTACCTTCTTCCGTTACCGGAAGTGGCCCGAGTATGTTGATAGCGACCTGCTCGTTGGGCCCATTAGGTGGGAACAGTTTCATGGCAGACGCCTGCCTATGTAGACTCATGCGGTTACGTGCACAGGGGTGGCATCCCCTTACGTGGTCGACTACGTCGACGGCCATTGCTGGCCAGTAGAAGAACCTTCGCATTGCTGCGAACATACGAGAACCCCCCGGGTGTCCGGGTGTAGGGTTCTCGTGTTCTCGTTCCATGACGGCTTGCCGTAAGGACACGGGAACCACGATTTGATGTCGTTCATCGGCGGGTGCCCGCCGGTATTTGAGTCCGTCTTCATTCTCGGAGAAGATGCCGGCCGTCCCGGCCAGGAGGTTAGCGCGATGGCTTCTACAGTCGTCGTCATTGGTTTGTGCCTCGCGGAAGTCCGCGAGAGTCAGTGGGCATGCTCGGTGTGCCATGATATGGTCAACCATACCTTGGGTGGCGTTACCCACCATGCAGACCGGTACCACCGGGATGTCCTCGTCCACCGGGCGGGTATCCCCGCTCGGGGTGTCGAGTCGAGACAGCGCGTCTCCGAGGTGGTGGGTTGACCCAGTCTTATACACGGTGCGGTAGTCGTGCTCGGCCATCTTCAGCCTCCATCGGGCTAGCCTCCCATGGCTATCGGAATCCTTGTCACCAAGGTTGAGGAGCCATCGTAGGGGTTCGTGGTCGGACCTCACGATGAACCTGGAGCCCTCCAGGTATGGACGGAGCAGTTGCACTGCCCATATAACCCCGAGGCACTCACGCTCGGTGGCGCTATAGTTACGCTCAGCCGGGTTGAGTGTCCGGCTGAAGTACCCTACCGGATGTAGGTCCGGGATAACGTTATCGGAACCGATCAAAGTCTCTCCCTGTAACAGGGTGCATCCCACTTGTGTATCGCACGCATAGACATCGATGACGAAGGTACCCCGTCTGTGCGGTAACGCAAGGACGGGTGGGGATAGTAGGGCTCGCGTCAGCGACTCGAATGCCTCCTCTTCGCTAGGTGAAGGGGGTTGAAGTACCTTGGGCAAGGTACTGCTCGTAAGAACCGTTAACGGTTTAACTATCCGAGCGAAGTCCTTGACGAACCGTCGGTATACGTTGCATATTCCCAGGAAGCTCTTGAGCTGCGTCTGGGTGCTAGGGAATCGGGCATCCCGGAGTGCCCGGGTATTGGCTTCAAGTACCCCTAGTCTACCAGGGGTTATCTGGTGGCACAGATACTCGACCGTCTGTTGGAAGAAGGCGCACTTCTTCAGACGCAGGGTTACCCCGGCGTCCCTCAAGAGGGTGAGTACCTCGTCAACATGTTGCACATGGTCATCCATGTTACGCGAGAAGACGATGACGTCATCGAGGTACACTAGGCAGTTACGCCACTTCACCCCCGACAGTATAATGTCGATAGCCCGCTGGAATGTAGCGGGGGCGTTGGACAATCCGAAGGGCATCCTTAGGAACTCGTACACTCCACTGTGACAGACGAACGCCGTCTTGGGGATGTCCTCGTCCGCCACTGGGATCTGCCAGTGTCCGGCATTGCAGTCGATGGTGGTAAACACCGTAGCTTCCCCCAGGGAGTCGATGGATTCATCCATCCTTGGTAAAGGGTATGAGTCTTTCTTGGTAACAAAGTTGAGGCGTCGATAATCGATGCAAAACCGAGGGGTTTGATCCTTCTTCGGTACGATAACGACTGGGGCACCCCACTCCGACATCGAAGGTCGTATCACCTTCGCGTCGCTTATCCTCTTCACTTCTCCATCAACGATCTCTCGTTTCATAGGTCCCGCTTGGTGCGGTTGTGACCGGGCGGGTCGTGCGCCTGGTACCAGGTCTATACGATGTTGGGTTGCCCCAATGGTACCCAAGGCCCCGCCTGTCCACATGACGTCATGCTTTCTTAGCATCCGTCGTACCCCTTCGGCTACTGAAGGGGGAAGGTAGTCGAGGTCAGCCTCGGCCAGTGCCTACAAGGCTGCTTGGTCCTTTGGCGGCATGTCCGCCGGAGCCGCCGATGGGTTAGGCTTCCCGTCATCGGGTTGCTGTCGCTCGGTGGTCTCGGCGACCGCCAGCACCTCAAGTGGTTCCACTTGACCTTCCTTGTCAGGGGTAAGGATATCTCCTTCGTAGAGCTCGGCAATCCCGAGGATAGTTCCCTTCGGGAGGGTGACTGCCTTACGGCGATAGTTCGCCATCACTAGGAGGGGCGACCCTCCTGCTGGGAGGTCTATGAGACCGTTGGCCATGGTCAACCCATGGCGCTTGTACGTCCGCAGGTTGGACCGGACTCTGCAGATGCCTGCGAGGTCGCAGTTAACCGGGAGGACTGTCTCCGACAACGGCTCAAAGCGAGTTCGCTTGGCCAACCGAAGTGTCTTCGGCTCGACGCTTGCGTACACCTCAGCCACGTTAACATGGCTCCCTTGTAGCGTCAGGTCCCTGACGATAGCCGTATGTCCTCGCTTCGTCCCGTCGGCTTCTTGAAGCTCGACGGTCCTCCGGCCTGGCCGGATTGCATCCACGTGAACGTTGATGAAGGTGCACCCCAGTATGCAGGGCACCGATAGGGTCTCACACACCAGGAAGTCGACTTCCGTGGTGAGTTCCCCGATGGTAACCCGCAGCGACATCGCTGCGGTCGTACGAATGAGGCGACCATTCGCGTCCTTGATGGTGGGTCCCCGAGTCACTCTGACTCGCGGAAGCCACTTGTCCGGAAGGGTATCCTTCCGGATAAGGTTGGGTCCAGCCCCTGTATCCAGTACAGGGTAGTACGATCGTGTCGACTGGGGGTCAACCCCCAGTGTGGCTGATACCTTGAAGTTCTCCAAGGTAAACAGCACATGTCCTACACGGATATCCGGTGTTCCTCGGGCATCCTGGACAGGGCCCTTGGCTGGTTCAACGTGACGGGGCATCCCGTCTTCGCCTCCAGTTATCGGGGGATTCTCATCATTCCCCTGACTCCGTGTCGTCGGGGCCGGAAGGTGTACCCGGGGATTGATGCGGCGCCGGCTCAAACGCGCTCGCCGTGGGGCTTTCCCCGCGGTACTCCGGGGTGGCTTGCTTGGGTTACCCCAGCGCCCCCCGGTCATCCTTCCTCTTACTTGTTTCCCGCCCTTGGTAGGGTGCTGTCCGCCGGGACATCCGGCTGAGGAGGGGCCTCCTCGACGGCCAGTACTCCACCTGGAGCTGGCTGCCTACCCGGTGCGGGTCCGGGTGCTCTGGCGGGATACCCCCCGGTGGATGCCTTGCGTTGCGCCGATGCCCGCCGAGACTCCTCGGGGATGAGTGGGCAGGAAGACACCCATTGCTGGGGATCCCCACACAACATACATCCGGACGTGCCGGTCCCCCCTTGAGTTCGCATCGGGGTAGCCCCGTAGCTGCGGTTGCCTCCCTCGGGCGCCCGAGTGCCTGCTCCCTGGTAGGCCTTGGGTCCTTGGGTCAACCGGAACATGGACTCCCCCAGCCGGTTGGGTCGGCCCGCAATCTGCGGAGGTGCCTCCGTGCGCACCGCCCATGTTGGCAAGGGTTGGTGAGGGTTACCCGTCACCGGGGCGTACCCCGTAGTCCGTACGTACGGGACGCGACGTCCCGTGCCCTCGCTGACCTGGAACTGGGTCCCCGCCGGAGCGATGTACGCTACCGTACCTTGCTCATCAATCACCGGCGTAGCCGGTAACAGCAGGTGGCCCTGCTGGTCAACCAGTGGTTCCTCCTCGCCCGTGGGGGCGTAATCGGTAGCCACCAGTACCGGTGCGGCCTTCCGTTCCATCTTGTCTTGCCTCGGTACCGGGGTAAGATTGAGCTTGCTCCCCTCACCCTTGGGCTTTGAGGCAAGAGCACACTCCGGGTGAAGCACCCGGTAGGCGTCCCCCAGGGACTTGCACATATGCATCAGTCGACTGAAGTTCGTCCCTGCCGTGTTGGCGCCCCGTGCGGATATCCGTACGTAGTTGGGTACTCCTGCGAACAGGATGGCCCGTAGCTCCCCTTCTCCGAGGAGCTTCCCCAGCTCGTAGTCGAGCTCTTGGATCCGGCGTCCAAACATCTCCTCATCCTCCCAGGACTGGGCGGTGGCAGTGCGAAGGGCCCGATAGTGGTCCTCGCACTTGTCCTCACTGAGGTAGCTGCTCAGCAGCTCCTTCAATATCCCACGGTAATCCATGGGGGTGGCCGCGACCCTCATTCCCGGCATCGGGGATGCCTGGCGAAGGATGCCTCGCACTCGTTCGTCAACAAAGAACGGGAGGATCTCCAGGGCCAGCCCCTCGTTAACGAGGGCCTTGTCCGCGGCTGCCTTGAAGCTATTCAAGAAGCCGATGACTGCCAACGGGCGTCCGTTCGGCCCCCCGAACATAGGGATTCCCTTCATAAGGGTCTGCATAGAGCGGATCGCCCGATGCGACGTATGACGCATCGATTCCGATACGGTGGTAGAGCGGTCCTCCAAACAATACCGTTCCGGAGTAAGAACCGACCGGAAGACCTCGTTGATGATCTCCGTGTCAGCGTCCTGGATATCCAGTCGCTTAGCCAGTTGATGAGCGAACTCATCGGACTCCATCCGCTTCAGTAGGCTCGCAGTTACCTGCGCGGTCATAGCTTCCACCACTGAAGATGGTACTTCAGGCGTCGGCACCTCGGGAACCCGAGTTGCCTGGCCTCCTTCGTCGTGGAGATGCTGTGAGAGGGTGCCCCCTCCCCCAATAACCGACTCTCCACCGGCGTAAGTATCCGCCGGGTC
Source organism: Pyropia yezoensis (assembly GCA_009829735.1). NCBI lineage: Eukaryota > Rhodophyta > Bangiophyceae > Bangiales > Bangiaceae > Pyropia > Pyropia yezoensis. Next base: position 27,752,393 of record CM020620.1, read on the forward strand.
GTGTCCGCGGAGTCCGCTTCGGGTGCTCCGAGCGTATCGCTCCGTGTGACTCCATTCCAACTCTGCCGACGAGTCGGATCCATACCCCATTGTGTCCGGGGGTTGTCCGGGAGTTGCTGCGCCGGGGTCGACCCCGGTGGACTCCGAAAGTAGTCCGGCCGGTTCAAACTGTACCGGTGTGGGAGGAACACGACGGGGTCCCGTCGTGTGGCGTGTTGACATCAACACTGCCATTGCGTCCTCCGTCCGCTCTTGACGAGCGTCGAGTCCGGAAAACCGGGCCTCGATGCGGGCCAATGATGCCATCAGGGAATCCCCTGGTGAAGGAGGCGGCGGAGTGAGGTCGGTCGATGACAGTTGAGGCGGGCCCCCTCCTCCTGCCGTCCGAGCCGTGCCAAACGTCGATCCGGCACCGGAAAGCATTGGCGTCTCAATGTTGTCGATCGGGTTCCCGATCCCGGTTCCCGTAGTCACCTCCGGAGTCGGCGTCGACGCCGATCCGTCATCTTGAACGTTCCCCGTCTCTTGGGTAGACATAGTCACAATCAGTCAACCGACGTAACAATCACCACGAATAAGAGAGCGAGGGGGTAGATTGGGGGGAGTAACAGTAGATCACAGTCAGAGGTAAAAACTCAACACAATCGATCAGGTAGCAACACCACGAGTACAAGAAAAGGACCGGAACCCTATCCGTGCGCCAGGGCCGAAGACGGCGTCACCACAAGAGTGACGGAAGCCCGTCCCCTGCTGCTCCACCAATGTAGCACAATAGGAATCCGTCGCACGTCCACTCTCAGGGAACACTCACCAAGGGGGATCGGCACCAACGTCACCGGGAGGCCAAGGTTGCTGTCCTTGGAGCGCAAGCCACGGGACCAAGATGGGAGCCCAAATGGGAGGGGTTTGTTGTTCTGCCCTGGCCGGCGGTGGATTCGCCGCCGGCCCCCTCGTTATCAACCCTCGGAGACACTACTAACTACCCTCCACCCCAAGATGCAAGTCCCTCTGGTCATACGTAACTTATAGATGCCGTGACCAGTACGGACTCTCAAATGGAAAACCAAGGATTAGAAGTAGCCCCCCTAACATTAGGGTCACAATACGGCCAACCATATTGCTACAACTCCACTCAACCAACGGTTGAGTTTCGTTGAGCAAAGTATGCAGAAACGGGAGCGCCAGCGTGGCCGGCAGCCCAGTTCTTCATCTGAGTCGACTTCGGATTATTTCGGAGGGGAGGCTTCGCCTCCCGAGCGCCGTCGGCGCTCGCGACCTGTAGTCCAAGCGGTTTCTGCTCAGGCAGGACCGGTGCGAGTCCCCCCCACGGGAGATTCCCCCCAAGATCATTCCGGCAGACTACCGCGATGCGAGCCTTCTGGACTGTGAGACATATGCTCTCAAGAACAAGGACAAACGAGTATCGGGAGCCGAAGTCCAAGGCCTGGGTAAGAAGCGAAAGGACCTGACCAGTATATTTGGTCGCGATTGTGAATGGGGGGGAGACCCTCCTCTGGGAGTCTTCGAGTTTCTCAACAGCTTCGTAAAAGCGGCAAATGATAATGGCCTCTCAGAGGGCCGAGCTTTGCTTCTCCTCCCCGAATTTACGAAGGATCCCTTGAAGAGAGACCTTCATCGAATTCGCCCGTCCGTCGATGACGGCCGGCGCACTGGGGGGGTGACCTCCTATTTGGAACTGGTGTACTGGCTTCTGCGCGCGTACGCAGACGAGCATCTCCTGAATGAACAGGAGGCCATTTTCAATGGTGCCTCCCAAGAGGAGGATGAGACGGAGACGGCGTTTCACCGCCGCCTCATGGAACTCCACGCGAAGTGTCGATATATACAAACCTCGGGCCAGGTCCAAGCCCGCTTTATGCAGGGCACTTCGTGGGACATTCGGCACGGGGTACGGAACTACGTAGCTGATCACCCTCATGCTCCTATTGAGCTGGTGGTACAGTACGCCGAACGGGCACGGGATGTCCGGCGGCGGGTTCAAGCCGCCGCCAAGGAGTTGAAGGCGAAAGAAGACGCGGAGCGTAACGCTCGCCGCGTGGCGCGTCGTGCTCTGGCGGCTGTTATGTCGCCACTCCAGGAGGTTGGGGAGGCCTCTGGCTCTTCCGGTAAGGATTATCGACCCTCTGGGGGGTCAAGATGGACGGACGGGAAGCGGGAGCTCTTCCCCTGCCACGTCTGCAATAGTATCTCCCATTGGATGTCGAATTGTCCTCACCTCCCGGAGGCGACTCGAGCACAGATGGCCAAGGCGCGCGCAGAGCGCAAGGAGGCCCGAGACTTCGCCCGAACTGGCGGGGCGATTGCTGCGGTCACGCCCTCCCCAAAGGGGAAGGTGGATCGATTGAGCTCCCCCAAGTGGAGTTCCTCTGATTCTTCATGTTCGGAAAACGCGTAAGGGGCGGTCCCCCTAGAGCTTCTCCCACTACGTCCCCTGATACGGGGGGGCGTCAGAGGATTTTGCGCCGCCCCCCGATGAAGAAGCCTGCATTATTGGCACGCCCTAAGGGGGTGAAACGGGAAAATGTTATTTGCGCGTTTATGCCTTCATCCAGCTATCAGCTGGCTGTACACTTGTTTGCTACTGAAGGGTTAGAGCATGCTTTGCACGCTGTCCTGGATACCGGCAGCGGGCCCTCCCTGATTCGAAGCTGCTTGCTCCCGAAGGGAATGAGGCTCCAGCACGTAGGTCAGCTGGAGAACATATGGTTCTTTGACCTCAATGGGGGGTGGCACCCCATTCGAGGAACTGTGCGCTTGGGCGTACAAGTGGGAGACCAAGTCTCCTACGTCTGCATTGGAGTGATCGATAATATGGCGGTACCCGTCATATTAGGAACTTCATTCGGTGATACCGAAGTGAAAAACATCTCCTGTGAGGACCAGACGGTGACCCTCAAGACATGGATGGTTGTCCCGATTCTCCGGGATATGGAGGATCTGGAAACGGGTCTCATTAAATGGAACCCTGTGTGCGCTTGTCCTCAGGTCAAGACTGCGAAACTCACCCTGTGTCACAAGGTGAGGCAGAAGCCTGGGGTTATCTCCCACGTGAAGGTGCGAGGGGATTTCCAAGGCCACGGGATCATTTCCGGGCAGCCCCGTACCGCCTCCAAGTATGGTGTTCGCGTGGCGAACGACCCTGCGGAGCTCAACCGGGACGCCCCGTACACCGTGCAAATGATGAATCCTACGCCAAAAGATGGTCCGCTTTCCCGTTGGGACGGTGGTGGCGTCAATCTCATCCTATCTAGGACGTACACTGAGCGTCTCTCAAGAAGAGATGCAGAAGCTGAGCGAAGGTCCTGCCGTGAAGGAAGAGGGCGCCCATTCTGAGGTAGACTTAAGAGAGGTCCCTGAAGCCCTACGAGGCCAGCTCTTGGAGCTGGTGGGGAAATACCAATCCCTATGGGATGGTACTCTTGGGCTCATCAAGAATACAGTGCACCGTATCCGCTTCAAACCCGGGGCAGCCCCGGTAAGGCAAAATACCTACAAGGCGGGGCACACGCATCGCCAGTTAGAAGGGGAACAAGTGGAACGAATGCGAAAACTCAAAGTTATTGAACCCGCAGAGGGCGAGTGGGCTAGTCCCGTGGTAATCGTCCCAAAGTCGGACGGTACGCCCCGGTTTTGCATAGACTACCGGCGGCTTAACGTCGTCACGGTGAAGGAGGCGTATCCCATCCCAAGGATGGATGAATGTTCGGGCTCCCTAGGGGAAGCCTGGGTGTTTAGCACCCTAGATTATAACGCCGGATATTGGCAAACTCCTATTGCACCAGAGGATAAGCACCTGACGGCCGCTACGTGCCATAAGGGCATATGGCAATGTACGCGGCTGGCTTTTGGGATCTGCAACGCTCCAGCGACGTTCCAGCAAGCTACGGATATTTTTCTGGCAGGTGTGAAGTGGCAGACGTGCCTCGTATATTTAGACGATGTTGTCGTCTTCTCTCGTTCTGACAAGAAACACCTGCACCACCTGGAACACGTTTTGAGTCATCTCAAGGAGAACGGCGTGTCGCTGAAGGCGTCCAAGTGCCACCTCATTCAGAGGGAGGTCGAATATTCGGGACAGGTCATCCGCCCAAGGCGGTTGGCCGTGAATGAAAAGAATACCAAAGCCCTGAAGGGGTTGCAATATCCGCGTACACAGACGCAGCTAGAGAGCTTCTTGGGCATGTGTGGGGTATACCGAAGGTATGTCCCGAATTTTGCCCGTATCGCTCGACCGCTGAACGTGCTGACAAGTACGCATCTAGCCAAGAAACTACCTCCTCCGACGGAGGAGAATCAAGCGGCGTTCGAGGATCTTCGCAACTGCCTCTTGAAGCCTCCTATTTTGGCAATCCCTCGCGAGGGAGCCCAATATATTCTGGAGGTGGACGCCAGCTATGAGCAACTGGGTTGCGCCTTGCTGCAACAACAGGAGGACGGGGAGTATCTCCCCGTCGGGTATTTTAGTCGGGGTCTATCCCCGGCCGAACGGAACTATTGTGCCACAGAAGTTGAGGCACTCGGAGTGGTATGGTCAGTGACCTACCTGCGTTCCTTCTTGGAAGGATCCGAACTTCTGGTGCGCTGCGACCATTCGGCCCTCACTTCTGTGATGACAAGCAATAGTCCTAATCGACGTCTGAAGGGCTGGAGGCTCCGCTTGGCGGAATTCTCGTACCAAATCAAGCACAAACCGGGGAAGGACCACAAAGTGGCTGATGCCCTGTCTCGCCTTCCTACGGATGGCTTGGATAGGGCACCTTTGGATGACCAGATCCCTGTATTGGCGGTGGCACGGTCAGCAAAGGCCCTCACGAATCGAAACCCTAAGGGCCTCGGGAAGATTACGCTTCGAGAGCTCATTGAGGCCCAAGCCTTTCATGAGTTCTGCAAACAACGCCGGGTGGAGGGGCCTCTCATCCCTCGAAAAGATGCCCGATGGCAGCGGAACGACTTCTTCTTCGAATACGGCGATGGTGTACTGTGTCGCCACCCCCTCCTCGGGGGGAACATCCAATGGGTCATCCCTGAATCGCTGCGGAAGCGTGTTTTGGAAATGTATCACGATGCGCCTACGGCGAGTCATCCGGGTTCCCGGAAGATATACAGGACGATGCGCCAGTATTTTTACTGGCCCGCCCTAGTGGCGGATGTATGCGGGTACGTCTATAACTGCCCAGGATGCACCAAGAACCGCATATCGGACAGGAGGCATAATTCTCCTATGAGACTGTTCCCCGCCCATGAGCCATTCAAATCGGTGGCCATGGATCCGCTGGGTCCACTTCCGAAGACGGAGAATGGTCACACCATGCTCCTGGTGATGTGCGACCGGTTCACCAAACTGATGAGGGCGGTCCCACTATCGGACACGACAGCCCTTGGCGTAGCCTCTGCATTTATCGATTATTGGGTGGCTGCCTACGGCATCCCGTATTTCCACTCTGACGGACAACGGACCGCAGTTCGCGGCCATCTACTTCCAAGGAGTCATGGGGCTCCTAGCGATCTCCACAAACTGTACGAATCCGTATCACCCACAGACCAACGGTCCAGTGGAACGGTATAATAAGACAATCATGCGGCAGGTAAGGACGTATTCGTCCGAACATTCGCGGGAATGGGATCGCTATGTGTCCCTCCTGATGACTCCATATAATATGCAGGTACATTCGAGCACTGGGGTAGCCCCATTGACTTTTGTGAGCCCTCGGCGCTTGCAATCCTCGAATATTGATCGTTTACCTAAGGTACGCTCCGTGGACACTGAGGAGCCTGACGCCGACACGGCGGCGGTTCATTACATGTGAAGGAAATGCGCAATCTAGTCCCCCGGATGAGGAAGAATTTGGATAAGGCCCAAGAGGCCTATAAACGTGTTTATGACGTGGGTATTTAACAAGATAATGAGAATATGTTTCAAGGAGATTGGGTTTATGTGAAACCCCATGCTAAAGGGCGGACGAAAATGTCTTCGAGGACGAAGGGACCGTGTATGGTGCTACGCACAGACGGGCAACGGTTTCTTATTGAAACACCTACGGGAGAGCAGACCCAGAGTAAAGATAACATCACGCGTGCTCCCCCGCCTAAGGCAGGGGATCCAGTATGGATGCAGGCACGGGAAGCCTGGGACGCGTTCAACGAATGCCCCGAGGAATCCCCGGGGAAGGACGTGTTCGAACAGATCGTCGGCCACCAGTGGGTGGAGGACGAATACGGGAGGCCCGATTTGGACTTTCTGGTGCGGTGGTTTGGCCATGGACCCGAAGGGGATACTTGGCACCCCAAGAAGGGTGTGCCACGGGCGGCTCTAGCATGCCTGAAGGCACAAGCTCCCAATCAAGAGACGGGACCAAGGGTCCCGACTATTCCCCAAAGGTGGAACGGAGGAAGAAGAATGACAACCTGCCCCCCAGGCAAAGAAGGGGGAATACGACGGATCCAGTCCCTATAGGAAAGGTTGAAAACATGCAAAACTATCCCTCTTTCCCGTACAGAAGAAAGAACACATACAACGCCCCTCAACGAGGGGGAAGACTATGCAAACTAATACTCCCACTTCCCGTCAGAATGGGAACCAGTGAGGTACCGAGGGCCATGCCCCCCTCCACCGTAAGCTGCCTCGGCGGCACCACGGAGGGAAAAACTGGAGCCCTGCAACATGGTATCCATGTAGGCTCTCCCCAGCTCCCGATCCAGGCGCTCTGCGAGCGCCTCCTGAGAAGGAAGTGGCAAAGCCACCAGCGGGATGTCTCGCCAGTCCCCACGGATGGCGACTATCGTTGCCATGTCATGAGCTAGACCCGTGTAAGCCCGGAACGACCCCATAACACGGCAGTACCGCCCCCCGACGGAGCCGTCGTGCCGCTGCAGACGGACGACAACCCGCCCGGCGCGCCTTCTGCAGCCACACGGACGGTCACCCGATCGTCGTCGTCCGACGAGCTCGCCAGGAAGCACTCGGCAGCGGTGGCGGAGACAGGAACGTCGTCCTGCATCACCTCCTCCTCCTCAAGCAGGAGGTCGTCCGCGCTCCCGGGCACCTGGGGGTCCGACATTGTGAATCCGGGGCAGCAGGGGCACCCCGTGCCAATAAAGCCGCAGCCGGCTCGACCCGGTACAAGGAGCGCTCGCGGACGAGCCAGGGAAGCGCGGGCACCCGCGCTTATAACCACACAGCTCAGCACGAGCGACACGGCAGCGCGGGACGACCCGCGCCAGCCGAGCTACGAGGTCGCTCCACCCAGGCACCTGGGTCGGGGCCACTCCCCCCCCACACCGGGTAATCAAGGGGGGTCACTGTAAGGACAAAATCCTTACATTGCAATTCCAAGTCGCAACTTGGAATTCCCCCAGAGGCCGGATCTCAAATCGTACCGGATGTCATGATTTGCCCTGTATTTGACGAACGTGGAGGTCGCGTACAACCACTCGATCAACTCTGTAACAACGTACTCTCCATTCTACTTGACGTACGGGTACGAGCCCAATGTCGTACCTTTCGACACCCTACGAAGCCCGAGCGACAACGTCCCGGCTTTAGCAGAGTGGTTGGCGACATTGCGGCAGTCCCACAAAACGGCTGCCGACGCCACCCGCAAGGCCAACGCTTATCGAGCTCAATACGTCAACAAATCAAGAAGAGACTGTCACCTATCAGTCGGCGATCTCGTCATGCTAAGCACCAAGAGCCGCATGCCCGAGTCCTTCCAAGGAGCTCGAAAGCTAATGCCGAAGTACTCTGGCCCCTACAAGATTACCGAAGTGGTTACTCCTGTGACTTTCCGGCTGGATCTCCCTCAAGCAGTGCTCGATCGGAAGGTCCACAATGCGTTTCATGCAAGCCTGGTGAAGCCGTATCATGCTGACACCAGATTCGGCCGTTCCCCGAATCCGCCGCCTGCCATTACGCTCTCCGACGGCACCGAAGCGCACGAAGTCGAACGCGTGCTGCAACACCGTACGCGTCGAGGTCGCTCGCAGTACTTGGTGGAGTGGAAAGGCTATCATGACACGGAAAACAGCTGGGTTCGTGAACAAGACATCGACGCGGCCGAGCTGATCACGGCTTTTAACTCCTCCCGACGGGTTTAAGAGGAGGGAGGTGTAAGGACTAAATCCTTACATTGCAATTCCAAGTCGCAACTTGGAATTCCCCCAGAGGCCGGATCTCAAATCGTACCGGATGTCATGATTTGCAAGAGCGTTCCCTGGACGATTGGTCTTCATTCACATTTCGAATCTGGAAGGTTCAAGGTTCAATCCCGCCTGCCCCCGTGATGACGATGCAACCGGACGATGGCTGTCAATGCTACGTGGCCGCACACCGTAAATGCTGACACGGTATCCACCTGGTGACCGTGAACTGGCGCCGACACCGCAACGTAGCACCAGTGTCAATTCGAGCAAGGCATCCACCCGCTGACCAAGAACTGGCGCCGACAGCGCAACGTAGCGCCAGTGTCAATTCAAGCGAGACATCGCCGAGGCGGCCGAGCGCGGACAGCGCACCCGGCCTCAGAGTGTCAAGGCGGCTGGCTGCCATCAGCCATCCCGACCAACGAGAGCCTGCCATCCATGACATCCGAAGCTTCCATCCTCTAACCATCATGTCTACGGGCGTCCACGGGCACACCGACCCCGAGGGGGGGCGTGGACCCCCTCAGACGAGCTCTGTGAGAGGGGGGTCGCCGCACACCGGCGATTCTAGGGAAACTTGTGCCCAACCGCGAGAGGACCACGCGGAGGGCCTTCTGAGGGACTCCCCAGGGGTATATATACGGAGTGACCGAGGGCGAGAGGGGAAGACCTGGGGAGGGGAGACCGAAGAACGGAAGCAAAGAACCACTGTACCTGAGAACCCCTTTCCACCGACGTCAAGCTCACCCCCACTTCACACACCAACCCCCCGACACCCTTCTTCTTCCCCGGCTTCCACACCATCTCCCCCGAGTGCGTCACCGCCGTCAAGAGTGTGTGTGGTGTGGTGTGGGTGTGGGGTGCGTGCGGCGTGCGCCCGCGAGTGCGCGTGCGTGCCCGCCGTGGACCCTACATTTGGTAGCTTCAGGTAGTTACCGCTCCGTGCGCGTGCGGCGCCCCCGACACCGAGCGCTTCTGCGCCGTAACGTGGCCTTCGGGCTCGCCGGCCTCTCCCCGGTTTGTCGCGGTGCCCCACTGTGCTCGGGCCGGCCCTTACACCACCGGGCCATAGTGCCATTCGGGGTCGAGTCGGCCCTCGCCGGGCCCCCTTCGTTCCGTCACCCCAGTCTGCCTAGCGCATCTGGCGGGGGAGGTCGGTCCGGTACCAACGGGGCGTACCGTCGCGCGTGCGGGGCGGGTGACGACTGAGAGTGTTTGACATTTGGTTGAGCTCCTCTGCGCGCGACTCTGTGCAGGCTTGCCCGGTGCGGGAGCTTCGTGCTTCTTAAGCGGATCGTGTCAGTCCTCCACAGGGTCGCGAGTGTTTGGACTGCGGTTGTCGCCGGCTTCTAGCCTGGTCACGACCCACTCCACCACTTTCGTGTTTACACGGGCGCACAGCGACCTTGGCCAGCGCACCTCAGCGCAGACTCCCGTACGCCCGGTGGCCTCATGCCCGGGCGGCGGCAGTTCTCCACTGAGGTGCAAGGAGCAGGAGCGAGGATCTGACAAAGTGTTGGTGCTTTTGTACTTATCCCGTTCTTGGTCCTTTCCTCGATTCCTTCGTGGCTCCGAACCAGACGACAACGACGGCGGCGTCTTCCTCGGCGAGCGCTTCACTGCCGGTGCCGACGCCTACCGCTGGCTCTTCTTCCTCGACTAACTCTTCGAAACGTGCTCCGGCGCTTCCTCCCCGCGACCGGCACGGCCGCCGCCTTCTTCTCCCGCCGGCGCCTTGCGTGACTCCCCCGGCGCCGCGTCAAGTGGCGGCTATCCTCCCGCATACAGCGCAGACAGTGGAGCGCCGGGCGGTCCGCGAGGAGTACCGAAACGCCCACGGGCGGATCAACAAGAAGCGCTTCACGTGCAAGGCTTGCGACGTGATGTGCTACGGCGAAGCGGTGTGGCGCGATCACCGCCTGTCGCGTCGCCACCGCCACAAGGTCAACCCCCCCAAGCTGCCCAAGTGCCGGGACTGCGACCGCGTCTTCGAGTCCTCCGAGCACTACGACCGCCACACCCGCAGCAAGTCGCACCTGCGCGTGGTGCGTAAGTAGTCGAACATATTGCCAGTAGCATTCTTGAAAAGTTAGCTTAGTTTTCAAAAATGGCTTCTGGGAGTACCAGTGGGGCGAGTACCCCTGCTGCAATTAGTGCGGAAAACTGGGCGGAAATTACTTCGTACGTGAAAAAACTGGGTCAGGAGACGGAGCAACTCCGTCTCGATTTGGCAACCACGGCAACTTTACCCAGTTTCGAAAAACCTAAGCTTTGTAAGCCAACGGCCTTTCTCGGTCGAGCCGGCGCGATTGATGCCTGGGCGTCCCGCATGGACACGTATGTTGCGAAGGCTACCCCTGGCGAAGCGCTACTCATCGCCACCTCGTACCTGCAAGGTGAAGCGTTCTCGTGGTGGCAGACGCACGCCGGGAAAGCCGACATCTCGGATTGGCCAACGCTTCGTGAAGCACTCAAGGTGCGGTTTAACCCTCTGAGCAAGGTCCAGGCTGCCCACGACCTTCTTCACAAGTGGAAGCAGATGAAGGACGTGGCGAGCTACAATAAGTCGTTCCAGTCAATCGTCCTTGACATCCCCGACATCACCATGACCGAGCAGGTTGACCGCTACAGCCGCGGTCTGAAGAGCTACATCTGGGAAGCGCTCTGCGTCAAGCGCTACGACACTCTGGACGAAGTGATGCTCGATGCCCTGAAAGTCGAAGCTGCCAAGCGTGGCGTTCGACGCATCTCAAACACCGAAGGCACGACAGCCGCGGACCGCGGGCCTGCCCCCATGGGCATTGCCAACGTCCGGATCGTGAAGCTTACACCGGAAGAGCGTCCGCGCTGTATGCGCGAAGGCCTGTGCCTACGCTGCCGCACCAAGGGGCACATGGCCAAAGACTGCCCAAAAGGCCGTGGGAACTGAGGCCAAAACCACCGAAGCTGGCCTCAGTTCCCGACATCTCGCCCGCCTTCCATAGACCCCACTTGGGCCTCCTAAGCTCCGCTGGCACGATTAATGGTGAGCCCGCTAAAATCCTCTTCGATGACGGCGCCCTGGCGAATTTCATTTCGTCCACATTCGCCAAGCGTCTCGGAATACCAACGGAAGTCTCGACTGAAGCCGCCCTGATGCCGGACGGCAATGTGCACAACCTCACGTCTACCAAAGATCCATTAGAAATTGCTACCCAAGATTACACCGACAACATTTACTTCGCCGTGTGCCCGTTAGCAGCCTACGATGTCATCCTCGGTAAGAAGTGGCACGAAGACTACAGTGTACGCAAGAAATACCGAACCAATGTCATCACTTTTCTAAAAGACGGACGCAGACTGAGAATCAACGCTGCCTTAGAACTATCGAAGACCATCTGGAGCAAGCACAAACTGGCCCAGCACATCAAGAGACGGAACCCTGTTTTCGCAATCTTCCTTAGACCCCAAGTTCTCCATGACTCCATCGGCCTCAACTCCATCCAGACCGCGTCAGCGTCTACTGACAAAGACATTCAAGACGTACTAGCCGAGTATCAAGACGTCTTCCCGGATGACCTACCCAAAGGGCTCCCTCCTGACCGCGGCCGACCGCCTTTCAAGATCGAGCTGACTAAGGAAGCTGAACCACACAAGAAGGGCATATACAGGCTTTCTGAGCCTGAAAGCCAGGAACTCCTTCGTCAGATACGAGACTTAATCGAGAAAGGATTCATTCAACCGAGTACGTCACCATGGGGAGCACCGGTTCTGGTCGCGGCCAAGAAAGACGGCGGCTTGCGACTGTGCATCGATTATCGAGCGCTGAATAAGCAAACGGTTAAGAACTGCTACCCTCTACCACGCATCGACGAGATCTTCGACAGCCTCCGCCAAGCAACCCTATTCACAACGTTGGACCTCCGCTCCGGCTACCACCAAATCCGACTTGATCCGGAGTCGATCCCCTTGACGGCTTTTCGAACGAGGTACGGCCTGTTTGAGTTCCTCGTCGTACCATTCGGCCTAACCAACGCTCCCGCGACTTATATGAACCTCGTCAACGACATCTTAAGACCCTACATCGACAACTTTGTGTCGGCCTACTTGGACGACATACTGATCTTCAGCAAAACAAGGGAAGAGCACATACGACACCTGCGGCAAGTCCTAGACAAACTCCGCGAGCACAAGCTGTACGCCAAGGTGTCGAAGTGCAAGTACGCTCAGAGGTCCGTAGACTTCCTTGGCCATGTCGTCTCAGCCAATGGATTCGAGATGGAACGTGTCAAAGTCGAAGCTATCAAGAAGTGGCCAAAGCCTTAGACTAAGCGCGATGTCCAGTCCTTCCTCGGGATGCTGAACTTTTACCGTCGCTTCATTGAGAAGATGGCCACCGTTGCTAAGCCCCTGACTGAGCTGACGAGCATTGTCGATTTCGAGTGGACCGCACGCCAAGAGGACGCCTTCAATTCCCTCAAGGACAAAGTCATGAGTGCCCCGATACTTCGGGCATTCAACCCTGAGCTCCATGTGGTGTTATCTACTGATGCAAGTGGCTGTGCAGTGGGTGCAGTACTCGAGCAGGACGACGGAATGGGACGTCGCCCTGTGGCCTTCTTCTCCCAAACACTAAGCATTCACGAACAGCGGTAAACCTTCAGGGAGCGCGAACTTTTAGCCATCGTACAAGCCAGTAGCCACTGGCGGTGCTACTGGCATGGACGACAGTTCATCGTGCACACTGATCACGAGTCGCTACGTTACCTAAGAACCCAAGACAAATTGAACGACCGTCAAGTGCGTTGGTTGGAGATGTTGGAGCAATACGACTTCAAGATCATACCAGTACCAGGGACAAGGAATCCTGTGGCTGATGCACTCTCCCGAAACACAGAACTTGCGGAGTCCCGCATCGAAGCCAACTCGGAACTACTCACTCGCGTCATTGACAAAGCACTACCCCCAACAATTGACGGGGGTGTACCCAAGAACCACAAGGACAATGAAAAACCAAAGCAACCGTAGCGTAAAGCGACCACGAATAGTGGGACTGCTACGACTACCACAAGACACAAGGAACCTGAAGACGCCACGAACGCCACCGAAGACCCCAAGAGCAATGATCCCACAAGGGAACCCCTGAAAAATCCCAAGAATCCAACGACAACCCAAGAACCAATGAAGCCCGAGAATAAAGCGCAACCTATCAACACTGTGTTTCATCTGGAGCTGAACAAAGAAGACCAGCAAAGCCTTCTAGTAGCCTATGCGGAAGACCCTGAGTTTAAAGAAATCCTCAAGAAACCAACGACGCCCTTCAAGATGGACGGCTGCTTCATCATTAGATACGACCACGTGTGCATACCGAAAGGCCGCTTTCGTGATGACGTCCTCCACGACTACCACGATATCCCAAGCAAAGGTCACATGGGCCTACGTAAGACAACCAAAGACCTTGTCACCCGGTTCTACTGGAAGACAATCAGACAAGACATCAAGGATTACGTACAGAGCTGCGACGCCTGCCAACGATTCAAGAGCACGACGCAAGCCCCATTGGGGCTTTTACAACCCCTGGAACCGCCAACCCGACCGTGGCAAAGTATATCCATGGACTTCATCACTCCACTGCCATTAACGGCACGTGGCCACAACGGCCTCTTGGTCGTTGTTGAACGGCATTCGAAGATGATTCGTTTGGCTCCGACAGAACCTGAGACAAGTGCCAAGCACGTAGCGCAGCTCTTCCACGACCACGTCGACCGAACCTTTGGACTTCCAATTAATATCGTCTGCGACATAGACCGGATTTTTATGTCCCAGTTCTGGCGCGGACTGTTGGACAAGATTAACGTCAAGATTCGCCCATCCTCATCTTACCACCCGCAAACGGACGGGCAAACCGAAGTCATGAACGAGAAAGTCGAAGAAGTCCTCAGGTGCTTCGTGGATCACAACCAACGCGACTGGGACCTGTATTTGACGAACGTGGAGGTCGCGTACAACCACTCGATCAACTCTGTAACAACGTACTCTCCATTCTACTTGACGTACGGGTACGAGCCCAATGTCGTACCTTTCGACACCCTACGAAGCCCGAGCGACAACGTCCCGGCTTTAGCAGAGTGGTTGGCGACATTGCGGCAGTCCCACAAAACGGCTGCCGACGCCACCCGCAAGGCCAACGCTTATCGAGCTCAATACGTCAACAAATCAAGAAGAGACTGTCACCTATCAGTCGGCGATCTCGTCATGCTAAGCACCAAGAGCCGCATGCCCGAGTCCTTCCAAGGAGCTCGAAAGCTAATGCCGAAGTACTCTGGCCCCTACAAGATTACCGAAGTGGTTACTCCTGTGACTTTCCGGCTGGATCTCCCTCAAGCAGTGCTCGATCGGAAGGTCCACAATGCGTTTCATGCAAGCCTGGTGAAGCCGTATCATGCTGACACCAGATTCGGCCGTTCCCCGAATCCGCCGCCTGCCATTACGCTCTCCGACGGCACCGAAGCGCACGAAGTCGAACGCGTGCTGCAACACCGTACGCGTCGAGGTCGCTCGCAGTACTTGGTGGAGTGGAAAGGCTATCATGACACGGAAAACAGCTGGGTTCGTGAACAAGACATCGACGCGGCCGAGCTGATCACGGCTTTTAACTCCTCCCGACGGGTTTAAGAGGAGGGAGGTGTAAGGACTAAATCCTTACATTGCAATTCCAAGTCGCAACTTGGAATTCCCCCAGAGGCCGGATCTCAAATCGTACCGGATGTCATGATTTGCAAGAGCGTTCCCTGGACGATTGGTCTTCATTCACATTTCGAATCTGGAAGGTTCAAGGTTCAATCCCGCCTGCCCCCGTGATGACGATGCAACCGGACGATGGCTGTCAATGCTACGTGGCCGCACACCGTAAATGCTGACACGGTATCCACCTGGTGACCGTGAACTGGCGCCGACACCGCAACGTAGCACCAGTGTCAATTCGAGCAAGGCATCCACCCGCTGACCAAGAACTGGCGCCGACAGCGCAACGTAGCGCCAGTGTCAATTCAAGCGAGACATCGCCGAGGCGGCCGAGCGCGGACAGCGCACCCGGCCTCAGAGTGTCAAGGCGGCTGGCTGCCATCAGCCATCCCGACCAACGAGAGCCTGCCATCCATGACATCCGAAGCTTCCATCCTCTAACCATCATGTCTACGGGCGTCCACGGGCACACCGACCCCGAGGGGGGGCGTGGACCCCCTCAGACGAGCTCTGTGAGAGGGGGGTCGCCGCACACCGGCGATTCTAGGGAAACTTGTGCCCAACCGCGAGAGGACCACGCGGAGGGCCTTCTGAGGGACTCCCCAGGGGTATATATACGGAGTGACCGAGGGCGAGAGGGGAAGACCTGGGGAGGGGAGACCGAAGAACGGAAGCAAAGAACCACTGTACCTGAGAACCCCTTTCCACCGACGTCAAGCTCACCCCCACTTCACACACCAACCCCCCGACACCCTTCTTCTTCCCCGGCTTCCACACCATCTCCCCCGAGTGCGTCACCGCCGTCAAGAGTGTGTGTGGTGTGGTGTGGGTGTGGGGTGCGTGCGGCGTGCGCCCGCGAGTGCGCGTGCGTGCCCGCCGTGGACCCTACATTTGGTAGCTTCAGGTAGTTACCGCTCCGTGCGCGTGCGGCGCCCCCGACACCGAGCGCTTCTGCGCCGTAACGTGGCCTTCGGGCTCGCCGGCCTCTCCCCGGTTTGTCGCGGTGCCCCACTGTGCTCGGGCCGGCCCTTACACCACCGGGCCATAGTGCCATTCGGGGTCGAGTCGGCCCTCGCCGGGCCCCCTTCGTTCCGTCACCCCAGTCTGCCTAGCGCATCTGGCGGGGGAGGTCGGTCCGGTACCAACGGGGCGTACCGTCGCGCGTGCGGGGCGGGTGACGACTGAGAGTGTTTGACATTTGGTTGAGCTCCTCTGCGCGCGACTCTGTGCAGGCTTGCCCGGTGCGGGAGCTTCGTGCTTCTTAAGCGGATCGTGTCAGTCCTCCACAGGGTCGCGAGTGTTTGGACTGCGGTTGTCGCCGGCTTCTAGCCTGGTCACGACCCACTCCACCACTTTCGTGTTTACACGGGCGCACAGCGACCTTGGCCAGCGCACCTCAGCGCAGACTCCCGTACGCCCGGTGGCCTCATGCCCGGGCGGCGGCAGTTCTCCACTGAGGTGCAAGGAGCAGGAGCGAGGATCTGACAAAGTGTTGGTGCTTTTGTACTTATCCCGTTCTTGGTCCTGTCCTCGATTCCTTCGTGGCTCCGAACCAGACGACAACGACGGCGGCGTCTTCCTCGGCGAGCGCTTCACTGCCGGTGCCGACGCCTACCGCTGGCTCTTCTTCCTCGACTAACTCTTCGAAACGTGCTCCGGCGCTTCCTCCCCGCGACCGGCACGGCCGCCGCCTTCTTCTCCCGCCGGCGCCTTGCGTGACTCCCCCGGCGCCGCGTCAAGTGGCGGCTATCCTCCCGCATACAGCGCAGACAGTGGAGCGCCGGGCGGTCCGCGAGGAGTACCGAAACGCCCACGGGCGGATCAACAAGAAGCGCTTCACGTGCAAGGCTTGCGACGTGATGTGCTACGGCGAAGCGGTGTGGCGCGATCACCGCCTGTCGCGTCGCCACCGCCACAAGGTCAACCCCCCCAAGCTGCCCAAGTGCCGGGACTGCGACCGCGTCTTCGAGTCCTCCGAGCACTACGACCGCCACACCCGCAGCAAGTCGCACCTGCGCGTGGTGCGTAAGTAGTCGAACATATTGCCAGTAGCATTCTTGAAAAGTTAGCTTAGTTTTCAAAAATGGCTTCTGGGAGTACCAGTGGGGCGAGTACCCCTGCTGCAATTAGTGCGGAAAACTGGGCGGAAATTACTTCGTACGTGAAAAAACTGGGTCAGGAGACGGAGCAACTCCGTCTCGATTTGGCAACCACGGCAACTTTACCCAGTTTCGAAAAACCTAAGCTTTGTAAGCCAACGGCCTTTCTCGGTCGAGCCGGCGCGATTGATGCCGGCGTCCCGCATGGACACGTATGTTGCGAAGGCTACCCCTGGCGAAGCGCTACTCATCTCCACCTCGTACCTGCAAGGTGAAGCGTTCTCGTGGTGGCAGACGCACGCCGGGAAAGCCGACATCTCGGATTGGCCAACGCTTCGTGAAGCACTCAAGGTGCGGTTAACCCTCTGAACAAGGTCCAGGCTGCCC